>LPNX010829519.1:107145-341049 GCA_001517045.1 Pseudotsuga menziesii | reverse complement strand
CAAATAATGAAGATCTTGTTTGACTTGAGGACAAGTCAAAAGTTAGGCCTGTGAGGGGGATAAACATGTTCATGCTTCTTTAGAACTCTCCAAGTCTTTTTCATATGCAGAGGATTGTGATTTTTCATCAGCAGAAGGGACCTGATTACCAGACCTGATTACCAGCAATACAAGAGATTTTTAAAGGTAGAGGGCCCTGACTTTTAGTAAGGCAGAAGAGATCTATAAGAGACCTGACTTTCAGTGAAGCTGAAAGAATTTGAGATAGCAGCAGACAGAAGACATCAGAAGGACAATCAGAATACAAACCAACTTCAAACAAGCAGCAAGCTCATCATACAGGAACATCAAGCAAGTCTGTAATAATTTATAGTTTTATGTTTAAAAAGTTTCAGAATTCTTTTTGTTTTTAAGTGATGACATTTTACCAATTATTGCAAGCTTGACTACCTATTATTGCCATTATTCTGATAAGTCTCTGCCAATACCTTATTTGCCTTTCATTAGTCTCTGCCAGTACCTTACTTGCCTTCCATTAGTCTCTGTCAGCACTTCATTTTCCACCTTAGGGGTCAGGATGGTTGTCAGGATCAAACCCAAGGGAAATTTTAAATGGCCAACATCTATACTGGACTCTACAGGGTATATAATTACATTTTACAGGACATACATTGCATTCTACAGGATGCATATTGCATACTACAGGCAGAGTTTCAATTGGGTTGAAGATAAACAAGGTCTCTTTCTCAGCAAAAGTGAAACATTGACATAAAAGAATTTCAAAGGTCTCTTTTGTATATGTATATAGTGCATCATGCATTGGTTAATTTGAGGAAGAAAACAAGACATATATACATCTTCAGCACAGTTTTTATGAAAGGTTTATTTTAAGAGAAAAGAAAGATTCTTTTATACAGCCTGTTTATTAAAAACATTGGGTATACAACGAACTTGAAGTATACATTACAATTGGTGCATTAAACAATGGGCAGGTAAAGGAATTATAAAAACCTTACCTTTCATTTTAAGAGTAATTGAATGAAGTGATATGTTTTTGAAATGATGAAAGGAAAAACGTGGGAAGATGCCCCACGACAGCACATGAAATAGCTTGATTTCTGCATTATGTATGGGTAAATGTTGAAACCACGACTTGGTTATTTCCCTTGAGGCTGAGTCAAATGGTTATTTCTGCAAAATCGATTCCTGTGAAAAGATAATTGACAAAAAAAAAAACCGTGAGTTACAGGAGGTATGAATATAGTATTTGCTGAAGACAATCGAAAGTGAGAAGAGGCCGTGGGTTACAGAGACACCATTTGCTGAAGATAATCGCGCAGGAAAGAAGACAGTCAGTGAAAGAGAAGCTGTGGGTACACCAATCTCTGCAAAAATCGTGCAGGAAGAAGTAAAAAAAAATGGTTACACCAGAGAAGAGGTAAGCTTAAACCCCTTTTCTTTGCTGGATACTCTGTTTTAGACCAACAAAAATTTCACAAATTCAGAGTATTGTTGTGGAAAAGGAAAATAGAAACAGAGTTAAAGGTTGAAAGGTTCCTGTTTTCCTTTTAAATCCAAAATGTCAGCTAGATTGGAACCAGCAACATTTAATCCCAAAGATATTCATGAAAGTTGCCTTGATATTTTTGCAAATAAGCAGTGGATCAATTTCTTTGAAATTTTTAATGGGCACAATGAGCAGGCTAGTCTAGTTTTTGCTGAGACCTTCGATGGAGAAAGAGTTAGAGTGGGGAATTTGCAATTTAGACTGTCAGAAGACATCCTAGCTCAAGTTACTGGTCTGCCACAGCAGGGGGAAAGGTTCTTCAAAACTAAACAGTTTAAAGAGAAAGCATGGATGCCATTTTTATGCAGGTCTAGGGTAGGATCAGTCAATTGGAAAAAAGGGATACCAAGAAGTTGGCTAGTTCATCCATGGGATGAAATAGTTTACATCATTCAGAAATTTATTACTTGTGAAGGCAGATTTAGCATTGTTTACCTTTATCACATCAAGCTGCTACAACATCTAAAGGGTGAATGTGAAATTAATATGCCTTATTTCCTGCTACAAATTCTAACTAAGATGGCTAAGGCTGTCCAAAGGCGTCCAAAAGACAAGGTAACAAGTCTTTTTCACTATGGTCTTATTAAAATCATTATCCAACATGAATTACAAAGGCAGAATTTGACATGGTCGGGATTTTTAGTTCATAATCAATTTGAAGAGTAGGAAGAGTTACTTGAAGAAGGTTCAAAGGAAGATGAACTGTTAATGATAACATACCCTGAGGCAACAAGCTCAAAACCGCCAAAGGGGAAGAAGAAAAAGAAAGAAGTGTTGTTGATTACTGATGATGAGGACAACTCTAAGGCAACAAGCCCAAAACAGCCTCAGAGAAGGATGCAAACTAGAAGTGTGAAGAAGAAGGAAAAACAGTATCAAAAACAAGATCAAATCTTCACCACCTACCAGAGAAAGCCAAGAAGATACAAGAAAAATCAAATCCAACCAGCATTGGAAGATGAGGAACATATGCAAGCCTTGGGGAGTCAAGAAGAAGATCCAGCAGCTGAATTAGCACAGGATATCCAGGACCCTGATGAGGTGATCAAGCAAGCAAAATGGATCAACCTCTTCCTAGACTAGCAAGAGGAAGAAAAAGAAAAGCATTTTGGACAGAAATTACCCAAAGGTTCAAGCCCTCTTTTCTCAGAGCAGCAGGCTATGGAAGAGGAAAAAGAATATTCAGCACAAGAGCATGGAGAATTGGGTATGGATGCAAATTCTGAGCAGTTTCCAATAAAAATGAAGAAAAAGAAAGTTTCCAAAAACAGTAAGGAGATCAAGAGATTGAAGCTTGAAATAGAGGAACTTGAGCAAAAGAATGAGAAGCTAAAAGAAGTCAACAAGAAGCTAAAGATTCAGAGGACACGCATCACTAAACAAGCATATAGATGGTACAAGCAAAGGAAGGTTTACAAGGCTAAGTATGAAAGGTTGAAGATCCTCTATGCATCTCGGGCATCAACAGATGCATCATCACAGACTGAAGACTAGAGGCAAGATGATCAACAGTACAATTTTGGTTTTGAACAGGGTCAAGAATTTTTGGCATGAGGACATGCAGCAGTTTCCTCTTGGGGGAGATGTTGGGCACCGTTTTGACCCCTTTTTGCCACTTAGATATCTTTCATTTCCCTTCATAAACCTCCATAATGATTAGAAAAGCTTTAAAGATTGCCCATGAACCTTGGTTAAAGAGGTATAATGTCATTACTTGTTAATAAATTGAGTTTTAGACTTTTTAAGCATTTTAAACTAGGATTTTTATGTAGATTACGGGATTTACTAACTTCCCGTATTACCTCCAAGATTGAGCATTTGCAGGACAACTAGGAGGGAACTGAAGGATAGAGAATGGATCCTTAGTGTCCACAGATGGATGAACATTCAATGGTTAGGTGATGTGTCCTGTACCGTTGTCAAGTCAACTTCAATCAAGGGCGGCCACCTGTTCTACATCCAGCACAAAAGAAGGAACAGTTTTTGATTTTGTGGAGTCTCACGATTCTGATGAGGATCTCGTTAGCTATGTTCATTAATTAAGTTGCAGAATTATAGCATTTCTAGTTGTGTTTCGAATTTGTATAAATCCTTCACAAAACAATGAATAAGGATCATGATTTTGGGAAGAACGCATTTGCTTCTGAACTGCGTGGTTTCATTACTGTGTAATCAAATTGATGGTGAATATATTCAGAGTTTAGTACTGTAAATCTTTAACTGTGTGTGGAGCAAGGATTTGGAGGGCCCCCAGTGTTGAGTTCACACACTTTTACATTGCCGGTGTAGCGATTGGGTGATTGCAGCGATTTCATTCTGGTGCAAGTTATTTAAATCGTTCCATTGGTATGTGTTACCCTGTAGTTTCTAGTTTATCAATTGTAGAACAAATTCAGTTAAGTTTTTAATCAATTTTATTAATGCTCTGTTCCATTTCATTTCATGGTTCAAGCTACAATTTCTATCGTGTTGTATATCACTGGCAATATTGGATAAACGCTGTTCATTTACTGGTTAAATGCTGAAGATATTGATGGTTCAGACCACGATTTCAGTACATTATATATTGATGTTTATTTAAATGAGAAGTGTCAAGAAAACAATTATGAATTATGAATAATTTCCTGTAAAGGAATTTAATTGATGACTGTTCATTCAGCGCTAGGAAACTGAGCAGAACCTTGTAGTCTGTATCCTAGGGTTATAGATTTTCTATTTAAATTGTTTTTTTATCTCAGTCCTTTTTGCTTTCATAAATAAATTACTGTGTTCTTAAAAAGAAACAAATGAAGTCACCCTTGTAAAAGGATTTTGTATCTGTAAGTTGCATTATTTTTCATCTGTCAGTAGATTTAATTTACAGTTAGCTAAATTCCAGATAAGTCTAGCCCCTAAGTCCTAAAACCTGGATGTGTCTCGAAGTTTACTGACCCGGATTGATTTAAATTTAAGTTCTAATTCATTTGTAGGTCAGAGCCCAACACAGATATCAAGTTTACATTCTGTTAAGGGATATAAAATATTCATACCAAATTGTTGTTTACTCTTTTTAAATTTCATAAATATATACACACTTTAAACTACTAATTTCTACTTATTTATGCACTAGTACTACAGTGACACAAACAAACTTCTCATCCATATATTTTATTTGTTCTTACTCATGTGTGTGTGTGTGTGTTATTAATCAAGATTTGTGGAGATGGCCCCATGCTCAAGATTTGTGGGCAGGTCTGCTATATTTTTGTGTTTGTTTTAGAAAAATATAATTATGTACTATGTCAAATTATTTTAAGAATTTTTTTTCAATTTATTTTTAATAAATA
Organism: Pseudotsuga menziesii; assembly: GCA_001517045.1. Classification (NCBI taxonomy): domain Eukaryota; kingdom Viridiplantae; phylum Streptophyta; class Pinopsida; order Pinales; family Pinaceae; genus Pseudotsuga; species Pseudotsuga menziesii. The sequence continues at coordinate 336,156 of LPNX010829519.1, read as the reverse complement.
TTTGACAATCATTTACCAAAAATCCAAGCAAGTCATCAAATTTCTATTTGATAAGCAAACTAGATTTAAAATTCCAGGCCTCTATGAAAGTAACCGTTCTCTTTCAACAAACTAGATTTGAAATTACAGGCCTCTATGGAAGCAACCATTCTCTTTCATTTGAAACCATAAATCAATTATTATAGAGGATCTTAAACTTATCAAGAAACTGTTTCACATAAGAGGACTAGACTTCTCTTAAGATCGAAATCAAATAAAATGAATGGAAGAGACGGGGAGGGCAATTCACAACAAAAACCCTAAACTCTAAACTTTATTCACCAAGATTTTTATTTATTCAAAATATTTGTCGCCGATTTTTTCTGGAATGACGTAACAAAGGAACTCGTTGTTCGAAAATCTCCAGTACATACTTAAAGTGAATTCTAAGGGATTCAAGTATGAATAGACACATACAACTGGGCCTTTCGCTTCAGCATGAAATTCCAATGTCTAGGTGATTTAATTTACTCTCTATTTTGTATTAATTCATAATTCAAAATATGTGGACAGGGTTCCTATGTTTAATATGGCATGATTGTAATGATTGTAATTAATTGCTAACATTCCCTATCACTAACCAGGATCCATGAGTGTGCCTAAAATATCAATACATACAAAAGAGTATCATATCGAGAGAGCATCTACAAGCTGTTTATGTAGGAGTGCGCCTAGAACTATTGTGACTTTGATTACAAGGAACTTTAAGAATTTACTTTACCACTCCTAGATGACGAACTCATGTTTGTGGTTCCCCTATTGTTCTCTCTCTTAGACCACCATACACCAAACTGCACTAAGTCTGTCTCCGTCATGACATGCATTCGGTTCTCGTGCTAGGTGCAACAGTCCCCTTGTGTGCTCTGACTTCCTAGTTCGTTCTATGAATGCCTCCAAGTTCTAACTCCTCCTTTCCTTTATAGGATCCCAATTCATGTTAGGGGCGCGCCCAAGCGTTTCAACCCTTTTGGCTGCACCACCTCCAAGGTGAGCCGACACACTAAGGAGTGGTCTATCGAACAATTGGCAGCATGTTACTCAGGTGTGCTTCTCCCCTACATTAGCATGTCCAAGGGTACTCCATGCCAACCCCTTTGCCAAAACCCCTCCAACTTACTTGTTGGGGCACTTTGTTCATGGGTTGGGTGCATGCATTGCTTTTCCTTCCTTCTGAATGGTCACTCACCCAACACATGTGTCCAAGGGTACTCCATGCCAACCCCCTTGCCAAAGCCCCTCCAACTTACTCATTGGGGCACTTTGTTTGTGGGTTGGGTGCATGCATTGTTTTTCCTTCCTTTTGAATGGTCACTCACCCAGCACACCCATCCTTGGCATTAACACTTAGCCTCGCACCAAGGCATGACCATGGCATCCTCTCCCACCCACCTGGTTGTTGTCTCAACAACATCATCAGTCTCTCTTTTTCCTCCTTGGATGCAGTCCATGGACTCACTTGAACTCATGGAGCTTATCTTCATACTTCCATAAAGACTCCTTCCTTTCCCAACTGCTCTACTCTTCTGACAAATCCTTACACCTGAAAAATTACTCTAGGCACATTGTTGGTCCATGCTTTGCAAAGTAGTAAGCCAACACGTCCTCTACTTCACATTCTCGTCAGCCGAAAATCATTACAGGGGCCTGACACAGTAAGTTTCTACTCAATTTTTCTTCATCGAAGTAGCATGTCTTGAGTTTCCTCATATAGAAAATGGTATGAAATGAGCTCATTTGTTTTGGCAGCTTCAGCTTATACACCACCTTTCTTATGTTCTCAACAACCTCAAAGGGAAACTCATATATTTGTATCAATGCACCTGCCATGCATACCGATAGATTGAATTGTACCTTACTAATCTTGAGAAGCACTATGTTTCCCACTTGATATTCCACATCTTGACTTTTGTGATCTACCCGCTTCTTCATCCTATCGATAGCCCCCATCAACTGCATCCATGCCACGTCTAATATGTCATTCCTACTCTTCATGAAACTTACTTTGGTTTTGTTTTGTCCATAAGAACCTTTCGCAATGGTGTTAGGAGTTAGCGGATGTTTCCCTATTGCTAACTTGAACAAACAATATCCTTTTGTTGAGTTAGTTTGCATGTTGTAGTTAAATTGGATTGTGTCCAAGAGCTCTAACCAATCCTGTTGGTCTTCCCGCATGAAGTGCCTAAGGTAGTATTCCAATATGTTGTTAGTTCACTTTGTCTACCCAGTTGTCTATAGATGAGAGATCGAACTCATCAGCAACTTGGTCCCCACTAGCTTGAACATCTCTGTCCAAAAGCGACCCATGAACTGGGTGTCCCGATCTAACATAATGCTTAATAAAAGCCCCCAATACAACATGTCTAAAGAACAACTTCGCAACAATCTCGTCTCGAGAAGGCATATTCATCAAGATGAAGGGAGAATACTTCAAGAACCTGTTGATGTATTTGTAACTTCGGAAGATATTATGATGTATATTATCATTGTATGTTGTTGTACCCCCATTGGGGATGTGTGTTACATCTTTACGTGATGTCTAAATTGTGTCTAGACCTTAAGGTACAACCCTCCATTGTAAGTCGAGGAAATAGTCCCCAGGTTAAATAGAGTATAATGTATTTATGTGTATTATTAGGTAGGTTGGCCCCACAAGTAACCTAGGTGACCTAGTGGCTTAGTTAACAAACTCAATGGAAGAATATAAATAGAGAGGTTCCCTCCTCATTTGTCATGCACTTCACTTTCTCTCTCATGTGCGCTTTAGGAGAGAGAGGAAGAGGAGGGATAGAGAGTTGTCGTACACATATTTTTCTTGGGTTATTATATCTTGTCATCTTATCTTTGTGACAGAACTATTTTGAGGAAGTTTGCAGGGTTTTCTCCTTTATGGTTTGCTCGATGAAAATATCTGTGTCTTGTGTATCTTTTGTATGTTTGATGTATTGTTGTGCTTGTTATTCTTTGAGATAAATATCCTAAGTAAAATAGCTTAGAAAAACTAACATTGTATCATAGCCACCCTGAAAGAAGGAACTGTGTAGCCAAAATACAGCTACAATGGAAACTAATGTAAATTAGGGTTTCATGCGTGAAAACCCTACAAGACTAAATTTAGTCATCTTAACACTTTCACTATGACATAATATTGGAGAAGGATCACAAGCCGAAATGTTTATAGGCCAAATAGGAAATCGTTATGTACCTTGTGTAAAAGTTTCATCCTTATATTCGCTATACTTCACGAGATATGATTCCTCCAAATCAAGGCTCCAACCTTCTCCAGAATACAGTCATAAACAGGTGACCTAGGGAGAATTTCTATATCTCGAGCTAGGAAGGTCCAAATGAAATTTAACAAGATGTTGCAGGTAGGGAATGGAATTTAGTTTTTGTTTTTTTCTTTTCAGACCCGAAATGTGAAATAGTGCCACATGGCAGTCCGTACAAGTTTGCTATGCTGAATAGTCCTCAAAACAGTCACATTCGGAAACTCAGCATAAGTCCCACTTGGAGAATCCAATTCTGCTCTAACCTATGGGGTTGGAAAGAAGACAGATCGAGATATCTCCATGCGAATTTTTAGACTATAAGGAGATGAAACTTTGAAGATACAGTAGAATCCATATCAAACATTTCTGCAAAAGAAATTGGAAAACTAGGGCTTCCTGTTCTCGGAGCTTCCCACCATTATTTTCATAAAAGGAGTACTTTGGACAACTCACCTTGAAGAGGATTTCGGTCCAAACAAAGGTTTGAAATTCCAATTTTGGAAAATTAGGATTAATCTAACAAACCCTAGATCAGTCGGCTCTAGAACCAGATTGGACACCTCAAATCGGTAAGATCTAAATCTTTTTTATTTTCATTTGAGGTTCTTATTTCAAAATGACTAATCTGTAAGTTTTCAACCTATGCAGAGAACCAAAGCATACAGATTATTTTAAGCAAAATAGAGATCGCAACACATCATTATCACATAAACACAAAGATTTACCCTAGAAACCCTTAACCAGGAAAACCAGAAAACCTTGGAGCCACACCTCCTATTTTCTCTTCATTACATTATGAGATCCTCACAATACAAAATATAGGTATTCCGCAACATACAAATACCCTAATCCATTAACCTGGATTAGAAAAAGACTCCAATCCCTTAACTGGGATTAAGTTACATATTTTTAGACAACTTCTAAAAATAGCCACAAACAACTATAAATAGCCATAAAATCTATAAATAGCCAAAAAAAAATTGCTCGCTACACTCGCATCATCGAAGGTGCCTTTGGGATCTCTGAGCTACAGCACTGACATGCGCATCTCCCCTCCATACGCACATGCAAAGAATATAACATATACCCAACATAATCACACCTTGGTGAAGCTGATAACTTTCAAGCATGGAAGTATAGGACCTCCCTAATCCTTGAAGAAAATGACTTGGATCAGTATTTCAGTAAGGAAGTTCTAAGATCCTAAGGGAGATGCAGCTAAGGCTAGAGCCAAGAGAATCATTACAGATTCTATTAAGGGTCATCTCATCCCTCATGTGTCATCCTTTAAGACACCAAAAGGAAGTGTTTGATGATATGACAAAGCAGTCAAAGAAGAAGAAGAGATTGTTATAACTTCCTTGAATGGCCTCCCGAGATCATGGGATTCATTCATTCGAGGAATGTGTGCCATAAATAAGTTGATTACCTTCAATGAACTCTAGGAAGAGTGCACACAAGAAGAAGCTCGACTCATAATAAGAGAAGAGAAGATGAGAGGAATTGAAGATCAAGCTCTCACGATTCAAAGAAGATTCCTCAAGTGATGAGGAATATGAAGGATTCAACTCATGAAGAACCTCTTATCCATCTCATCATTTGGATAAGAAATGATGCAGTTGTGAATGAAGAAGATGATGAAGCATAAGACTCTAGGACATAAGGATCAAGAAGGAATCTACCCGCCGAACAAACAAAGATAAGTGTTCAATAGTCATTTCTGATATTGTTTGGTTGTGCATTTGTTTATATTTAGTTGGTGTGTTATGCATGTTTGAGTGTTTGCATTTATACTATTGGATTGCACATGATGGGTTAAAATTCAATGATGTTGTACAACATTCCATTGCTACTTATCTAGATTGAAACCTCTTTGTTGGTATATTAGGAGTAGTACACACTCTTAATAACATTGGGGTAGAAGGCATCTAGAAGTTACTGTATGTGTAGGTGATGTGGATGAATGTTGTGGCATTGGCTAAGATCGCTGCATGACTGTGTGACACATACTTGTCACTATTAATATGTTTTGGAAATAATGAGATGTTTCTAATCATGCAACTAAACTTGACTTGTATATTGTTTCAAATAACAAGTAACGATGGTTCAAAAGAAGAACCTGAAGCTCCCGGGGTCAGAGACACTGTGACCAAAGAAAGAGATCCAGAAGAAGATAAAGAGAAAGATATATCCACGTCGATAAATGAAGACCATCTTGGGCACAAGATATCATCCAATATAAAGGGGGCGCATCCCCCCGCGAAAGTGAAAGAGAAGAGAGCACTTACTATTTGATTGACTATGAGACATCGTAAGCGTCTTAACTATAGGACATCGTCCGCATCTTCGCGAGTTAACAGCCTGCTCTTCTATTGTTTCATTTCAATATCCATCTTCTTTAGGAGGTTTGGTAATCATGAGCTATCTCCTACCGATCCCCCCGATTACGATCTTCAACAGGCCTCACAGCAGGTAGTAGTCGCCCCTTTATTATATATATATATATATAACAAAGTCATCTATTTCCTACCTCCCCGTACTCATCCCATCGATGATATTCAAGAGGAAGGTCCGACAAAAAGGATCTTCCAGAGAAGCGTAAGTGATCCACGAAAGGGGAAGATGCCAATCCATCTTATATATGTAATGAACGCAGTCCTAATACGAATCAGCCAGTACCATTCATTGGTCTACTACATCCGAACCGGGACATTGATAGCAGCACTTAGTGTACGAAGGAGAACTCACCAGTATGGGACCTGGCCTAGAAGACTATGAACCCGAAGATAGAGGAAGCAAGCACCCTTGCGGCCACTTCTGAAGTCTGAAGCTAGCATGACTCTCCTTTCGCGCAGCCTTAATTTATCCTAATTGAAGTTATCCTAGAAGTAATGGCAAGGCATATATATACTTTGAGTCCTACTCCAGGCAATTCTCAATTATACACTAAATCCCAAGATTCAATTCAATTTTAGTCCCTTCTTCTCGTGGTCAACAAAGAAAGGAAATGAAAGCAGTTCGATCAGCAAGACCTGTCTCCGCAGCATTGTAACCAAGATCGAGCTTGGTTGGCATAGTTGCTACTAATAGCCTCCATCTCAAACCTTTTTTTTCTAAGGCTTAGTGAGTCCAGAGGTTGAGAGAACTGAAGTTGTCAATGTGCCCCCTTTCTTTATATGATATAATATTATTAATAGATCGGGTGCTCCTATTTTCCCCTTCCGGAAGAAGGAATACAGAAAGGTTGGATTTCTGAGGTGCATCCCAACTTCCACATTTTACACCTGATTTCACACACCTATAGCCCCAGTCCCAAAGACGACTAAACCAAGCCTTGTTGTCTGAGCCGAAGATTGAAAGAAGAAGAAAGAGCACTTTTTGAATGTATGAGGATTCTGTAGGTCTCTGGAATAGCAATAAGTGCCTCCTCGGAGCACTAAGCCCTTATACCATACCTCTTGACTCTGTTAATTAGATAGACCTCCTTCCCCTACTCCTGATGGTTATTTCGGATTCTGTGCCTGGGTGGTTATAACTCTTGATTCAACCCCCTCGGGCATTATGGAAGCTACTAGCTACCTTCTTACCAACCATTCTTTAGTAGCCAAGGCGATTGAACGAGATGAGTTCCAACCCGAAGGAGACTCGGATGCTGTCTCTGGAAATCTGTTTTTTCCTTGGACTGGTGGGGCTAGCATGTGCTTCCTCGGTTCGGAGAGCATAAGATTCACTCGAACGCTTCGACTTCCTTCTCTAAGCCTGCACCCACACCACCTTTTCTATCTCCATTTCATTTTCCCTCAATTATCAGCCCATAAAGAAAGAGTAGTAGGCCTAGGATTAACATACGTGCTAAGACAAATCCCCTTGTCGAAATGGAAAGTGCTTAATCACATCATAAGCCTTTTCTCCTTCACATCACTTCATCGTCCTTGATTTGCTCTCTCAATCTCCCCAGATTTTGGGAATGGTTCTTTCCGCCGTGAACTGCCAAAGTTGTTAGTCTGCGACCCCCCTCATTTTCCTCCCTCGCTGAACTCATGAGCCATCATGCACTGAACTCACGGTTTCAAGTCATAAGTCAGAGAACCTCACCCCACTAGTAAGGCAAGTAATAAGGCAAGTACTCAATCACTATGGGTATGGGGGCTAGTACTCAATGACGCTAGGGAAGGTGTTACCGCTGTCTCCTTAAAATACCAGAGTCTTTCCTCCTTTCACCGCCCGTTACGACTAGGCGTGGGTGGTTGCCGTCGGGGTTGCCGCCGGGTCTTAACTACTCACGCCCGGATCCAGGCCCTAATTCTGAAAACCGAATACTACAACTATTATTATATGTGGATTCTGAATAACACTGCCCCCGCTACCTGCTGCTTGATAAATCAATCCAAAAAGAGAGGAGAGCCTAAAAGGAACCTGTATATCAAGGCCCAAACCCGGTCAAAGAGGTTCATATTCTTTGCAGGTTTTGTTCAGAGCAGAAATCCGGGTTCTATCCCTTCCCGCACGAGCTATCTTTCCTTCTTGGGTGCTGCAAACGGAACGAAGGGAGCGTAGGTTTCGCTAAAGAAACAAGATGAGGTTCTTCAAGCTGGGGACTTTACCTGACTCGAGTTACTCCTATTCTAATGAACAAAGTAGTTCAGAAATCGGCGAAGAGCGGGATCAATAAGTCATCAGCTGGTGAGGCTCTCCAAGTGCGCTTGCGATCCTGTCCCTGGACTGGAACTGACAAAGACGGTGTTGTGGCCAAATGGAGAGGATATGGTTTCAAGGCGTGCGAGGGAAAGGATTCGGGTGGAGCTGGTTCCCCCTAATAGATGCGGGAGGGCGGATAGCTGGTTCTTAGTCCTATGTGAGAGACTTTGCAATGAAGGAAAAGGAGTCAATTATTGAAGCGAGGCAGCAATGCATGGTGCTGTATAAGTGCCTGTAGAAATGAATAGCTGCATAAATTACTGTCTTCCCAGAAATGACTGTAGAAATGACTGTGCCATGTTTGAGAGTTAGTGCCTTACTTACAATGGCAAGTCAGTAGTAAATAGAAACTATTACTCTTCTTACTTTCTAGTCATAGGGTTTGCAAGGATGGACTCATCAACGGCCAAGGTCAACATGTTCACGAAGGTTTGGGCCAACTGATGAAAGAGGCTATGGAGCCTTGAGGAAGGTTGTTAAACTATTAAAGGGCTTCATCTAAAAGGGAATGACAGAATAGGTTAGCCATAACATAAGGCTAGGACTAAAGTTCTTCACAGAGGGCTACAAACTTAAGCAAATGTGCTTTGGCATGTCCTGTTCTAGAAAAAGAGAGAAAGTTTTTAACATTGAGGAGGATGCGCAAGCAAGCTCGACCACCAAACAGGAGAGGAAAAGAATATTACTCTCCCTTGGATAAAGGGAGTTATAAATAACTAATGGGTTTAAGTTATTTCCATCAATAAGTCAACCCCGCTAACAGCTGAAACTCTCTACTGGATAGAATCTTTTTATAGAGAAAATCCTACTCTATACGTTATACGCAAAATACCCGACCCGATCATACAATTTGGGTCCCCGCTTATTTATCCCACCCGGATGTAGACAGTTGGGATATTTTGATTGGGCCGGTCTTTACCCAATTCTTTCCCCAATCCGGTATTTACCCAATAAAACTACTAAGAGGATGCGCATGCAAGCTCGACCAATGGGAGATAAAATATGCATAAAGATAGGGGCAAGGTAATAGACTTTGCCTTTCTTTTTGAGTGAATGAACAGGCAGATATTCACGAGTAAACGAGTGGATATTGGGATTGGCCTAAGGATATTGGTAAAGGAGGCGAAGTCTTACCTACCTGTTGAATTAAAGATTGGACTAATTAAGAAAGGTAACGAGTGAAACTATGGAATAATATATTTTTATTTGAAAGGGCAAAGCCCGTAAGGCTTGATATTGGGATTTATACTACAAATAAAGTAAGAGGCCTCGAACACACTCTAGTTGTGTGACACAGTTGAGTGACATCATTGATGCAGATCCTTCCAGCTATGAAGAAGTATCCAAGAAGAAAGGGAAGGAGACTATGATAAAGAGTACTAGTTCATCAAGAGGAATGATGTCTAGGATGCGGTTTCGAGACCTAAAGGGAAGTCTGTAGTGTCTTCCACATGGATCTACGAGATCTAGGATGTAGCAGATGGCAACATTAAGGGATACAAGGAAATATTTGTAGCACATGGCTTCTCATAGAAGAAGGCATAGACTACAAAGAGACATTTGCACCGTTTGTGAGGTACACTTCCATTAGATCCATATGTGCAGGTATGAGATGTGAGATACACCAGTTGGATATCAAGACAACATTCTTGAATGGTGTAATTGAGGAGGAAGTGTACGTAGAGCAGTCACTGGGAGTCGAGACACATGATAGGAAAACTCATGTGTACAAATTAAAGAAGGCCCTGTACGATCTCAGAAGGCACCCATGGGATAGCACATACAGTTACATGAGGATCTTGAATATCACTTGGAGTGATGAAGATATTAACCTTTGCTAAAAGGTTGAAGATGAAATCTTATAGAGAACGACAAGCTCACAAATGGGTGCAGGAGGAACTTTTCAACAAAGTTTGAGGTAGGGCATCTTAGTAACCAATGACCCTATATGGATACATACACGATTAGTAGCAGAGAAAGCTACTTGTCACTCCATTACAGAACATTTCAATACATAGAGTATGAAAGGTAGAGGGATAATGATGCTCCACTTTAGAGGGAGTGATTGCAGAAGATCCTCAAGTTCGACATGGTAGGAAAGGATGGATAGCTTACTGATGGCCCCAATATTAATGACAGTAAAGTGGATTCCAACCTTTACTTCAAGGTTGAAGGAAGAATACCAATGATTCTTCTACTATATGTCGATGACCTGCTCTTAAGAGCAAAAGAGGAACTCATTAAAGATGCAAGGAGGATACTTCCTATAGAGTTCAAGATAAAATATATGTGGATGATGCACTACTTGTTAGGCATGGAGATGTGGCATAATGCAAATGGGATTTTACTTTGTCAAGGAAATTATGCAGTGGATATTCTAAACAAATTTGGAATGATGGACCGCAAGGCGATAGCCACACCTATGCAATCGGACTTGAATCTATTGTGTGATGCCTCATTAGAGACGGTTGATGCCATGATGTATCATTTGATGATTGGTTTATTGATGTATGTAATGAATACAAGACCATACATATCCTTTGTTGTGAACAACCTAAGCCACTTCCTGATGGATCTGAGACATGTTCACCTGGTTCCTGCAAATCATGTAGTGAGGTACATGAAGGGTACAGTTGAGTATGGGCTCAAGTATGATGCAAATGAGACGAATAACCTGCATGGTTATGTTGATTCGTATCAGGAAAGCAGTTCCACTAAGAAGAAGAGCACTTTGGGTTGTTTCTTCAATTTGAGATCTAGTATGGTGTAATGGTTTGGCAGGATGCAGTCTTGCATGGCACTGAGTATAGCCGAGGAAAAATTTGTTTCCACTTGCTCAGCTAGTTGTGAGGTAGTATGTTTTTTTGAAAGCTACTATTTGATTTGATTGATTTGAATTGCATTTTTGTATGATGCAGAGAGGAGCAGTGAAGCTCTAGTATCTGATCCAGATTGAGGCCCCTTGAAAGAGGGAGTGATAAATTCTAGCATAAATGGTGATACAGGTTATCCTAGTGTAAAAATTCCTGGAGAAGTTCGTAGGTTACTCAGATGTAATCAATCATGTAGGTTTTCCTCTGATGTAATCAATCCTGCTGAAGCTTGAAAGTTATCCTTGGATGTAATCAGTCCTGATGTGATTCTATGCTAGAAATATTCAAAGTGAAGCTCAAGTACTTCAGATAAATACATGGTCTAATTAAGAATGAGACTTCTAGCATAGCTAGAGAAGATAAGTTGTCTAAGCGTAACATCCTGGTGAAGCTCATAGGTTGCTCAGACATAATCAATATTGTAGGTTATCCTTGGATGTAATCAGTCCTGATGTGTTCTATGCTAGAAATAGTCGATGCATGATATCTCACATGGGATGTAATCAGTCCTGTGAGGGGTTATCCGAATGTAAAGAATGAGTCATGGAGTGGTGCATAGGTTATTCAGATGTAATACGCCCTGTGGGTTTTCTGAGTCTAAATAATGAGCCATGGCATGGTACACAGGTTACTTGCACGTAATATGCCCTGTAGGTTATCTGAACAGAAAAGATCCTAGAATCAGGTTGTTCAGATGTAATCCCTTGAGGTTGACTAAAAGAACGTAAAAGGTTCGAGTGTAGTCATTTTTTGGTTCATAATCCATCCTTACATATATATGAGATATATCTGTTCCCATGTTGATATGATAAGGTATTGAAGCACAAGGAGGTGCACCTACGCGGTTCTATTGATAGAACAGAAGTTGATAGTGCAGAGATGTAATGCACTGAGTTGTGCTCCTAGGAGATTCTCGTACAGTAGAAGCTCAGGTTGTCTTAATGATGTGAAAATTGTCCTAGCTTACTAGTATGGTGAAAGAACACAGGTTGTCTACATCTAAATCTTTGCTTTTTTTGTCTTGTACAAGACAAAAGAGATGATATGGATATGACGAGATGAAGGTAGAAGACACTGGTTATTGTCGTGGAAATGTAAAGAAGGTCCTGGACAGTTTCAACATGAAGGCTTTCTCAATATGTGATGAAGACATGGCAGAGGACTAGGCCTACATCTAGCATGAAAAAGGGTCAGCTCTGTAGAAACTTCTGATGACAGATAGTATGGTACGATGATCAAATTATAAGAAGATGATGGCAGTAGCTATGATGAAGACTTTATGACTCTATGATGGTGACAATGTGATGAATACCTGACCAGATGTGTCGATGACTATATAGAGAGAGAATAACTTCCTATTTCAAAGGGATTGTTGATGTATTTGTAACTTCGGAATATATTATGATGTATATTATCATTGTATGTTGTTGTACACCCATTAGGGATATTTGTTACCCCTTTACAGGATGTCTAAAATGTGTCTAGACCTTGAGGTACAACCTTCCATTGTAAATCGGGGAAATAGTCCCCGTGTTTAATAAACTCAAGTGTATTTATTTGTATTCTTAGATAGGTCGACCCCACAAGTAACCTAGGTGATCTAGTGGTTGAGTTAACAAACTCAACAGAAGAATATAAATAGAGAGGTGCCATCCTCATTTGTCACACACTTCACTTGCTCTCTCATGTGTGCTTTAGGAGAGAGAGGAAGAGGAGGGGCAGAGAGTCGTTGCAGAAATATTATTCTTGGGTTATTATATCTCGTCATCTTATGTTTGTGACAGAACTATTTTGAGGAAGTTTGCGAGGTTTTCTCCTTTATGGTTTCCCTAATGAAAATATCTATGTATTGTGTATATTGTTTATCTTTGATGTATTGGTGTGCTTATTATTCTTTCAAATAAATATATTAAGTAAAATAACTTAGAAAAACTAACAGAACCTGTCCACCATGGAAAGGACCATGTTGTAACCTTGCAAAACTAGTAGCGAAGATATGAATTCCAATGAAATTCTTTCCCAAGGCCTCTCCAGAATAGGAAGTGTTTGGATTAATCCTGATCTCATATTGGAGTTAGACCAATCTTGGTTATACTGGTCTTGTTGGTAAATAAGAAAATTATTGACGTACTCATCAACGTCTTGCTTCACGTGCTCCCAAAATTAACCTCTCTTCAATAGCACCAAATTCCTATGCTACCAAGGGTGACCTTCCCATACTGAGTCATGACACTCTCGCAGTAAGTCCTTCCTAAGGTTAGTTGTATACAACACATACAAGTGACCTCCAAAGTAGAACAACCCATCCTCTCTCCAAAACCTCCTTATTTGTTCTTCTGTCACTTGTTTCAATATGTTCTTTGAAGTGGGGTTGTCCTCTAACCCCTATTTGATCCATTGTCACAAGACTGAGGTGGCATGCATTGTTGGATTCTCCTAATGCTTCTCCTTCTCTAAGGTAGCAAGGTGTTGCTTCTGACTCAATGTATCGACTGTTGAGATAAAAATTTTCCCAATTAGTACTCCAACATCATGTTAGAAATCTTGCCAATGTGCCTTCTTGGGAGACAACTTCGCCTGAGTGGCAATGTAACTCGTCGCTATGTTGTTCATCTTCACAACAAATGGATTACCCAACAAGTAGTGTCTCAAATCCTTCAAATAGTGTACCATGGAGGTCATCTCCTTCTCGTGAATGGGATACCTTCATTCATGATTCTACAACTTCCTTCTTTCATAGGTGGGGTGACCCTCTTGCATCAAGGCCCCTCTAGTAGCAAAGTCTGAAGCATCCATCTACACTTCAAATGACTTCATAAACATTAGAGGAAATTTAGGGTCTAAAATGGGCCTTATAAGAAAACGAGCCAACATAATGTATTGATGAGTAGGAATTCAAGAACCAATAGAATTTTAATAAAATGAGTCAACCATAATGGTTGAATTGACATATTTGTTATAAAAAAGTACCTTTTTGTTCGTGTTTTCAACATCTCCCTCTGTTTTTACTCAAATTTCAAGCCGAACCACTCGTTGGATGTGGATTAAATTCTCCATCCAATGAGTACCCACGCTACATACTTTTGACATGGCCCCACTACCCCAAAAACAAGAAATACCTGAAAAAATGTGATGATGAAAAAAAGGTATGTATTGTTTCATCATCGTGTTTTCAGGTATTTATTGTTTTTTGGGTAGACGGGTCCATCAAAAGTATGCAGTGTGGGTACTTTTGGGATGCAAAATTTAATTCTGTATCCAACAAGTGCTCATGCTCAAATTTTGAGTAAAAACACGAGGAGATATGTTAAAAATACGAACAAAAAGGTAGCATGGAAGTATAGGACCTCCCTGGTCCTTGAAGAAAATGACTTAGATCAATATTTCAGTAAGGAAGTTATAAGATCCTAAGGGAGATGAAGCTAAGGCTAGATCCAAGAGAATCATTGCAGATTCTATTAAGGGTCATCTCATCCCTCATGTGTCATCCTTGAAGACACCAAAAGGAATTGTTTGATGCTATTATAAAGCAGTCAAAGAAGAAAAAGGGATTTTTATAGCTTCCTTGAATGGCCTCTCGAGAACATGGGATTCATTCATTCAAGGAATTTGTGCCAGAAGGAAGTTGATTACCTTCAATGGACTCTGGGAAGAGTGCACACAAGAAGAAGCTCGACTCATAATAAGAGAAGAGAAGATGAGAGGAACTGAAGATCAAGCTCTCACGATTCAAAGAAGATTCCTCAAGCGATGAGGAATATGAAGGATTCAACTCATGAAGAACCTCTTATCCATCTCAGCATTTGCATAAGAAATGATGCAGTTGTGATTGAAGAATATGATGAACAATAAGAATCCAGTACATAAGGATCTAGAAGGAGTCTACCCACCGAACAAACAAAGATAAGTGTTCAATAGTCATTTCTGATATTGTTTGGTTGTGCATTTGTTTATATTTAGTTGGTGTGTTATGCATGTTTGAGTGTTTGCATTTATACTATTGAATTACACATGATGGGTAAAAAGTCAATGATGTTGTACAACATTCCATTGCTACTTATCTAGATTGAAACCTCTTTGCTGGCATATTAGGAGTAGTACACACTCTTAATAACATTGGGGTAGAAGGCATCTAGAAGTTACTGTACGTGTAGGTGATGTGGATGAATGTTGTGGCATTGGCTAAGATCGTTGCATGACTTTGTGACACATACTTGTCACTATTAATATGTTTTGGAAATAATGAGATGTTTCTACTCATGCAACTGAACTTGACTTGTAGATCATTCTGAATAACAAGTAACGACGATTCAGAAGAAGAACCTGAAGCTCCCCAAGTCAAAGACACCGTGACCAAAGAAAGAGATTCAGAAGAAGATAAAGAGAAAGATAGATCCACGTCGATAAATGAAGACCATCTTGGGCACAAGATATCATCCAAGATAAATAAAATTATGACAAGACTTCCAAATAAAGTAAGAGGCCTCGAACACACTCCAGTTGTGTGACACAGTTGAGTGACATCATTGATGTAGATCCTTCCAGCTATGAAGAAGTAGCCAAGAAGAAGGGGAAGGAGACTATGATAAAGAGTACTAGGTCATCAAGAGGAATGATGTCTAGGATGCAGTTCCAAGACCTGAAGGGAAGTCTGTAGTGTCTTCCATATGGATCTACGAGATCTAGGATGTAGCAGATGGAAACATTAAGGGATATAAGGCAATATTTGTAGCACGAGGCTTCTCATTGAAAGAAGGCATAGACTACGACAAGACATTCGCACCATTTGCGAGCTAGACTTCCATTAGATCCATACGTACAGGTATGAGATGTGAGATACACCAATTGGATATCAAGACAACATTCTTGAATGGTGTAATTGAGGAGGAAGTGTACATAGAGCAGTCACTGGGAGTCAAGACACATGATAGGAAAACTCATGTGTGCAAATTAAAGAAGGCTTGTACGAGCTCAGAAGGCACCCATGGGATAGCACATACAGTTACATGAGAAGCTTTAATATCACCTGGAGTGATGAAGATATTAACCTTTGCTAAAAGGTTGAAGATGAAATCCTATAGAGGACGAAAAGCTCACAGATGGGTGCAAGAGGAACTTTTCAACAAAGTTTCATGTAGGGGATATTAATATCCAATGACCCTATATGGATACATAGAAGATTAGTAGCAGAGGAAGCCACTTGTCACTCCATTTCAGAATGTTTAAGTACATAGAGTACAAAAGGTAGAGGGATAATAATGCTCCACTTTAGAGGGAGTGACTGCAGAAGATCCTCAAGTTCAACATGGTACGAAAGGATGGATAGCTTACTCATGGCCCTAGGATTTACTGAGAGTAAAGTGGATTCCAACCTTTACTTCAAGGTTGAAGGAAGAATACTAGTGATGCTCCTACTATATATTGATGACCTGCTCTTGAGAGGAAAAGAGGAACTCATTAAATATGCAAGGAGGATACTTGCTACAAAGTTCGAGATGAAATACCTCTGGATGATGCACTACTTGTTAGGCATGGAGATGTGGCATAATGCGGATGGGATTTTAATTTCTTAAGGAAAGTATGCAGTGGATATTTTGAAGAAATTTGGAATGATGGACTGCAAGGCGATAGCCAAACCTATGAAGTCAGACTTGAAGCTATTGTGTGATGCCTCATTAGAGACGGCTGATGCCATGATGTATCATCTGATGATTGGATTATTGATGTATGTAACAAATACAAGACCAGACGTATGCTTTGTTGTGAACACCCTAAGTCAGTTCCTGATGGATCTGAGACATGTTCACCTAGTTGCTAAAAATCATGTAGTGAGGTACCTGAAGGGTATAGTTGAGTATGGGCTCAAGTATGATACAAATCAGATGAATAACCTGCACGGTTATGTTGATTTGTATCAGCCAAGAAATTCCATAGAGAAGAAGAGCACTTTGGGTTGTTTCTTTAATTTGAGATCCTGTATGGTGTAATGGTTTGGCAGGATGCAGTCCTGCATGGCGCTGAGTATATCCGAGGAAAAATTTGTTGCCACTTTCTCAGCTAGTTGTGAGGTAGTATGTTTTTTTGAAAGCTACTATTTGATTTGACTGATTTGAATTGCATTTTTGTACAATGCAGAGAGGAGCAGTGAAGCTCTAGTATGTGATCCAGATCGAGGCCCCTCGAAAGAGGGAGTGATGAATTCTAGAATAGATGGTGATATAGGTTATCCTAGTGTAAAATTCCTGGAGAAGTTCATAGGTTACTCGCATGTAATCAATCATGTAGGTTGTCCTCTGATGTAATCATTCCTACCGAGGCTTGCAAGTTATCCTTGGATGTAATCAATCCTGATGTGATTCTATGCTAGAAATATCCAAAGTGAAGCTCGAGTACTTCAGAGAAATACATGGTCTTATTTAGAATGAGACTTCTAGCATAGCTAGAGAAGATAGATTTTCTAAGCATAACATCCTCACGAAGCTCGTAGGTTGCTCAGATGTAATCAATCTTCTAGGTTATCCTTGAATGCAATCAGTCCTGATGTGTTCTATGCTAGAAATAGTTTATGCATGATATCTCACATGGGAAATGAGACAGGTTGTCCGAGCGGGAAAAATCCTAGTGTATCAGGTTGCTCGGATGTAATAAGTCCTGTGATGGGTTATCCGAATGTAAAGAATGAGTCATGGAGTGGTACGTAGGTTATTCAGATGTGATACGCCCCGTGGGTTGTCTGAGTCTAAAGAATGAGCCATGGCATGGTACATAGGTTACTTGGACGTAATATGCCCTGGAGGTTATCCGAACTGAAAAGATCCTGAAAGCAGGTTGTTCAGATGTAATCCCTTGAGGTTGACTAAAAGAACGTAAAAGGTCCTAGTGTAGTAGGTGGTTGGGTCGTAATCCATCCTTACATATATATGAGATATATGTGTTCCCATGTTGAGATGATAAGGTATTGAAGCACAAGGAGGTGCACCTAGGAAGTTCTACGGATAGAACACAAGTTGACTATCTAGAGATGTAATGCACTGATTTGTGCTCCTAGGAAATTCTTGCATAGTAGAAGCTCAGGTTGTCTTAATGATGTAAAAATTATCCTATCTTACTACTATGGTGAAAGAACACAGGTTGTCTGCATCTAAATATTTGTTTGTTGTTTTTTCTTGTGCAAGACAAAAGAGATGATCTGGATATGACGATATGAAGGTAGAAGACACTAGTTATTGTCATGGAAATGTAAAGAAGGTCCTAGACAGTTTCAACATGAAGGCTTTCTCAAGATTGGATGAAGACCTGGTAGAGGACTAGGCCTACATCTAGCACGAAAAAGGGTTGGCTCTATAGAAACTTTTGATGATAGATAGTATGGTACGATGATCACATTATAAGAAGATGATGGCAGTAGCTATGATGAAGACTCTGTGACTCTATGATGGCGACAATGTGATGAATACCTAACCAGATGTGTTCATGATTGTATAGAGAGAGAACACCTTCCTATTTCAGAGGGATTGTTGATTTATTTGTAACTTTGGAATATATTATGATGTATATTATCATTTTATGTTGTTGTACCCCCATTGGGGATGTGTGTTACCCCTTTACGGGATGTCTAAAATGTGTCTAGACCTTGAGGTACAACCCTCCGTTGTAAATCAGGGAAATTGTCCCCATGTTTAATAAAGTAAAGTGTATTTATTTGTATTCTTAGATAGGTCGGCCCCACAAGTAACCTGGGTGACCTAGTGGTTGAGTTAAAAAACTCAATGGAAGAATATAAATAGAGAGGTGCCATTCTCATTTGTCACACACTTCACTTGCTCTCTCATGTGTGCTTTAGGAGAGAGAGGAAGAGGAGGGGTAGAGAGTTGTTGCAGACATATTATTCTTGGGTTATTATATCTCATCATCTTATGTTTTTGATAGAACTATTTTGAGGAAGTTTGTGAGGTTTTATCCTTTATGGTTTCCCTGATGAAAATCTCTGTGTCTTGTGTATATTTTGTATCTTTGATGTATTGTTGTGCTTGTTATTCTTTCAAATAAATATACTAAGTAAAATAACTTAGAAAAACTAACAGAACCTTCCCACCATTGAAAGGATCATGTTGTAACCTTGCAAAACTAGTATCTAAGATATGAATTCCATCGAAATTCTTTCCCAAGGCCTCTCCAAAATAGGAAGTGGTTGGATTAATATTGATCTCGTATTGGAGTTAGATCAGTCTTGTTGGTAAATAAGAAAATTATTGACAAACTCCTCAACATCTTGCTTCACGTGCTCCCAAAATTAACCTCTCTTCAATAGCACCAAAGTCCTATGCTACCTAGGGTGACCTTCCCATACTGAGTCATGGCACTCTTGCAGTAAGCCCTTCCTGGGGTTAGTTGTATACAACACATACAAGTGACCTCCAAAGTAGAACAACCCATCCTCTCACCAAAAACTCCTTGTTTGTCCACATGTCACCATTTTCAATATGTTCTTGGAAGTGGGGTTGTCCTCTAAACCCTATTTGATCCGTTGTGACAAGACTGAGGTGGCATGCATTGTTGGGTTCTCCTATTGCTTCTCCTTCTCTAAGGTAGCAAGGTGCAGCTTCTGACTCAATGTATCGGCTGTTGAGCTAATTTTTTCCCAATTGGTACTCCAACATCATGTTAAAATCTACCAAGAAATCTTTCCAATGTGCCTACTTGGGAGACAAAGTCACTTGAGTGGCAATGTAGCTCATCGCTATGTTGTTCATATTCACAACGAATGGATTACCCAACAAGTAGTGTCTCAAATCCTTCAAATAGTGTACCATGGAGGTCATCTCCTTCTCATGAATGGGATACCTTCATTTGTGATTCTACAACTTCCTTCTTTCATAGGTGGGGTGACCCTCTTGCATTAAGGCCCCTCCAGTAGCAAAGTCTAAAGCATCCATCTACACTTCAAATGACTTATCAAACATTAGAGGAAATTTAGGGTCTAAAATGGGCCTTATAAGAAAACGAGCCAACATAATGTATTGATGAGTAGGAATTCATGAAGCAATAGAATTTCAATAAAATGAGTGAACCATAATGGTTGACTCGACATATTTGTCATAAAAAAAAGTACCTTTTTGTTCATGTTTTCAACATCTCCCTCTATTTTTACTCAAATTTTGAGCGGGAGCACTTGTTGGATGTAGATTAAATTCTCCATCCAATGAGTACCCATGCTACATACTTTTGACGGGGCCCCACTGCCCCAAAAACAAGAAATACCTAAAAAAATGTGATGATGAAAATAAGGTATGTATTGTTTCATCATCATGTTTTCAGGTATTTATTCTTTTTTGGGTAGATGGGTCCATCAAAAGTATGCAATATGGGTACTTTTGGGATGCAGAATTAAATTTTGCATCCAACAAGTGCTCATGCTCAAAATTTGAGTAAAACCATAGAGAGATACGTTAAAAATACGAACAAAAAAGTAGCTTTTTTCTTTCTTCCTCCAAAATTAAAATATATTATTTTATTATTTTCCTTTGGAGGCCTATTTTAGACCTCAAATTTCCTCTAATGGTATAAAAGTATCAACATGATCATTGTCGCAAGTATGCATTTTAACTCAAATAATGCTTCCTAGCATTATGGTGTCCAACTCCAAGTTTTGTTCTTCTTTATCAACTCAGTAAGTGGTGCAGAAATCCAGGAGTAACCTTCAATGAACCGACGACAATAATTCTCTAAGCCTTGAAATATTCTCACCTACTACATGGTTAGAAAATCTTCCCAACCATCAATGGCTCCAATCTTCTTGTTATCCATGCAAATACATCTTTAAGATATCCAATGGCCCAAGAATGAGATCTTTGCCTGCCCAAATGCACACTTGAAATTATTCAAGTAGAGATGATTCTTCTTGAGCACCTCAAATACCTCCTCCAAATTCCTCTTATGTTCTTCCATACTCTTGCTAAAGACCACAAATAATCTAACTAGACCAAAACTGACTTGGTAAATAACGATTTCAACACATCATTAATAAGGGTGTTGAAGGTCAATGGAGTATTGAACAACCCAAAGGGAATCACAAAGAACTCAAAGCTCTTGTACCTCATCACATAGGTTGTCTTATACTCATCACTTTCTGTAATCCTTACTTGGTAATATCCATGTCTCAAGTCCAACTTCAAGAACACCTTGGCCTTATCCAACTCGTTGAAACAGTTGACTACCAATGGTAGCGAATACCTATTCTTATGGTATGCTTATTGAGCACCATGTAGTCCAAACAAAGCCTTAAATATAGGGTATCCTTCTACTTCTAAGAGAGCATAGGTATTCCATATGGGGATTCTAAAATTCTGATGAAGCCAATATCAGTTAATTGTGACAATTTCTTCTTCAACTCCTCCAAATCCGGTCTAGATAACTGATAGAGATCTTTTGCCAGGAGCTTTGACCCAAGTTCAAGCTCAATGCAATGATATATAGTGCACCGAGGTGGGATAACTTTAAACAAGATCTCTAACATTAAATCCACATTTGCATCCAACAGATCGGTGAGCTTGAAATGCACATGCATCCCCATTTCTTCCACTATAGCTTCACCAAGCAATACTATGACATACAAGTATGATTTTGGTTGTTGATCTCCCCTCTTCATGCTTAGTGTAGACATTAGTTGCACCCCGCCATCCAATTTCCCCGTGGTTGTTGGCACAATATATGGTTTCTTCATGTCTAATATCACCAACCTATCAACAAATGGTAAGAGAATGGCTGAGTCCCTTCTCAAGAAATCCTTCCCTAGAATAATCTCAAAGTCATCCAACATGATCATGAAGTCTGGTCATCCTTCCATCTACCCATATTCAATTGCATCCAGGAAGCAATGCCTATTGTTGATTTGGATAAAGAGTTCATGGCATTTACAAATGCATCGCAAGGTCAACTCCTACGCCCAAGATCATTGGAAATATATTTCCACAAATATTTGTGTGAGGCACCTAAATCCATGAGCCCTCTCTCTTCTTGCATTCATAATTGGGTCTATGAAATAGAGTTGTTTTTTCTCACAACCACCCTTCATGGTGTCGATTTTCCAAGGATGTCGATACGGCGAGGAGTCTCTGTGAGGTCATGAGCCTCTCCCAACCTATTCATTGAAGTAGTCTATCTGCAACCCTGTACATCACCCATACTACAAAAAAAACATACCCAATACTTGTCCTCATGTACAACTGAATACTCATGGCACCCTACAATCCCATGGTCAGCAAGATATCGGTGTGCCCAAGTTCACCTGAACTCAGGCTCAGTATTGGCACTTCTTTAGTCACTACACTAACACTTCCAAAGAGCATTTGTAGTGGCAATGACAAAGATTCAAACCAATCTCTTCCCCTATATGCAACCATTTCTAAGGTAGGAGTGTCTCAGTCATCTTCCCATATCAATCCTCATTGATCATCCAAATCATGTTCCAAATCGTTTATTTTTTTATGCATCTCTTTTTCCCAAAGTCTTTCATCACTACAATCATTGATGTAACTATTATGTAATACCACCTATCACAATACCAAGGATCCGACCCAATATCAAGGTTGAGTTCCCTTATTTGGGTGTATGACACTACTCAGACTCAACTCCCCTGATGGCTAAATTGACCTAGAAGTGCACCCGATAGAATACACCTTGCTTACACACCTTAACTATTTACTTGTTATGATTAGTTAGTATTAGGAATTGTTTACACTTTATCACTTCACCAATTAAACTCATACACAAGAACAATAGATGTTCTTGGCAACAACTCAATGGGGTGTGCCCAAAATATCAATATATACAAGAGAGTACAATATCGAGAGAGTTCTCATAGGTTACTTATCCAAAAGTGTGCCTAAAATGGTTGTGACTTTGTTTAAAAGGAACCCCAAGAATTTACTTCACCATTTTTAGATGACTAAATCTTGTCTGTGGCTCCCCTAAAGTTCTCTCTCTTAGGCCAACATACACCAAATTGCATTGATTATGTCTCTATATTAACCTACACTTAGTTCCCATACTAAGTAAACATGACCCCTTCTGTGTTATGACTTCCCACTTCATTTGCTGAAAGCATCAAGTTCTAAGCTCTCCTTTCCTTTATAGTCTCCCAAGTCATGTTACGGGTGTGCCCAAGAGTTCCAACCCTTTAGGACACACCATCTCCAAGGTGAGCCAACAAGCTAAGGAGTGTTCTATCCAACACTTGGTTGCAAGTTGCCCGAGTGGGATTCTCCCCTACAATGGAATGTCCAATGGTGATTCATGCCAATCCCCTTATCGAAGCCCCTCCAACCTACTGATTTGGGAACTTCTTCCATGGGTTGGGAATGTGCATTTCCTTGACTTCTTTCAAAAATGATCTCTCGCTCGGCTTGCCCATCCTTGGCATTGGAATTTTTCCCCGTGCCGAGGTAGAATCATGACATTCACCCTTAATTACTATCACACATATTTACAATGTTATAAATGCCAATCCCAAAGGTCTTGGATACATTGGTGAAGGATGAGGATTTTTTCATGAGTTAGCAAGGTTCAATTCTCATGAGGGCCTAACCTGAATCCATGGGGTCACCTTGAGGTATTGGTCGAATGTGCTATAATAGTACCCATATATATTGTATTAAATGATCTCATGATCCATACACACATAAGTGGATCAAATCCCACTCCCATGTCCTTCAAACTTTGGAAGGTATTGGATCCGGGTGTGTGATTAGGAAGCTGCCACTAGCCCTATAGATGATAAATAGACATGAAAATTGGCCACAGTTGTGATAACTAATAGACCTAACTAAACATTTTCCATGATGCATGATTCAGAGGAAAGGTGTATATGGATGTGTAGATTTAGTAGGTTCTGACTTGATATGATGTTGTACCTTGCACACAGTGGATGGGTAAGAAATAATGTTAAAACGATCAATGATGATGACATGAGAACTTGTTTATTGACATGGTAGTCTTAACAGTGGCGAGGAAGTAGGTTCAAAGGAATAATCATGTGAAATATCCTTCGCCTCAGATAGAATTCAGCCATATAATGCTTAGGTAGTTGCATAAATCTCATGAGTAGTTGAAAATGGTATGGTTGTTCCATATGTAAATTCTAGGCTCGCTTAGAGGGTACATATTTTTGTATTGTATATATGTGACCTGCAAACCTGCAGAATCTTCATTTTTTTATTTTTTTTTACAAAATTCACATTTGACCTTTTATTTTAGCATGTGTTAATTAGTTGCGGGATCATTTTGATGAAGGCTTGGCAGGTTGTGAAATTTCCAAGGTATTTTTCTTTGTGTGGCCCCATTCTAGTGTAGCATGTTGCGGAAGACTTCATTTTATATTTGATGGAGATGTGGCAGCATTCTCTCTCTCTCTCTCTCTCTCTCTCTCTCTCTCTCTCTCTCTCTCTCTCTCTCTCTCTCCTATGTGCTACTCAAGTGAGTGATTTTGTGTCCAAATAAGACTTCATTTTATATTTGATGGAGATGTGGCAGCATGACTTTAAGATTTCACTTGTTAATATTTCATATGCTAGACTAGATTCATTAGTGTTCAATTCAAAATCATAGCAGCACATATCCAGAATCACTGATAGAAACACAATCATAAGATATACATAGTATTTATCCTGGGAAAACCTCGAGGGGAAGAAAACCTAGCAAAAGTTCCTATGTATAAGATGTATAAAATATAACCCCAAGAACAAGTGTTCTCCTCCTTCTGTTCTCTCTCTCTCTCTCTCTCTCTCTCTCTCTCTCTCTCTCTCTCTCTCTCTCTCTCTCTCTCTCTCTCCTATGCGCTACTCAAGTGAGTGATTTTGTGTCCAAATAAGAACTCTCTCTCTCTCTCCTATGTGCTACTCAAGTGAGTGATTTTGTGTCCAAATAAGAACTCTCTCTCTCTCTCTCTCTCTCTCTCTCTCTCTCTCTCTCTCTCTCTCCTATGTGCTACTCAAGTGAGTGATTTTGTGTCCAAATAAGACTTCATTTTATATTTGATGGAGATGTGGCAGCATGACTTTAAGATTTCACTTGTTAATATTTCATATGCTAGACTAGATTCATTAGTGTTCAATTCAAAATCATAGCAGCACATATCCAGAATCACTGATAGAAACACAATCATAAGATATACATAGTATTTATCCTGGGAAAACCTCGAGGGGAAGAAAACCTAGCAAAAGTTCCTATGTATAAGATGTATAAAATATAACCCCAAGAACAAGTGTTCTCCTCCTTCTGTTCTCTCTCTCTCTCTCTCTCTCTCTCTCTCTCTCTCTCTCTCTCTCTCTCTCTCTCTCTCTCTCTCTCCTATGCGCTACTCAAGTGAGTGATTTTGTGTCCAAATAAGAACCACAACTCCTATATTTATACACATTGAGCCAACTTACTTTTACCCTAACCAAGTCGGCCCCATTAAAATGTTTGTGACAACTTCAGCTAGGAAGACTCAAAACAGTATATTATATTATTCATTAGGGTACCAATGACCTGAGTTACAATGGAGGCTTTACCTCATGACTTTATGATGACCAAATACAATAGTAACAACCCATAGGAGGAATAATAAAATATCCCTTGGGATACATCAGTAAAGTACATTTATAATATCCTTTGAAGTTACAATATTTCAACACTCCCCCTTAACGAGAAGGCTATTCTACTGACAACATCATCATAGACTATAGGAGAACAAAGAGACAATATTTTCAACAGTATATTGAGGTAATACATATATATGTCATAGGAAGTTTTCGCAATTAGTAATTGGAACAGTTACTCTTCATCTTCTGCATCACATGATCACTTGATCCTTTTGTAGCAACGCTTTGATCTTTCGATCCTCCGTAGCAGCACTTCAATTTTCTAGTTCTTTGCAGTAATTTGATCCTTTATAGAAGCACTTTGATCTTCTTGATCCTTTGTAGCAACATTTTGATCTTCTCGATCTTTTGCAACAGCACTTCGATCTTCTCGATCCTTTGTAGCAATACTTCGATCTTCTCGATCCTTTGCAGCAGCACTTCAATCTTTTGTAGCAGCCTTCTGATCTTCTCGATCCCTTGTAGCAGCACTTCGATCCTTTTGATCATTTTGCAGCAGCACTTCAATCCTTTTGATCCTTCTTGATCCTTTGCAGCTGCACTTTGATCTAATTTACCCTTCAATGTTTTACTTTGATCTACTTGATCCTTCGCCACCACACTACCTGCAGTACACATGATCTATTTGCGGGATGATCAATCCCGATCACTTTAGGACATAGTCTAAGGACGATGCAATCCTCCATCAGCATAATCCATGAAATTGATCAGCTAAATCATCTACAACTAAATGTAGATCTCAACTGCACCCAGTTCTGGCCTTATCATATGTGAGTACTCATTGTAGATCATCCATACCACTAAGCGTAGGACCACTCCCAAGTGAGTGTTATACTACGATATCTACACTTAAGTGTAGGCATACTCTTCCAAGTAAGAGTATTGTCTGCAGAGTAGATCTCGGCCCCATAAAAAATGTCGGCCCATCATAGAAAATCCATACCACACAGGTTAAGACCACTCTCAAGTGAGTGTTATACTATGGCATCCGTGAGGACTCATCATAAAGCATCCATGCCACTAAGGTTAGGACCACTCTTAAGCGAGTGTTATTCTATGGCATCTACATATGAATGTAAGCATACTCTCCATACAAGAGTATATTCTACAAAGCAAATATCAACTGCATACAAAATGCCAGTCCTGTCATAGATAATCCTTACCACTAAGGTTAGGACCACTCCTGAGTGAGTGTTATTCTATGATATCCACAAATGAATGTCGATACTCTCTATGTGAGAGTCGCATCAGTAGGGCCATCCTTATTAAGGACCACTCTCATGAACAGAGTGCTATACTTTCCATCCTCAAGAAAGGATACTATTGTCCACAAGTAAATGTCGGACCTTCATCATCACTGTCATCCATCATCGATGACAGTTTCATTATTACTCCCCCTTTCCTATGAAGTTTTATATAATCAACATCTTCCCCCTTTTTTTCGAGGGTTCATGTCTTCAACCTGTTCTTCCTTTTCGAGGAAAGTCCATAGCTTCGACTTGTTCCTCATATTTTAAATAAGTTCCATATCATCTATAGTCCCATCATTGTTCCTCCTTTCGAGCAAAGTCTTTTCAAACTACACCAAGCTTGTCACGTAAATATTCAAACTTCACTCTAGATAGAGGCTCGGTTAGTACATCGACAACTTGCTCATTGGTACTCACATACTGGAGCTTGATAGCTCCCATTTGTACCATATCCCTTATATAAAAATATCGGATTTCTATGTGCTTTGATTTATCATGGAACACCGTATTCTCTGTCATATTTATACAACTCTAGTTGTCACAAAGAATCACTATGGTGTCCAAATCCATGTCAAATATTCTGGACATCATCTTTCGAAGCCATATCACTTCACAACAAGCAGAGTAAGCTATAATGTACTCTGCTTTAGCTTTACTAAGAGCAACACTGGGTTGTTTCTTACTAAGCCATGAGATAATGGCATATCCCAAAAAATAACATCCTCCGGAGGTGCTCTTTCTGTCTGTAGCACTTCTTTCCCAATCTGAATCCATATATCCATAAAAATTTTAGTCATGATCTCTCCTATAGTAAAGTCCCAAATTAATCGTACCTTTTAGGTACCTCATCACATGCTTTGCATCTATCAGGTGAACCCATCTAGGTTTAACTAGATATTGACTCAAGCTATTCATAGCAAAGCATATATCTAGCCTTTTGTTCATTAGATACATTAATGACCCAATAATATGTATGTAGTGAGTCATGTCCACTAACTCTAATGTCTCATCAGACAACAGCTTCCGGTTGGTGTCCATGGGTGTGGCCATGGCTTTACAATCCAACATATCAAATATTTTCAATATTTCTATTGTATACTTTCCCTGATTCAAAAATATTCCTTTTGGGATATGCCACACTTCCAGCCCTAGAAAATCAATGCATCAATCCATGATCTTTCATCTTGAATTCTCTAGATATCTTCTTCTTGCAATCCTTGGTCTATTTCTTATTTCCAATCAGAAATAGATCATCCACATACAGAACTAGTATGACTGGTTCATCATCCATAATATTCATATAAAGGTTAGGATCAGTTTTACTCTTGGTAAATCCCATGCTTGTCAAGAAGCTATCTATTTTGCCATACCAACCTCTAAGAGCTTGCTTCAGTCCATACAGATCCTTTTTCAACTTGCATACATGAGTCGCTCTATCTTCGACTTCAAATCCTTGTGGTTGTTCTATGTAAACCTCTTCCTCAATCACACCATTAAGGAAGGTTGTCTTTACATCCATCTGGTGTAAGTCCCTCTTCATCATGGAAGCAAGTGCCATGATAGTTATGATGGAAGTCTGCCTTACTATTGGAGAAAATGTCTCTTCATAATCAATCCCCTCTTTCTGAGATAATACACTATCCACAATTCTTTCTTTCTACTTTTCAATGCTTCCATCAGTGGCATGTTTTATCTTGTAGATCCATTTTTAAGATACCACACTTTTGTTTTCTAGTTTGGGAACAATATCCCAAACATCATTCTTCATGATCGACTGATATTGTTTCGTCATTGCTTCATCCCATTCTTTCTTCTTTGCAACTTCCTCATAGTTGGTGGGTTCTTAATCTACAAGATCACACATCAAAGTGCTCTGGGTTCTTTGATCTTTTGTTGGTTCTTGTGGAGCCTTCTAGCGCTCCATATCTTTCTGCTTCTTGTATGACTTCTCTTACCCAAGCACATTTTCTCTTTCGAGAGATATCCATAGTAGGGGGCTCCTAAGGTTCTAGCATGTCATGATCTTCTGATGCTACTGTTTTAGGAGAGGGTTCAGCTTCTATCATTCTGGGAGGTACACCCTCTTCATGTACTTCTTCAAGATGAGACCTTCTAGACTTCTTAAGAGTTGTCTCTTCATCAAATGTTACATCCATACTGATCTCAATATGATGGAATCCTGAAATGTATATCTTGAATGATTTGGAGACTTCACAGTATCCTACAAATATTCCCTTCTTTCCAGAAGGATCCAGTTTGGTTCTCTTCTCTTTCAGAATATGTACATATATTGGGCAGCCAAATATCTTGACATGGCTCACTGTAGGTTTATTCTGGTATACATCTCTTCAGGAGTCTTGAATCCAAAAGCACTATGAGATAATCTATTTTTCTCATATATGTCTATTCTTGTTGCTTCAGCCCATAGGTGCATAGGGATGTCTTGGTCATGAACCATGGGTTTCACTGCTTCCATGATAGTTCTATTATTTATTTCTACAACACCACTCTCTTGGAGATTATAGGGAGTGGTTAGTTCCCTCTTGATTCCTTCCTCCTTACAGAATGCTTCAAATTATTTTGAAGTGTATTCTCCACCATTATCTGATCTCAATATCTTGAATCTCTTTTCTGAAAGGTTCTTTATCAAGGCTTTGAATTCCTTGAATTTCCCAAACACTTCACTCTTGTTCTTCAAGAAGAATATCCAAGTTTTTCTTGAATAATCATCAATAAATGTGACATAGTACACATATCCACTTAAGGATATGGAGGGCATAAGACCACATACATCATAATGAATTAGTTCCAATGTACCTTTGGGCTTTGTTTCACTTTTCAGAAAGGGATTCTTGATGTTCTTTTCTTTTGCACATCCTTTGCAAGTTCCCTCATGTTCAATATTCAGATCTGGTAACCCTGTTACCACCTTGATCACATAGGGCAATGCTTTGTAGTTGATGTGAGTAAGTCTCCTATGCCACAGTTCACTTGAGCTGGTATTCTCATCGACAATGGTTGTATCTAGATGTACAGTCCTCCTTATTCTTCTCCAATGACTACAACATCTTCAAGTGTCTTTCCTTTGTACCACATAAGTACTTGTGCATCTATAAAAGAAACTCTATATCCTTTCTTATCTAGAGAAAAGATGGAAAGTAGGTTCTTTTTCAAAACCGATCACACGGAGTACTTCCTTCATCTTCATGGAAGTCCCAAAGTCAAGCTTGTATCTTGATTCACCAATACCTTTAATGGGATATTGATAGTCATCTCCCAATGATACCTTATGGGGAGAATTATTCTCTTCAAGTCTTCACAGAGTTTGCTTCTTCACTATCATGTGCTTAGAGGCACCACTATCAATAATCCATGTGTTACAGACCCAGAGAGTGCAGAGATAACACATATTATTCTACATCTTCACCTCTAGTTTTCTTTTGATTCCTTTCTTCTTCTGCATCCTCATCTTCAGCTAGATGAGCATGATGTCTCTTGTTGTTGTTCTTCTTCTTTGGTGATGGACATTATCTAGAAAGATGTACTATCTTATGACAGTTGTAACATTGATACTTTGAGCAATCCTTCTTCTTCTAATAAAATTTATTCTTTGAAGGCTTATGATTACTCTTCTTGAAATTTGATTTTTTTCTTCCTTTAGTATGGATGGCTAGATCCTGATCATTTCTCTGAGGAGAGCTTCTCTATTGGCTACTCTAGCTTCTTCTTGTATGCAATATTCCATACAATATGAAACTTCATACTTTCTTTTCTGGAAAACAGAGTCTGAATGAATGAGTCCCAAAGTCTAGTGAGACCATTGAGAGCAGTCATAACTAGTTCATCTTCATCAAGGGTGTCACCAATAGCACTTAGTTTCTCTTTGAACTGGGAGACCCTTGTGAAGTAATCTTGAATAGATTCTCCTTTGCTCATCTTGGTTCCCTTTAGTTGAGCTCTCATATTCATATTTTTGTTGATGTTCCTATTATCACACCATAGTAGCTAGGCTACTATTCATGCTGACTAGATATATGCACATTTCAAAGCTTTTGTTTTACAGAGATCAGCTATGATGAGCTTGTTATTTATGATCACTCATGGATCAGAGTAGTATATTGTATCAGATTTTGTTAGATCTTGTGCCAAGGCTAAGCCTTGAGAGCTCATATTTGATGACTGATGTGACCCTTTGCTCCATACAGTTTCAATTCAGTGCCCAATGATTATATTGCAGTATTGTTTCAGATGATTATTGATGATTATTATGATGTGAAATGACCTTTGGACTTCTGATTATTGATTTTGGATTGCTATCTTGTTATCTTAGTCATATTCATAGCTTGGACTTGGTATATGATTCATGATGTGGCAAATTGTTTAAAATAAAATGAATTATCTAGATGATGTTATAAATTATAAAATGGACTCATTACTTGCATACTCAAGTTTTCTGACAAAACTCATTGGTTTCATTACCCTATTTTGAGAATATATATGTCATTTCCTAACATCCTTGTCTACTAGCTTAGGCACCATTTTCACCTGACTTCACCCATCCATGACCTTCCTTACTTTGGCTTTCACCTTTGGCTTGTCTTCTTGACTTCTTGATACTAAGGACTTCCATTTTAATACCTCTGTGTTGGACCGCATCCATGTTTATTTTGTGTCTTGGCTCTGAGTTGATGACAAAACTTGCCTTTGGTAAGTTGGATTGTATGCCTAAATCATTCTGGTCAGTTGTCCCGATGTTTGGCACTGTGCAGAATTCCCCCTAGTCACTTGAGATGTTGTTGGATAAAACTGAAAGCTCATGTACTACTTGTATTGGAAATATTTATATATACACCCATGGAAATTGTAAACTCTAGAATGTGTTTCTTAACACACGTGAGTAAAGGGCAAGAGCAGTGAAATGCTAAAATACCCTGCGAAGGGTATAAGAAAAGGTCCCAAATGAAATGGTTAAATATATGCTATACCCAAATATTGCTGACCTTATAAATTTTAATATTTCCCTAATGAAAGCTACGATTAGTTGTGCTTTTAAGCACTGGTGAAGTCCCAAAGGGTCATATAGGCCAAAAAGGCCATGGAAATGAAATTGATGATCCTAATGAACCTGGATTAGAATTTATGTAGACATGATGCCTAAGTTGAATAAGCACTCTCTAAACAACTCAACCATTTGTGAGGCACTTCCTTTCCCTTTTATATTTGTCCAGCACAGAGTGTAGCTTCCCCTTTCCCTGTCCAAAGTGTCATTTGGAAAAGTTGGTCAAGTCATCCCTTTTGTCCTAGCCTTATTTCTTAGCCTTCATCCTTAGCTAGCAGTTAGGCCATGTCCAATGAAGTGAGCCTGTCATTTGAGCTATTGTGAAAGTAAAAGATAAATAACAATGAAATATGTGCCACATAATGATCTTTATACTTTAAGTTATGCTATGAATATGATCTAAAGGAACATGTCTTAGTCTATTGATATAATTTGTCCTTGGTCATTCTTGGGATCCGTGATATTGTGGGCCATATATGATTATGGATGATGATTGATGGTCCCACATACTATTGTTATTGATACCATATGGTGGACATATGATTCAGATGGTGATTGATGCAGTTTAGCAGGTTTATTATTATTCCAAATCATCAAATTATGCACTGTCTATATATGGTGGACCCTATAGTGGGCCCTTCAGGGAAACCCATGGTTTATGAGTGAGTACACATTCTTAGTATATTTGGGTCTTCTTAATCTAATGAGACACTTATCATTCAGTTTTGGGGACTTTTGATAGTAATAGATGCAGTTATCCACTTGTTGACCATATTTGGGTCTATTTTCCCAACCTGTCTAGCAGGGGCCATGAGAGGCCAGTTCACCTAGGGAGCTATACGAGGAGGGGGTGGTCCAGCCACTTTATATTACCATTATACCCCCCTTCAGAATATCCTAGTGGGATTAGCTTGAAAATGTAGATACTCTAGGAGGCATTTTGGGCAGTTTCATGGTTTTTGAGGAGGATTAAAAATGGAATAAAAGGGTCACTGAGGAATTCGATTTGGGAAATTGAGGTAAGGTTTTGGAACTTGGTATTCACAGAGGTCTTCCAGGGTGAATACCCCATCTTCCATCCATTTTTCATCAGTTAGTGGGGTCCATAGAGGCCACAGGAGTCCTTTTACTTCATGTCTCTCACAGATTTTGAGGACAAGATTTGATCATTTGTATTATTTGTACATGTTATTTTATATTATTGTGCCATGGGGATGAGATATTAAGGATTGATGCCTCCTAGATCCACCATGATCTTCTTGATTCATGTCCATGTCATATGCGGTGGGCACATGTGTTTTAGCCCCCTCTAGAGGATGACGTCACCTCTATTTTGAGTGATCCATGTGATATTTTATGTTGACTCATCTTAGCCATTGATTGTGCTGTGAGATATTTTAATCTAAACCACTCAATTCAAAAATTGGTTTTGAGATCTGGGGTTTTGGTCTTTATTATCCTATATAAGGAGGAGACCGCCCTCATTGTAAAGTGTGGACGGATCTAAAGATTTTTGGCTCTAGGCTATTCAAATAAAAATACTTTCTTGGGCATCTTGGATCTTGGAATTGGAATACTTGTGGTGATTGTAAATACTTCTTCCTCTACACTGAGAGACATTTGTTGCCATCTTGATTTTATCTTCAACTAACATTGTTTTGCAGGCAAAGAAGATGTTTTGGAGGGGTGTGAATTGGTGGGGATGCCTACCCTTCAAGCTTCAAGAGGAAGTTTTGGGTGACAGGGAGTTGTTTTGTATTTTGTACCAACAATTCATGTTTCTCATCTCTTTGTATGCATCTCTTTCCATTCTTAATTGATTTATTGATATTTGTGTCCTTGATTGACAGAAATAGGAAAATCGATTTGGTTGAAGGAGGAAAAACAAGAAATAAGAGCTCATCAAAGTTTGGAATTTGATCTTTGTGGGAATTAATCCTCGTCACAAGCCTCTTCCATATTCATATTCAAGGTATGTTCCATGAGGTATGAAATTCTTCTATCCTATCCATCTATTCTCTTAGATCTCAAAACCCTCATTGATTAAAAGCCTCATTTTCACTTTTTTAGATCTACTTGGATCTAGATTGTCTTTGGGAATAATGAAAAGAAACCACCTCTATAGCAGCAATGACAATTCGGATCTACAGTTTGGTGGCAATTGGGCTTCATTTGACACATTTTCCAAGGCACTTAGCCTTCTTTGGGTGAGGTCACACTCCTTGGTTGGGTGAGTTTTTCTAGTTCTATCACTTGGGTAGGTGAGATCATGTTTGATTTACACTCCTCTCATTTGATAACCTACCCCTAGTGCTTCACTCCTTTGATTTTTTCCTCGTGGGCCCCATTCCTCATTTTGAGGGTTGTGCCCCACTTGGGTCATTGGGTGATGCATTTTCAAGATTAGATCTATGGACATCTAGACTACCTTGGGGAATGCCACTTAAAACCCACCTTGATAATTTCCTTAACTACCCCAATCTACAATTTGGCATAATTTGGACTTCATTTTCTCATCCATTTAAATGCACTAGTCTCTTTGGGTCAATTCGCACTCCTTGGGGATTGTGTCATATGCTAAGATCCCATATATGGGTGTGTCTAATTTACCTTGGATCCATAGATCCACATCATCAGACACCCCTTAGCACCATATCACCCCTAATTTGACCTTGTGGGACCCATTTGAATCATTTCCCTATTTTAAGGAAGTGAGCCCTACTTGTGTATTTCATGGTGTTAGATCTATCTCTTTGGTCCTCCTAGGTGGCCTAACTCATTCATTGGTTGAAACATTCCTAATATATTAAGCCTCTTCAACCACACTTAAATTCTTGGGATCACCTAAGCTTGCATTGGTTTCTATAACTCAATTTACACACTCCCCTATTAACCTTTGCTTTGGCTAATCTTCTTTGATTGGTTATAGTGTTTCCCCCTTGGTTGTGATTTTTCATAATCTAAAGTGAAGAGTGCCTCAGTTGACATGACTCCCATCTTGCATTGGGAACCGTGGAATCTCTTGGGTCACCTCTTTAGTTTTCCATCACCTCTATCGTCCTAGATGGGATACCTTTAGGGAAAAATACAATTTATGTGATAATAGTTCCTTCCCTCATACATTCTAGAAAGTGTGTCATGCATTTTCTTAGGTGTCTTTTTAAATTACACTTGAGAGATCAAGTGATCCTTAATAGAATCAACAATGATCCTCATTGCCTTGATTAGGTCTTGTTCATGCTTCTCCTTAGCTTCATTTTTTTCAAGTTATGGAATCTCATCCTTGATGTACTTCTCAAGGCCTTTCTCTTTCAGAATGAGACCAATCCTATACTTCCAAGCTAGGAATTTTTATCGGCCTTTTGATTTGTCCTCAAGCTTAGTGCTTGGGGCCATCTTATCCAGTAGGTCACTAAAAACTCAAATTTATCAAAATAGGAGGCTGACCTTACCAGTATATGTGCTTGGATGAGACAAGTTGGTTGGTCCAACTGATTTCTAGAGATCCCAAATATTCACCCTTCAAATCCTACTTGCGAGGTTGCAGCTCTACAGAATTTATGGTTCTATTTCACTACAGTTTTATGGTTCACTGCCAAACTAGGGTTTGGATTTCCCGAAGATTCAACCACCCAAAAATATCAATCTATAGATCAATAGATGTGCTCCAAGGAGGTGCGAATTTCTATGCAAATAGATATTCCAAATTCCAACTTTTGCAGAAACCCTAATTTCTTCTAGAGAGGGAGGAGAGAGAATTTCACCTTATGAAAGTTGTTCTAATCAGGTTAGCTCTAATACCATGTTAAGGTTTCATATGATAGACTATATTCATTAGTGTTCAATTCAAAATCATAGCAGCAATATATCTAGAATCACTGATAGAAACACAATCACAATATAGACACAGTATTTATCCTGGGAAACCCTCAAAGGGAAGAAAACCCAGCAAAACTTCCTATGTATAAGATGTATAAAAGATAACCCCAAAATTAGGTGTTCTCCTCCTTTTGTTTTGTCTCTCTCTCTCTCCTAAGTGCTACTCAAGTGAGTGAGTATGTGTCCAAATAAGAACCACAGCTCCTATATTTATACGCATTGAGCCAACTAACTTTTACCCTAACCAACTCAACCCCTCTAAACTATCTGGGCCGACTTCACCTAGGAAGACTCAAAACAGTATATTATATTATTCATTAGGGTATTAATGACTCAAATTAAAATGGAGTATTTACCTTGTGACTCTATGATGACAAAATACAATAGTAACACACCATTAGAGGAATAATAACATCTCCCTTAGGTTACATCAATAAAATACATTTAGAATATCCTTTGAAGTTACAATATTTCAACAGCACCCTCCATTTGCCTCATACCATTAACTTAATTGATTTGAAGTTTTTGAGTTGGTTGGGACTCTTTCTTGGGTTGATTTCTAGTGTTAAATTGGAGAGTTTATTGGGATAATATGGAGACATGATTAAGGGGTTGATTTGAAGAATCTATTTTGGGTTGGCTCAAGAGTTAATTTGGAGAATTTCTTGGGTTGTTATAAAACTATTTTTTATGTCATTCTGGAGCTGCCATTCATCTATTTTGGAGCTATTATTCTTCTCTTGTCTCATGATGTTTCAAATTTTCTCTTCTTCTCTTTATTTAGAGGGCTTGTTAAAGATGTAAAAGATTGTTTGAGGCCTCTTTTTCGTTAAAATGGTCAAATTTTTTATTTTTTCCTAGAAATTAAGACAGCTTAGGGTTTTATAAAATTGTCATTTTCCCTAGAAATTAAGACAACCTATGATTTTATTTTCATATTTTTTGGTTGGTAAAAATATTTCCATGTCTCCAAAAGATGAAAGGGATTCATTGGGACCATTTGCAATTGGTAGAGTAGAAAATGGTATGCAACTATTTTCAAAAGGAATTTGGTTTGGGAGATGTCCATAGGTTGAATCAACACTTAGCACAGGCAATATGGAATGTAAAACCTTGCCTAAAATTCTCTGGAAAGATAAAAGTTGAGATGCAAGGTCATATTCATGCCTTGATAGGGAGAATTTTAAGTTCAGAGCTTGATGAAAATCAAATCCCTAACTTTGAAGATTCCTTTTATTTTATTGTAATGATCCCTATACAATCCCAAATCAAATGAACCCTAACAAAGAAGAGATTTTTGTTATCACTAATACATCCAATTTGAAGAGGCCACATAGTCTTGGCTCATTCCTTGTACCTTGACCACCCTTAGAGATCATCCCACCATTTATGCTAAATGGAAGAAGAGAGAATGGAACATTGCTTGGGAATGCATGGCTAGATTATGGTATGATTTAGACATACCTTTCAATGCTA
The DNA here is from genome assembly GCA_001517045.1 of Pseudotsuga menziesii. Lineage (NCBI taxonomy): Eukaryota > Viridiplantae > Streptophyta > Pinopsida > Pinales > Pinaceae > Pseudotsuga > Pseudotsuga menziesii. The sequence continues at coordinate 298,974 of LPNX010829519.1, read as the reverse complement.
CTAATTCTCCTTATTATCAACATATGATAGATGCTCTAGCTTCATGCGAGATTCAAAGGCCCTAGTTTTCATGATATTAGGAGGCCAATTTTATGGAATGAGGTTCAATGAATGGTTGAATACCTTGTGGACTTCAAAGGTTCATGGAGTGAAACAAGTTGCACAATCATGTCCAATGGATGGACTGATGTAATATTTGACACCATTCTTAATTTCCTAATTGATTTCCCAAGAGGAACAATGTTTCTTAATTTAGTGGATGCATCCAATCACGTGAAGGACACATAATTATTATTTCTCCTTTTTGGATAAATTACTTGAGGATGTGAGGTTGTATTTAATGTCCCTTACTATATCTATGTCAATTTTGAAATCATTGCATGTATATCCTCGTGTGTGACTTTCATCAAACACTTTTCTCAAGTTGCAAAAACCCCTCTGAGATGCTCAGAAATTTTTTTGGTATGTATTCATGAAGTTCATACCATTTTAAATTTGACTTGCATCTCCTCATATATATGCCCATAAGTGGTTTCCTTTTTTATTTGCAATAACATTTAGGAATGAGATGCAAGACACACTGAGCTAGATAACAAGAGTAATCAACATATTCTAGAAATTAACAATAGTTGTTCATCATTACAATAATTATGTAAATGCAATGTTTTATCAAAGTTATACCTTGAGAAAGCTTAGGCTCATAGATAACCCTCTTAACACTGTTGTAGGTGACTTTTCTCATGTAAAAACATTGTGCATAGGCAAGGTAATGAGAATTGTTCACAATGGAGAGAAATGGCAGCACTGGTTATCCTTCTATAGGTCTCAAATGTCTACAATTCCAAAACAGTGGTTGTAGCAGCCCTTTCCACATGTCCCCATGGTGAATATGGTAATCACATGGGTGAAGACGCCCACTAAGTGTGCCAAGACATCTCTCAACTCTCCAAAATCCACCCACACCGACTCTTTATACTTGTTCTCTTATCACAAAGATATACACAGCCACCACACAAGTCAACTTAGTCGAATAAAGGAGGGAAAACATCCCCACATTAAATAATCATCCCACGATCTCTGTTGAATGAGATGTTTGTTGAAATAATGTAACTTCAAAGAATATTGTACTTATACTTCACATTATTATTATTCCTCCTTCGAGAGATGTCACTAATGTAAAAGGTCATGTAAAAGTCGTCAAGTAAATCCTCAGTTTTAAGTCGGGTCAATAACACCCAGAAAAGAATAATATATTTATTATTATGGGATTTCCTAGGTAGGTCGACCCTATTAGTTAGACATGTTGGCCCAGTTAGGGAAAATGTCAGTTGGGAATATCAGTGTAATTAGGGAGGTGCCCTCCCTCATTTGTACACACTCACTCACACTTGTATTGTGCAAGAGAGAGAAAGGAGGGACAGAGAAGGAGGAGGACTAGTGTCTTTGGTGTTTTGGCTCTTATGCTTAGGGTTTGGTCTCTCTCTCTATGAGACCTTTTTATTTAGTCATTGCATACTAGTAATCTATATTGAGGAATTTTTTGTTGGTTTTTTTCCTTTAGAGTTTCCAGGGTAAATTGTTGAGTACCTTATGATTATGTTTCTTTCAGTGATATTGTTTATGTTGTTATTGTGAAAATGTATTATATGGTAATAAAGTTAAGATGTAATCTATGGAAGCATAGAAAACTTAACATGGTATCATAGCTAGCTTGAAAAGAGCAGCTTTCATGAGGTAAATCTCTCTCTCCTTCTCCAGACAAGAAAATTAGGGTTTTCTAATCAAGTGGAATTTTTTAGTGCAAGTGACATAGGGAAGTGCACCCATCCTAGGTGTATATTTTGGCACCAACATCAAATATTATCAATGGGAAAATCCTCCGAAAATTCAATCCCTATTTTGGCTTGGAACCAGAAAACCAGAAACTACAGACCATGATCTTGCAACTTTAGTTTCAAGGGTTAGAATTTGTATTCTTCAAAAATTGACTGTATCATCATGCTCGCATTAGTCAAGAGCATATTTTGGTGAATACAGTTTTCATGTCCAAGAAATTTTCATTTTTTGTCATTTTCTTATCTCCGGGACAAGCTCTCTCCAAGCATTAATCTTGATGACAAGTTGGAAGGCATAGAAAAAAAAATTGCTTGGAAATACATAATAGGACTCATTCTAGAAGAGAATGATCTTGCAAATATTATCAAGGAAGTTGTGTTGGAGCCCGAAGAAGATGAATCAAAGGAAAAGAACAAGAAAGATACGATTAGAGCCAAGAGGATCATAGTTGATTCAATCAATGATCACTTGATTCTAAAGTATCCTCTAAGGATACACCTAAGGAAATGTTTGATGCCCTATCACGAATATATGAAGTAAGAAACATTTTGGAAATATGAACTTGAGAGCCCAACTCAAAAGTACAAAGATGAGCAAGGGTAAATCTATCCATGAATATTCATAGGGGTCTCTCAATTCAAAGAACAACTAGAAGCAATTGAAGACAAGATTAATGAAATTAAACTAGTAATGACCACTCTCAATGGTCTTACTATACCATGGGACTCCTTCATCCAGACAATCTGTGCAAGGAAGGAAATCCTAAAATTTGATATCCTATGGGAATAATGTGTTCAAGAAGAAGCTATAGTAGCTAACCAAGAAGCACTACTTAGAGATGATGACCATGCTCTAGCTACTCATACCAAAAGAATAAAATGAAAGCATCATTTCAAGAAGGAAAATCCTAAAGGGCCTTATCCTTGTAAGAAGTTTCAAAACAATAAAAAGGGAGATTACAAGCAAAAATATTTCTCCTCTTATCAATGTTACCATTGTGATAAGATAGGATACATTGCCAAAAATTGTCCGACAAAGAAAGAAGAATATAAGAGGAAGAATCACAAAATACATCATGATAACTTAGTAGAAGAAGAATAACCTCCCATGAAGTTAGAAAAAGAAGAAGTTGAAGAATATGTTCTCTAGAATATGTATTTGTCACTAGAGTGTGGCTTGTATGAACTAAGAGGTCACTCAGAAGAAACCTTGATCCATGATTCTACAAGACCATAGAAGGCATGCTCACATGAAACTATAAAATCCCTACCACATGTGAGCAAGGTAGTCATAGGTCTACCAAACCTAAAGATTGGTCATGAAGGATGCAACCTTTGATGAATATACAAGTCCAGAAAGTGCTAACTTGAAGAAACATATGAAGAAGTTGTAGCTCCCAAATCTACATAACCGATGAAGGAAGTTGCACCTTATCCTAATGATGAGATTCTGGAAGAACATGATATGTTGCAACCTCAAGAACCTCCCCACATGAATATCTCCCACAAGAGAAAGTCATATTGGGCTCATGAGATTATTCAAGAAGCATAAAGGTATGGTGCTCCAGAAGCCTCCACAAGGCAGAGCAAGAATCCAAATCCATTTCCTAGTTATGTGGCTTTGATGTATGATCTTGTAGACAAAGAACCTACTTGTTTTGAAGCAGAAATTCAAAAGAAAGAATGGGTAGAAGACATGATGAAAGAATATCAATCCATAATAAAGAATGATGTGTGGGAAGTAGTTCCCAAACCAGAAGGTAAAATTGTGGTATCTTCTAAATGTATCTACAAGATAAAACATACAGCTGATAGAAGTATTGAAAAGTACAAAGCCATATTTGTGGCCTATGGATTCTCTCAAAAGGAAGGAATCAATTATGAAGAGACCTTTTCTCTTGTAGCAATGTACACTTCTATCAGAACAATCATGGCACTAGCAGCCAAGACATAATGGAAGTTACACCAGATGTATGTGAAAACAACCTTCCTAAATGGTGTTATTAAAGAAGAAGTGTACATAGAACAACCACAAGGTTTTGGAGTCGAAGACAAAAGGAAACATGTATGTAAATTGAAGAAAGCTCTATACGGATTGAAGTAATATCCAAGAGCTTGGTATGGAAGAATCGATAGTTTATAAAGAGCTTGGGATTTACCAAAAGTAAGCTTGATCCTAACATTTACTTCAAGGTTATGGATGATGAACATGTCATATTATTGTTGTATGTGGATGACTTACTCATGATAGGTAATGAGGAGCAAATCTCATAGTGTAAGAAGAAGCTCATTGCAGAATTCAAGATGAAAGACCTTGGCTTGATGCATTATTTTCTAGATCTTGAAGTATGGCAGAGCCCATAATGAATCTTCCTTAACCAAGGGAAGTATGCAGTGGAAATCCTGAAAAGGTTTGACATGTTGGAATGTACATCCATGGCCACACCTATGAATACACACTTGAATTTGTTGGATGATGCTTCATCAGAATTAGTGGATGTGACACTATACAGACAAATCGTTGGTTCATTGATGTATATGATGAATACCTAGCCATATATATGCTGTGTTATGAACACTTTGAGTCAGAATCTGGTTGATCCCAGACATGTTCACTTGGTAGATGCAAAGCACAAGATGAGGTACCTAAAATGTACGATAGACTATGGTCTCAGTTATACTAGAGATCATGACTTCAGACGGTATGGTTATACAGATTCAGATTGGGATGGAAGTGTCTCAGATAGAAAGAGAACTTCAGTAGGATGTTTCAGTCTGGGTTCAGCCATGATCTCATGGCTAAGCAGAAATCGGTCCAGTGTTTCTCTCAACACTGCAAAAGCAGAAAATATTGCTACTTGTTCCACCAATTGTGAATCCATATGGATTCAAAAGTTGTTATCAGACCTGTTCGATCTAGATATGGATGCTACTATGATTCTATGTGACAACCAAAACTATGTGAAGATGACATAGAACCTCGTGTTCCATGATAATATGAAGCACATATATATCCGGTACTTGTACATTTTGACATGGTACAGAAGGGAGCTATAAATCTCCAATATGTGAGCATAGATAAGCAGGTTGCAGATGTGTTGACTAAGCCTATGTTTTGTGTGAAGTTTGAACACTACCAAGACAAGCTTGGTGTTTTCTGTAATGACTTCCCTCAAAAGGGGGAGTAGTATTGATAATATGGAATCCTGATCATAGCAAGTAGCTCAGTTAGGATTGATCATCCTTAGACTTGATCCTATAATTCTGAAAGGAAGGATCGTCTTAAATGTTGTTCTTGATGGACTTGATTCCATAATTCCAAAAGGAAGGATCATCCCATATGTAAAAATTCTGACAGGAAGGATTGTCTTGAATGTTAATGTGGAAGGAATAATCATCCTTAGACTTGATCTCATAATTCTGAAAGGAAGGATCATCTTAAATGTTGATGTGGAAGGACTAATCATCCTTAGACCTGATCCCGTAATTCTGAAAGGAAGGATCATCTTAAATGTTGATGTGGAAGGATTAATCATCCTTAGACTTGATCATGTAATTTCAAAAGGAAGGATCGTCTTAAATGTTGATGTGGATGAACTTGATGATGTAATTTCGAAAGGAGGGATCATCTAGAATGTTAGTAGTGGAATTGATCCTGTAATTTCGAAAGGAAGGATCATCCAGACTGTTAGTAGAGCACTTGATCCCATAATTCGAAAAGGAAGGATCATCCAGGATGTTAGTGATGGACTCGATCCCATAATTCTGAAAGGAAGGATCGTCCAGGATGTTAGTGATGGACTCGACCTCGTCATTCCAAAAGGAATGATCGTCCAGGATGTTAGTGGTGGACTTGATCACGTAATTCCAAAAGGAAGGATCGTCATGTGTATGTATGCGTTAGTTGTGATCAGTATTGGTAGCTCCGTAAAGACTTGATCCCGTAATTCGAAAAGGAAGGATTGTCTGAGTACCACATATGTGTTGTCCATGATCTCGTAATTCTAAAAGGAAGGATCATGTTGGTTGTTGTTATAACTGACATAGATGATGTTGCTCCAACCTTGAGCTATTAATGATGATGTTGTCACATGTTGTTGTTGTTATTAAAGCTTTATGCTGATGAGTCATCCTCATCCTATCATTGTTGTTATTCCATCTTTATGCTGATGAGCCATCCTCATGTTGTTGTTGTTGTTATTCCAGCTTTATGTTGATGAACCAGCCCCATGTTGTTGTTGTTGTTGCTATTTCATCTTTATGCTAATGAGCCAGCCTCGTGTTGTAATTGTTGTTGTTATTCTAGATTTATGTTGATTAGCCAGCATTATGTTGTCATTGTTATTGTTATTCTAGCCTTATGTTGATGAGCCAGCCTCATGTTGTTGATGTTAGTGATGTATCAATTGCTATGAAGATGAGGATGTTACATACTACAGAAGATGATGCCCCATTCCCATGTTATAGATGATTATTTAGTTCTATGTTGCATATGATGATGTTCCAACATATGATGAGGATGCTCCAGCTCCATGTTGTAGATGATGCTCCAGTTCCATGCTACAAATGATGATGCTCCAGCTCCATGTTGTTGATGATGCCCCAGTTCCATGTTGTAGATGATGATCCTTCATCTCTGTACTGAAGATGTTGATGATGATACTTCAAGTATGTACTGAATATGTTGATACTCTAGCTCCATATTGTAGAGGATGATGTTGTTCAAAATTTCCGATGATTTATAGATGTACTAGATGATGTTCCAAAAAATGATGTTGATGATGCCTCCTCCCTCCTTCTGATGATGTTGTGTAGAGCCACACCATTTGTTGTTGTTGTCAGTAGAATACCCTTCTTGTTAAGGGGAAGTGTTGAAATAATGTAACTTTGAAGAATATTCTACTTGTACATCACATTATTATTATTCCTCCTTCAGGAGATGTTATTGATGTAAAAGTTCATGTAAAATTCATGAGGTAAACCCTCGGTTGTAATTCGAGTCAATACCACCCATAAAAGAATAATATATTTACTATTGTGGGATTTCCTAGGTAGGTTGGCCCTATTAGTCAGACAGGTTGACCTAGTTAGGGAAAATGTCAATTGGGAATATTAGTATAAATAGGGATGCACCCTCCCTCATTTGTACACACTCACTCACACTTGTATTGCGCAAGAGAGAGAATGAAGGAGGGACAAAGGAGGATGAGTAGTGTCTTAAGTGTTTTGGCTCTTATGCTTGGGGTTTGGTCTATCTCTCTACGAGACCTTGTTCTTTTGTCATTGCATACTGGTACTCTATATTGAGGAAGTTTTTGTTGGGTTTTTCCCTTTAGGGTTTCCTAGGGTAAATTGTTGTGTACCTTTTGATTGTGTTTATTTTAGTGATCTTTTTTATGTTTTTATTGTGAAAATGTATTAAATATTAATCAAGTTATCACTTAATCTATGGAAACATAGAAAACTTAACAATTTTGTGCCCTTCTCATGGTCAAATGCACTTCTGCGGGTTGCACCCCCTTCTTGAGTCTTCAAAATTGAATATGGATAGCAAAGATAGTAAATGCATAACAATAAAAAAAACAAGGCACTTGGTTCTCCCCCACCAAGATTTATCCTCTTGTACAATTACGTCATCCTAAGAGAAACTTGTAACTTAGCTCCAGTCTCTTCATATATGCAATAAAATATATTTCCCAACTACAACCATGAAATGCAGTGAAGAAATGTGAGTAATCTCTTCCTCTAGATCAACTAGGGTGGATGGTTTCATCGCGGAAATCGCTTCTTATCCTAGAGATTTCATCCCAAGAGACAGAAGCTTTAAAATCTCTCCAAAACCATTTTTCAAAAGTGTGAATAACATGAATATCTGAGAATAAGCTCTCATATCTCTTTTATAGGCCCCTTCTTCTTTTCTCCCCATTCACTTAAATTATTTAACTGACTTTTATAGCATTATTCTTCATATTGTTAATTAAAACACTTTTTAACCACCAAAATTGTTCTACTTGGTTTTACACATTTCTGGGCACTGAAGGCCATACTTATTATTTCTCCATCATTTAAATCTATTCATTATGGTTCCAACAAGCTATTACACTAATGTGTTCCCTCAAACAATATGATCAAGATGGCACCCTTAGTGAATTTAATTAAATTGTGTACAACAATCCTCTCAATTTATGAGAATTGCTTGAATGCAAGAGAACCAAGAACGAACTATGTGGAAGTGACCCGATGATGATTAATGGTCAATGGTTTAGGATGGGCCCCATAAAAATCCTCCAAACCCTCATAGCTCACCGGTAACACAATCTCCAACAGCTGGAAAAAGGGAATAATGCTATAAAAGTCAGTTAAATAATTTAAGAAAGAATTTCCCTATACACTGTTGGAACCTCAAAGGGTTCATGGGGATTGCGAACTCACTTGGACGTTTCATTTTGAGGGAAGATGATCAGCTTATTGGGTTCGAGAGGGTTTCACCTAGAGTTTTGGTGGAAATGGAAGTGAAGGAAGGCCAACTGGTAGAGCTGGAGGTGTTTTGGGCAGAATGCTCCTTCATACAATCACTAGACTATTGGCACTTACCCTTCAAGTGCTACTCCTATTGAGCACCTAGGAACTCAAAAGCTAGGTGTCTGGGAAATGTTACTTTCCCTAAGGTGACTCCAGCAAGAGCAGGTGGATCATTTGGGATGGAGCATGACATAAATTTCCCTCTTCCAATAGATAAGGAGTCGGCATTAACATTTGTTAGAAAGTTCACAGAAAGTGTTCCTCTTCTCCTCAATTTCATCTCTGCAGTGGAGATAATGGAGTCACTGGTAGTGTTGGACAAGGAGGAGACACTCGAGGGACTAGCCTCAGATGGAACGGGATACCATACTCCCCCTAGGGATACTATTGGTGAACAAAATGATCCCACTTGGTTGGTTGTCCAGGAAGACAGTCCTGAATCAGCTAGTGTTTTCCCGATGCTTCTGGAGACTGCCCCACCTTGTTTGTCTGAAAAGCATCAACTGAATCCATTGTTCACTGAATGGGACTTTCCCCCACTCCCTCGAAATCCTGTGGGGGATCTTAACATACATATATCATCATCCCTGATCATGGAATAGTCTGGGGGAATGAGGATAGAGAAGCAACATGGCATGGGTTTGGTGACCCTTTACCTATTTATTTGGATGAAAGTCACTATAGCTCAGATGTGATACTTATTTCATCTGAAAGGGAAGCTAATGTATTAGTGAGAAAGAACCGAGGTCAGAAAAAGGGATGAGATAGTTGCAAATTAACTAAGGATAGCATCAAGACTGAAACTACTTCTAGGGTCAACCCAAAGGTTATCTCACTGTCGGAGAGAGGCCTACCTTTGGCTTCTGATATAGATGGTACTTCTTCCAAAAGGGCTCTTAGAGATCTGGCCCTGATTGAAGGTTTGAAATGATTTGTGTAACTTTGAATGTGAGGGGGTTATGTAGTGGACCCAAAAGAGCTGTAGTCAAACGGATTATTGATAGCCAGCATGTAGATATGTTTCTTTTACAGGAAACTAAAATTGAGGCGATTAAGGTGTGTGAGTATTTTCTAAGGATCAAACCTGGCTAGAGGGTCTCATCTTTGGATTCAATAGACCTTTCAGGTGGGACTTTAGTGGCTTATAATCCTGCAGTTACAGATTTCAGACCATCTAGGACCTGTGCAAGCATACCCCTATCTGGATATTGCAAGGGATTTGAACATATTCTGCATATTCTCAATATATATGCACCTTGCAGAGAATTTAAGTACTTTTGGGATGAAATTAAAAGATCTGGTTGTCTGAACATTCCCAACCTCATATTGGTAGGGGATCTAAATTTCACCATGTCTGCAAATGAGGTGTGGGGAGGAGTACGCACTATAGATGATCGTGTTGAATACTTTACCTCCTTATTTGATGATCACCAACTTACTGACATTGTTTCGATGGTTTTGGCCCTTACTTAGACGAATGGGAGGTGTGGCAGTGGCGGGATAGCAAAGAGATTGGACAGGTTTTTCATGGTTGACAGCTTATGTGTGGAGATGGGGAAGTACAGGACCTAGTCACTGGCTACGGGACTCTCGGACCATCAAGTGGTTTTCCTTCAGGTATATTTTGATAAGGAATAGCATCACTACCCTTTCAAATTTAAATCGTCTTGGCTTAAGGACAAGGAGTTTTTCTCTTTGATTCATGAAAAGTGGTGTTATATAAAAGAAAATTCCCATGGACATCTGATCCCTTTGAATAGTTTTTTGTGGATTTTAGATCAACTAAGAGGGGAGGCTACTGTGTGGGAAAATGAAAAGAAGAAAGTCCTTGTCAAACATTTGGAAATTATTGAAAGTGAGATTCATGGACTCATGGGGAAGGTAGATGGGGATTATTTCTCAGAGCATAGAAAGCAGAGATTGGTGGAGCTGGAAGCAACTCAAACTAAAATTCATATACACAAGGAAGAGACATTACGACAAAAAAGTAGGGTTGTTTGGCTTTTGGCTAGAGATGGAAACAAAAAATATTTTCAAAATTTTGCCAATCATAGAAGGCTAAATAATACATTATGGGAAGCACTGGATGAGGATGGGAAGCTGGTATATGATGATAAATCTATTAAAATGGAGGCAATAAAATATTTTTATAGCTCATATTCAGCAAAGGATGGTGGTTGCATTGTCAAGAAGCTACAGGTAATCCAGAAATTACCTCGTTTCTTTGAGCAAAGGGACTGTGCTACAATTGGGAGGCCGGTGTTTACAGGGGAAATTTTTGATATGCTCAACATATTTAAGAGGGATAAAATTCCAGGCCCTGATGGGTGAACTGTGGATTTTCATCTCCACTTTTTTATTTGTTTGGTGGCAATCTGATGGAGGCAGTGGAGGAGTCTCGACGATCTGGGGTCATACCTGATCATCTAAACAAGAATTTCATTACATTGATCCTGAAGGTGGATAGGCCCACCGGTTTCAATGAATACAGACCTATCACCCTCTGTAACTTATTGTACAAACCGATCTCAAATATCATTGCTGATAGAATTAAACCAATCCTTAGCAAGGCAATTTCGATGGAACAGTTCGAGTTTCTCTCAAATAGACATATATTTGATGCAATGGGACTGGTCCAGGAAAGTATGCACTCAACCAAACTAAACAAACTTAACATATTCATACTAAATCTTGATCTGGAGAAAGCATTCGAGAGGATAGACTGGGACTACCTCTGTCTCATTCTGGTTTAGGTTGGCTTATCACTTGATATCACCAAATGGATAATGTCCTGTGTGTCTACAACAAATTTTGCAGTGCTTTTCAATGGCTCTCCCACACACTTCTTTCATTGTGGCCATGGAGTCCACCAAGGGTGTCCTCTCTCACCATTACTGTTCATGCTATGTATGGAAGGTCTTAGCCGGTTATTTCACGAAGCTTTGAAGATCAGGGACATCAAAGGTTTGAAGGTCACTAATGGTCACCGCCTCACTCATCTCATATTCATGGATGATGTGATCATACTCGACAATGAATCAGTGGTTAAGTGGAGGGTGATAAAAGAGCTATTGTCCCTATTTTTTGGTGCTTTGGGATTAACTGTAAGTAACTCAAAGTCTTCATTTTCCATTAACTGTAGTGACCAACCTGTTATAGATCAAATAGCACTTCTTTTCCCGTTCCATATGAACAAATTTGAGAAAGGAATTAATTACCTTGGTTACTTCCTCAAACCTAACAATTACTTGAGGACGGACTGGAACTGGATTATGGCGAAGTTTTATAGGAAAATTGTAGGTTGGACTTCTCGTTGGCTCACTCTGGGTGGGCATATGATCCTCATCAACTCTTTCCTACAAAAATTACCTATCTATTGGTTCATGCTGTTGAGATTCCAGTGGGGGTGAATACATGCATTCGAAGGTCGATTTTCAACTTTCTGTGGCGTGGAAAATCTATGGACTCTAAATTACATTTGGAAGGGTAGGAGCTACTCTCCAGGCCGATATATTTTGGAGGATGGGGCATAAAACATCTGGGACTTTTTAATGTGGCACTATGTGCGAAGAGCCTTTGGTAGGCATTACATGATGAGGGTCCTTGGGGAAAGATTAATAGATGCAAATATCTATAGAGATTACCCGTTGTAACCTGGATGAGGGAAGACAATCACAAGACAGGGAAAGGATCCATCATTTGGAGAAGTCTTGTTACAAAATTTAAATTCATCCTCCCAAATCTCAGTTGGCAGGTGGGGAATGGTTTGCAGATATTTCCAGGCATAGACACGATTGTCGACTTGGAAAAACACTATATATTGTCACCTCAAACTATCATTGCAATACAGGGGAATAACATCTATGATTTAAAGAATGCATTCACCCCCAAAGATTCTCATATACCTGGTTGGGTTACTTCCATAGAACTTAACCTTGATGCCGAGGCAGTGGAGGAATGGGACAAGTATGTAACTACTCTGCTATCTTCTAGGATTTATCTTACTGGATTATTAGATAAGCTGGTCTGGGATCAAAATAAGGATACATGAATGGTCACTACAAAATTAATGTATTAGCACCTGGTCAACTATTTTCTCACAAGATACTTGGTGAGCACCATCAGATACATTTGGGATGGAAAGATGCCTATTAAGATCAAATGTTTCAAGTGGCCAGTATTAACCAACAAAATACTAACCTGGGAAGCCTTGCAAAAGTGAGGTTTTATCGGTCCTGGGTGGTGCTACCTTTGTCATCAGAACATCAAAATAGTACATTGCAAATTTGGCTATTGTGTCTTCTTTCAGACTGTGTGGGCCAGAATGGGATCACATCTATCTTTTCAGACCACTTGAGATAAAAACTGCCTTGCTGAAAATATACAACTTTGGATGGAAAAATTAGATCTAAAGATAGATGTGATTCTTACTATTCTCTAGGCAGTGTGGAGAGAAAGTAACAGATGCATATTTTAGGATGCGGTTCCTGATCCTGACAGGTTGGGATTGAAGGCCTTAAGCTGGTTACATGCTTATGGCAATCTACAGAAGAAGATGAACATTCTAGTTTGTCACATTCTGTGGGAGGAACAACTTGGAGTAATTGGATTTTTAGATGGCGCTCAACAAGATGGCAATTGTGGGGCAGGTATGGTAATCAGAATAAGAAATAATCTATCTTACAGATTGTGGATGGGGGCTAGAAAAGGAACAAACACTAAGGCCGAGCTCCTGGCACTTTCAAGACTACTCTATTTTGCCAAGAAAATGAATATTTTGGATATCACGATCCTGGGAGACTCAAAATTCATTATAGAATGGGAAAAATATGTCTATCTTCTGTGCACAATGGAGCTTCAGCATTGGGCCAGAAGGACAAAAGATATTATTTCTAACAGGGGATTACTTTCAGGCATATATATTGAGAGAAAAATACTGAATTTGATGGATTATCTAAACTCACCTTAAGGGAGGATATGAAAAACATTACTTGGGAATTGTTTCTGGAGGGAGACAGGATTGACCAAGTTAGATTGAGCATACTTTAGTTGCACTTGAAAGAGTTCTATAGGACATTAATTTTTTGTTGTAAATAGCAGACTAGGAGATACTGTCTTAATAAGTCTGTAATCATGGGTGGGCGGAATATAGGACAATATGATTAGTGAAAAAGAATTGGAGTTTATTTGATAAATTATGTAGCTAAGACACAACTTTAAAATTTATATAAAGTTGTTTTTGTCGGTGTGAAAAAAAAGACATGGTATAAGCCTAAGGTCATCAATGATAGCATCTAGAGTCAAAACTCAAAAGTTAAAATGAAAACTAACCATGCAAAAACTGAAAAGTAACAAAGGAAAGTTAGGTTTAGTATCTTTCCAGTTTTCTAGGTTATATTTGTTTCTTTTGGAAAAAATTTCAAAAAATGCGAGGGGCATTTAGATAGCCCACTTTTAGGGAGAGGGCACCCAAATGTCCTCCTTTATGCAAAACATGTCTTGCATCTTGGAAAAACTTTTTTCCACGGATTTTGTGGAGTGTCGTGGAAAAGGGGTCATGGAGAAACATTTCGCCAAGCAAACCCTCGATCCAGGGGCATGAGAAATTGCACAAGACAAGCCCCTGACCCTACAGGACATATTCCCATGGAACATTTCATTTTCTAAAAAAAACAAAAAAAGTGTAAGTCTTGTTGCCACTAGCACTACCACAAATCAAAATTGGGCGGGTTCATAAACCAAAAAATCCCACTAACCTATCCAATGCCCCATCCGCAAAACCAATAATATTAAAGTGATGCAGGAGCATCCCTGGTTTTACAAGCTATCTTGCAATATTTTTGAACTCATAAGTAGTAGCTTAGTATTTTGTATTTACAGTTTATGGGCATAATCAATCTGACTGGAATGCAATTTTTGTTGAGTATGTTTTGGGTGGAATTGCAAGTGTATGAAGACAAATGTTGGCATACTTGTATTTCATTCTGGAGGATTTCTAGAAGAAACAATAATAGCCTTGTAGAGTAGTGATGATTCACAGCACCTATTCATTTAAAAAAAATATTTATTACCCTAGTCTAATCATGTAGTTCAAGAAGCCACCTGAGCTTGATTTTCACTCTCTGTTTAATAAGCAAATTTGTCTTCTTTTTGCATGGCAGAGTTGTTTTCGCTAAGAAATGAATTGCTATAAATACAGAAAGGTCTATATTGTTAGAAGAACACTTGACAAGTGGAATCATCTGAATTCAACAAGTATTGAAACTTGGGCATGTATTTTTTTGCAACTAGGAAATAATTAGACAAAATGGTGTCAACGAGTAACTTGGGTGACACTTTGGGTGCACTAGATGATGGTGGTGGAAAATTTGAGATATGGGTTTTGAAGGCAACATGGAAGAGAACATGTTTACATATTTAGTTTCATTTTTGTGTGCATTTAGGAAGTCCTTGTGTAAGTTGTAAATGCCCTCTTGGCCCATTTTAACATTAGAATTTTTTACAAAGTGATGGAAAATTAAAGAACGTGTAACTTGAGTGACATGAACCTCTACAATTACCTATGGATTTCTCTTTCAAAATATTTTCTCACCATGACATATGGATAAAATATGCGTGGATAGTTGATGTTGTTTGTTTAGTGGATGTTTGTGCTTTGCTGGAAAGCCACTCCACCAGTGATAAAGTACACAATGGCATTCACATTAGTCTGTGTAAATGGGGTCAGGAATTAGATGGAAATGACAGATGGTAACAAAGTTTGGAAGTAGTTAAAAATCCCAATTAATCTAACCATTCCACCATAAAGATAAACCTTCATGGAATTGTTGTGAATGGTATTAATCTTACACATTGATTTAGGGACTAAACATCAGTCTCATCAAAGATTAATCAACAAATAACTCATGAAATGGTGTAATCGGTCTACAGAATGAGTAGCCGCTCTGTATATTCACACAAAGAATGATAATACAATACAATGTCATGCTACAAGCATGAATGAATGAGCAATTCGAATCCTCAAGGAGGTCATTCGAATTGAATGAGTGCGTCTAGCTTAACTGAATGTAAGCCATAGTCAACACTCCAGTTAACCACTGATCAAAACCCTAATTGACTCAATTGAGCCCTCACTAAAGTCGAAGTGCAATAAATGACTGAGTCTCAAATGAAAGAGATCAGACACATGTCATAGCAAGCCAACCATCAAGTGCTAGCGCTTCAATAACTCCAATGAACCCCAATGAGGTTCACTGAAGTTGAACTAAACTTCAGAAGTTGGTGGAGGCGACCCTGTTGACTCCAGTTCATTAATTAATCATTAAATAATCAATTAAATGAAAGGAGGCACCTTCACTACCTTGTTAGCTGATTGTAACCATCAGTTAGCAATTTAGGTGCATTAATATCACTCAGATCACCCCTAGAGTGCTCTAGTTAGCCTCCCAAAACATAGGAGAAGGCTAAGTTAGCTTCCTTGACTGAAGGTAGGTGTGGGTGTGACTGGATGATGTCAATTAATTCTCCACTAATGTCAATTTATGTAAATAATACTTAGGATAGTGGTTTAACTAGGCCAATTTGAACAAAAAGAGTGTGTATGGTGGTAAATGTCTCCAACACCCCCCCTTAAGCTATACTCAGGAGGAGTTAGAAAACACAAATGCATAAAAATGCTAGGGCCCTGGAAACTAAGGCCATAGGTCACCCTATACAATGTTGAAACTGAAACAATGCTCAAAACAAACTAAGTGAGGAAAAGAGGGAAAACCCAGTGGGAACCCCCCCCCCCCCCTCAAGCTGAACACTGAAATTAGTTTGAATCACCGTAATGAACTCACCCCCAACAGTGAACGGAGGTAAGTGAACTTATTTTTTGAAAATATCTTGGTGAAGATGTCTGTAATCTTCTCATCAATCTGGCAGTATTGCAGAATGATGGTCTTGTCATGCACTAGCTCCCTGATGCAGTGCATGTGGATCTCTACATGCTTGGTCCTCTGCCTGGTAGCTAGATCTATGAAAATATTAATAGCACTTTGATTGTCACAAAATATGACAGTGGACAAAGTACTACCAAGATCAAACTCTGAAAGAATGCCTTGCAATCAAACTACTTGGATGCAAGCATTCACCACTCCTCAATACTCAACCTCTGCTGAAGATAGTGCTATGGTAGCCTACTTTTTCCTAGAACAGCAAATGGGGCCACCACCAAACATGAATAAATATCTGGAAGTAGACTTCCAATCAATAGAATCACCTGCCCAATCAGAATCTATGTATCCAACCAGCTCTAGCTCGGAGTCCACAACATAGTGAATGTCGTAGGTCCTAGTTCCCTGAATATACTGGAGGATCCTCTTGGCTTCCTTCCAATGAAGATCATGAGGCTTCTGCATGTATCTTGATATAGCATTCATGTCATAACATATATCAATCCTAGAATGTGTCAAGTACAACAAGCTACCAATCAGTTGTCGATAGATAGTGCAATCCATGGGAGGTGTGCTTTTTCCTTCTTCAAGGTTGATCCCTGAAAGGAAAGGGAATGGTGTAGGCTTACAATCAGCCATGTTAAACTTGACTAACAGATATGAAATTTATTTGGACTGAGTGACCATAATCCCATCATAAATTTGCTCAATTTCGAGCCCCAAAAATTGTTTTAGAAGCCCTAAATCACTCATTTCAAAGGCATTGTCGAGAGCAGTTTTGATGGCTAAAATGGAAGCAATTGTGCTAGCTATGATCAGTAAGTCATCAACATATAAAACAATGATAATTATATGACCATCATACTTCTGTAAATACACATTTGGATCTGATCTACACCTTTTAAAGTTTTGCGAGAGAAGGAAGGCATCCATCTTGGAATACCACTCTCTTGGGGCCTGTTTTAACCCGTATAGTGACTTCTTTAGCTTGCAAACCAAATATGAATCAGTGATGTAGCCCTTAGGCTGCTTCATTTATATCTCCTCATGAATATCTCCATGCAGAAAGGCTGACTTAACATCCATGTGATGCACTTCCCAGTGCTTGGATGCTAAAATTGCCAAAACAAGGCGGAGGGAGTCCATTTTTGCAACCGATGCAAAGGTCTCATGGTAGTCCACACCTTGGACCTGAGAGAAGCCTTTTGCCACCATTATTGACTTATATTTTCAGGTTCTTCCATCATCAGCAACCTTTCTCCAAAACACCCACTTGCATTGAACCAATTTCCTTCCTGGAGGATGAGAAACTAGCTCCCAAGTAGTGTTTTTCTGAAGAGAATTCATCTCTTCATCCATGGCAACTTGCCATCTCAGATCCTTCCCAGCATGATAGTAGGATTTTGGATCTGAACTAATAATCAAATAGCAAGTTTTGGACAGCAAATTATCAATACAAGAGAGTGCAATACCTGCTCTTTGGAAATCAAACCAAGTTCTCCTTGGATCATCCGGATTTCCAATGTTGTCTCCTGCAGAGGAGAGTGTCTGTCGGGCCCATGTAGGAAGATGATTTTGCACTTTAGGTTATGATTAAGAATCTAATGATTTCTGCACACTGATATCAGAAATCATAGGATCCAAATCAGGTTCATCACCCCCAATTTCATCATCCAAATATTCAGTAAAATAGGAAGGAAATTTAGTAGTTTTCTCCTTCACTAGTTCCACCTTCTGAAGAGGCTCATCAAACTTGACACTTCTCTCGATGATGATCTATTTAATCTTGATATATAGTAGCTTGAAACATTTATATTCATCAATATATCCAATAAATAGACATTCTATGCTTTGCGGTTGTAAAGCACTTCTTTTATCAAGCAGAATCCGGGCCCATGTAGTGGACCCAAACACTCGCAGGTTCGACACATCCGGATTGTGTCCAAAGTAGGATTCAAAAGGGGTCTTACCTTTCATGAATGAGTGTGGAACCCTTTTATAAATGTATACTGCAGCATGCATGGCCTCATCCCACAAATTTTCAGCAATCTTCTTGGATTCCAACATACAGGTGGTCATCTCCTTGAGAGACCAATTCTTCGTTTCCGCTACTCCGTTCTACTAGGGAGTGTAGGGAATTGAATGTTGGACCTGAATACCACTTTGGGAGGATATGTGAAGAAACTCATTACTGACATAATCCCCTCCATTATCATATCTCAAGATCTTGATCTTAAACCTAGAGGCATTCTCAATCAAGGCCTTAAGTTCATAAAAAATTTCGCATACTTTAGACTTTTTTTGAGAAAGAAGACCCATGTGTACCTTGAAAAATCATCAATAAAGGTCAGAAGATACCTTGAACCATTCATGGATGTGATAGGAATCAGACCGCTGATATCAGAATGTATCATCCCCAATATGCATGTAGCTCGATTTGCCTTCCCCCGATCGAAATTGTGCTCGGGGTGTTTTCCAATCACACAGCCCTTGCAAATTCCCGTGGTTGCCTTGATGACCGGGAGGCCTTCAACCATGGATTTTTTCTGTAATTTCTGTGAATATTTGAAATTAATATGGCCAAACCTCTCATGCCACAGCCTACTAACCTCATTTCCATGAGTTAGCAGAGCGATGGGCTTTGCATCCGCAACAAAGTGAGAAAACTCATAGGCTTTTGCATGATGGTTTGCAAGGCCTTTAGCAATGAGTTTTCCAAATGCAATTTATGTTATCTCAACATCATTTGGGATGAAAGAAACTCTCTTAGGCACTCTTGTACGTTTCATCTGATAGACACTAAGGATATTTGATTCCAGAGACGGTACATACAAAACATTTGAAAAAAAGCCATTTTCAAGATCAACAGTACCTTGTCCTTCTGAAATGATGGTGGAGTCATCTCCCATGTGGATGGGGATGTATTTTCTGGTCTCCAAGGATGAAAAGGAGTCTCTTCCAGCCATCATGTGGTTTGAAGCTCCAAAATCAATCAAGATTTCTTTGGACTTCAAAGTGCTTTCCATGAGGGCATGACCTTTTTCATGTTGCGGTTCCCGATCTTCCTAATCTCTCCTCCGAAAGCTCTCTGGAATATTGATGTGATTTCTCTCAAGGAGAGAGGTTGCTTCATCAAGTTTCTTCTTCATGTAGGCATGTTCAGGGTGGAATCCCTTCCCGCAATAAGAACACTTGACTTTTTCCTTGCCATGGTGCCCTTTTCCTTTGCTCTTCCTTGAGCTGGAAGACTCATCATGCTACTGGTTTTCAATTCTAGGTTTAGGAGCATCAAATTTAGTTTTTGGGTTCTTCTGCTACTTTCCTTTACCCTTCAAATATTTGGGCCCCAAGACATGGATGGCTTGATCACGGGAATATCTGATGATCCCCATCTAGAAAAGCTTGTCATGTTCACTTGTTAGGGACTCAATGAAGGAATTGAGTGTAGGCATCTTCCATCTAGGGGTTGTGAGATTCCCCGCATGGAATGTAGAAACAAAAACTTAATAATCAGCCCCAAGCTTGGAGAGTATGGCAAGGATGAGCTGATCATCCTCCTTCTCCACTTTGCATTGCTTCAAGAGTAAAATAGTATGCTTGAACTTTGTGAAAAAGTCATTTAGAGTCTCGAAATTGGAGGGATGGAGAGACATTAATTCATTTTCGAGCTGGTAAAATATCAAGTCATCATGATTTCCATATAGAGTTTCCAATTTGTACCATATTTCTTTTGGAGTCTTCAATCCCGCAAGATGGAAAAGAAGATCCTCGGAAATAGAGAGGCACAAGAAACCGAAGGCTTCATCCTTCTTGTTCAAGATCTTGATTTTTCTATGGCTGAATCGGGCTCATCTTCAGTGTCCATGGTGACTCTAAAGAGTCCTCTAGAGCACAGTGGAATCTACATATCACCTTTCCATGAGTGGAAATTGTATGGAGTCAAAAGATCTACTCAGGAGGCCATATGGATCTGCTGGAGCAAATGCTTCACCTGTAGAAAACCTGAAAATCAAAACAAAAAGGGAAATGTAAGGTCAGATAGCCTGCACATTTTAGGTTTCATCACACCCAGCATAGTCAATCAAGAAATCTTGATCAACAAGTTCTTTACTTGGGGTATTAAGTAGTAAGCCTTGGCTTCTGGTGCAGTGCTGGATTTTTGAGCTATTACTCAATTTTCATGCAGAAATCTATCAAAAGCTTGTTTTTGAGAGATAGAGCTTCGTCCCGCTGTGAGCTCTGATACCATATTAATCTTGCACATTGATATAGGGACTAAATATCAGTCTCATCAAAGATTAATCAACAAATAACTCATGAAATGGTGTAATCGGTCTACAGAATGAGTATCTGCTCTGTATATTCACACAAAGAATGATAATACAATACAATGTCATGCTACAATCATGAATGAATGAGCAATTCAAATCCTCAAGGAGGTCATTTGAATTGAATGAGTGATTCTAGCTTAATTGAATGTAAGCCTTAGTCAACACTCTAGTTAACCACTTATTAAAACCCTAATTGACTCAACTGAGCCCTAACTGAAGTCGAAGTGCAATAAATGACTGAGTCTCAACTGAAAGAGATCAGACACATGTCATAGACATCTAACCATCAAGTGCTAGCACTTCAATGACTCCAATGAACCCCAATGAGGTTAACTGAAGTTGAACTAAACATTAGAAGTTGGTGGAGGAACCCCTGTTGACTCCAGTTCATTAATTAATCATTAAATAATCAATTAAATGAAAGGAGGTACCTTCACTACCCTGTTAACTGATTGTAACCGTCAGTTAGCAATTTAGGTGCATTAATATCACTCAAATCACCCCCAGAGTGCTCCAGTTATCCTCCTCAAATGTAGGAGAAGGCTAAGTTAGCCTCCTTGACCGAAGGTAGGCGTGGGTGTGACTAGATGATGTCAATTAATGCTCCAATGATGTCAATTTATGTCAATAATACTTAGGATAGTGGTTTAACTAGGCCAATTTGACCAAAAAAAGTGTGTATGGTGGTAAATGTCTCCAACAAAAGGGGGAGGGGATTCTCAGGACAAGTTCTCTGTGAGGCTTGGCAGTAAATGGGGTGTTTCCTCTATAAATACCTCTGAGTGTTTTATTGTTGCTCTGTAATTTAGCAACTGGCCTGAGAGCTTTCGACATGATTTAGGAGAAGAATCACAGAGTTTATAGTTGGTGTTTAATCTCTATTGTGATAACCTCTATTATAATTAATGCATATAGATGATGAATGATGTCTTTGATCAATTAATTTGCAAAAGCATATGCATTTGAGTTTTCATTGTTCCATTGTGTTTGCACTTTGCTCCAATTCATAGGGGGCTTAGCATCTTTTGCATCAATTACTGTCAGAGAGAGTATAGTGAGGTTGGATGCTTCTTGTTAACTCGGATGATCCCGACAAATAGTTGTGAGATTGGAACCTACTGTCAAGGAGAGAAACAAGTGAATCCTGAGGAGTGAAGGGATTCTGAAGAGTATGGAAGAAGTTTGTGAAGAATAAATTGCACAATGGAAGGACAAGAAAGTCAGATGAAGACAACTATTGTGAAAAAGAAACCAGAAGATAAACAAGCCAGCAAAAAAGGTTGAAGAGGACCCCAGAGAGGTTTGTAGACCAACAATATTTAAAGAAAGAGTCAAAGATTAAAAACCCATCACAAGTACCCCCAAAGTTTTTAGGGAAATAGGGCCCAGAGTAGTTGATGTTGTGGATACTAAAGAAGAATGAAAACCCCTTGAAGAGTAACTTTGCTTATTTCAAGATGAGGGGATATGCAACCATTAGTTGGAGAGATATCCAAGAAAGGAGAAGAGAAAAGGAAAAGAGGTGAGAAAATGGGAAGATGTGATTTTCAAGTTGATGGGGTAGAAAGTGTATTCGAGAATGCAGTCAGAGTGGCTAAGAAGATTCAAGCTTTGAGATTTGAGAGTGGAGACAAATTGCCTTGACAGGAAATGCGAATATGAAGTTGCTAAGCAACAGATATAGTGGAAGAGGCTAAAAAAGTGGGCAGTGAAAGAAGCTTCAAATAGAAGTTAGACAGTGGAAGAGGCTATAAGAATCCTATGGAAGTTGGATTCCTCATGGAAGAGGATGATGTTGATGAGCTTGTGGTAATAGCTAAAGAGGAAGAAGCATTAGAAGACTTAAGGTCTATAGAGGTTTCGATGATGGCAAAATTAGTGAAGGAAATGTTGAGTGAGCTTTTGGAAGAAGAGTGACTGAAAACTACTTTGAGAAGCAGAGATGTTAGTGTGAGAAAAGATAAGATAATTCTATTAATGATAAACCCAAACTTGATAAGATAATATAAGATAATTCTATTAATGTCTAATAGATGACCACTAAACTAGGTCAAAGGGACTACTGGGTACCATGATGTCAATACAAAGTGGGAGCACAAAAGTAGCTCCTATAAAATATTATGCAGAAAGTATCATGTGGATTCAATTAAGAAAAGTATGGAGGAGAAGAAATTCTATGGAAGATAGAAAAAGTGAAACGAGAGTTCATTGCAGTTGACACAGCAGGGAGAAACTCTTGAAGACTATGGTCTTGCAGTGGTTTCCACAAAGGAACCAGCAGTTGAAGAAGTGGTGAGTAGAAAGGAAGCAAAGAACTATTTTCAAGAAGACTAGAGAAAGGAAAAGACAGCAGCATAGTGTTGTCAGGAGAAAGCAATAAAGAAGAAGAGAATGCAATTATCAGTTCGTGGTGACAAAATAAGAGAAGACAAAAGTAATGACGATGTCACTGAAATCAAATAGCAAAAAAAAGTTCTTGAATATGAGATGACAATGGGGTATCCTAATTCCCATAATATGATTTATGAATTAATAGAAAAAATAAATTGTTGAAGACAAGATGACAATGGGGTGTCCTAATTCCCATAATATGATTTCTGATTTGTTTGAAGGTTTTGCAGCAGATAGAGAAGAATATGTGCATGACAAGAATGAAGATGATGCTGATATGAAAATTGATAGCAGCAATACAGAAGAAGGAACCAACCATGAAGTAGATGTGCAGAACAAGCATGCGGATGCACAAGTAACAAATGAACTTAGAGTTGACATGTTCATGAAGTTCAAGTAGTTGTAGCAAGCGATGTCGATGCCAAAGAGCAAGGATGAATAAGAACAATAGCAAGCTGAAGTGGTCTATTGAACACTTGGTAGCATGTGTGCTTCTCCCCTACATTAGCATGTCCAAGGGTACTTCATGCCAATCCCTTTGCCAAAACCCCTCCAACTTACTTGTTGGGGCACTTTGTTCATGGGTTGGGTGCATGCATTGCTTTTCCTTCCTTATGAATGGTCACTCACCTAGCACACATGTCCAAGGGTACTCCATGCCAACCCCCTTGCCAAATCCCATCCAACTTACTCATTGGGGCACTTTGTTCGTGGGTTGGGTACATGCATTGTTTTTCCTTCCTTTTGAATGGTCACTCACCCAGCACACCCATCCTTGGCATTAACACTTAGCCTCGCACCAAGGCATGACCATGGCATCCTCTCCCACCCACCTAGTTGTTGTCTCAACAACATCATCATTCTCTCTTCTTCCTCCTTGGATGCAGTCCATGGACTCACTCGAACTCATGGAGCTTATCTTCATACTTCCATAAAGACTCCTTCCTTTCCCAACTACTCTCCTCTTCTGACAAATCCTTCCACCTAAACAATTACTCTAGGCGCATCGTTGGTCCATGCTTTGAAAAGTAGTAAGCCAACACGTCCTCTACTTCACATTCTAGTCAGCCGAAAATCATTACAGGGGCCTGACACAGTAAGTTTCTACTCAGTTTTTCTTCATCAAAGTAGCGTGTCTTGAGTTGCCTCATATAGAAAATGGTATGAAATGAACTCATGTGTTTTGGCAACTTCAGCTTATATGCCACCTTTCTTATGTTCTCAACAACCTCAAAGGGAAACTCAAATATTTGTATCAATGCACCTGCCATGCATACCGATAGATTGAATTGTACCTTACTAATCTTGAGAAGCACTATGTTTCCCACTTGATATTCCACGTCTTGACTTTTGTGATCTTCCCGCTTCTTCATCCTGTCGATAGCCCCCATCAACTACATCCATGCCACGTCTAATATGTCATTCCAACTCTTCATGAAATTTACTGCGGTTTTGTTTTGTCCATAAGAACCTTTCGCAATGGTGTTAGGAGTTAGTGGATGTTGCCCCATTGCTAACTTGAACAAACAATATCCTTTTGTTGAGTTAGTTTGCATGTTTTAGTTAAATTGAATAGTGTCTAAGAGCTCTAACCAATCCTGTTGGTATTCCCGCATGAAGTGCCTAAGGTAGTATTCCAAGATGTTGTTAGTTCTCTTTGTCTACCCAATTGTCTATAGATGAGAGATCGAACTCATCAGCAACTTGGTCCCCACTAGCTTGAACATCTCTGTCCAAAAGTGACCCATGAACTGGGTGTCCCGATCTAACATAATGCTTAACAGAAGCCCCCAATACATCACAACATGTCTAAAGAATAGCTTCGCAACAATCTCGTCTCAAGAAGGCATATTCATCAAGACGAAGGGAGAATAATTCAAGAACCTGTTGATGTATTTGTAACTTCGGAAGATATTCTAATGTATATTATAATTGTATGTTGTTGTACCCCCATTGGGGATGTGTGTTACCCCTTTATGTGATGTCTAAATTGTGTCTAGACCTTAAGGTACAACCCTCCGCTGTAAGTCAGGGAAATAGTCCCCAAGTTAAATAGAGAATTATTTATTTATGTGTATTCTTAGGTAGGTCGGCCTCGGAAGATATTTTGATGTATATTATCATTGTATGTTGTTGTACCCCCATTGGGGATGTGTGTTACCCCTTTATGTGATGTATAAATTGTGTCTAGACCTTAAGGTACAACCCTCCATTGTAAGTTGGGGAAATAGTCCCCAGGTTAAATAGAGTATAATGTATTTATGTGTATTCTTAGGTAGGTCATCCCCACAAGTAACCTAGGTGACCTAGTGGTTGAGTTAACAAACTCAATGGAAGAATATAAATAGAGAGGTTCCCTCCTCATTTGTCATGCACTTCACTTTCTCTCTCGTGTGAGTTTTAGGAGAGAGAGGAGGAGGAGGGATAGAGAGCTATCGCAGACATATTTTTCTTGGGTTATTATATCTTGTCATCTTATCTTTGTGACAGAACTATTTTGAGGAAGTTTGCAGGGTTTTCTCCTTTATGGTTTCCTCGATGAAAATATCTGTGTCTTGTGTATCTTTTGTATGTTTGATGTATCGTTGTGCTTGTTATTCTTTTAGATAAATATCCTAAGTAAAATAGCATAGAAAAACTAACATTGTATCAAAGCCACCCTAAAAGAAGGAAATGTGCAGCCAAAATACAGCTACAATGGAAACTAATGTAAATTAGGGTTTCATGCCTGAAAACCCTACAAGACTGAATTTAGTCATCTTAACACTTTCACTATGACGTGATAGTGGAGAAGGATCACAAGCTGAAACATTTATAGGCCAAATAGGAAATCTTTCTGTACCTTGTGTAAGAGTTTCAGCCTTAGATTCGCTATACTTCGGGAGATATGATTCCTCCAAATCAAGGTTCTAACCTTCTCCAAAATACAGTCATAAACAGGTGACGTAGGGAGAATTTATATATCTCGAGCTAGGAAGGTCCAAATGAAATTTAGAAAGATGTTGTAGGTAGGGAATGGAATTTAGTTTTTGTGGTCTGATTTTTAGACCTGGAATGTGAAATAGTGACACATGGCTGTCCGTACAAGTTCACTATGCTGAATAGTCCTCAAAACAGTCACATTCAGAAACTCAACATAAGTCCCACTTGGAGAATCCAATTCTACTCTAACCTATGGGGATGGAAAGAAGACAGATTGAGATATCTCCATGTGAATTTTTAGACTATAAGGAGTTGAAACTTTGGAGATACAGTAGAATCCATATCAAACATTTCTGCATAAGAAATTGGAAAACTAGGACTTCCTGTTCTCGGAGCTTCCCACCGTTCTTCTCAGAAAATGAGTACTTTGGACAAATCACCTTGAAGAGGCTCATCTTTCTGTCTGAACAAAGGTTTGAAATTCCAATTTTGGAAAATTAGGATTAATCTGACAAACCCTAGATCAGACAGCTCTAGAACCAGATCAGACACCTCAAATCGGTAAGATCTAAATCTTTTTTTATTTTCATTTGAGGTTCTTATTTCAAAATGACTAATATGTAAGTTTAAAATATGCAGAGAAGCAA
Organism: Pseudotsuga menziesii; assembly: GCA_001517045.1. Classification (NCBI taxonomy): domain Eukaryota; kingdom Viridiplantae; phylum Streptophyta; class Pinopsida; order Pinales; family Pinaceae; genus Pseudotsuga; species Pseudotsuga menziesii. The sequence goes on along the minus strand of LPNX010829519.1, from coordinate 272,389 downwards.
AGAATACAGATTCTTTTAATCAAAATAGAGATCACAACACATCATTCACACATATACATAGAGATTTACCCTGGAAACCCTTAACCGAGAAAACCAGAAAACCTTGGAGCCACACCTCCTATTTTCTCTTCATTACATTATGAGATCCTCACAATACAAAATATAGGTATTCCGCAACATCCAAATACCATAATCCATTAACTTGGATTATAAAAATACTCCAATCCGTTAACCAGGATTCATTAGAGGAAATTTCAACTCAAAATGGGCCTCCTAAAAAAATTAATAAAATAATATTTATTAATTTTGGAGGAAGAAAAGAAAAAAACTACTTTTTTGTTTGTATTTTCGACATCTCTCCCCATGTTTTTACTCAAATTTCGATCGTGAGAGCTCGTTGTATGTGGAATTAAATTCTGCATCCAACGAGTACCCACTAGGCATACTTTTGATAGACCCCACCACCCCAAAAATAAGAAATACCTGAAAAAACGTGATGATGACATCATCACCACATTTTTTCGGGTATTTCTTGTTTTGGGGTAGCAAGGTCCATCAAAATTATGCCGAGTGGGTACTCGTTGGATACGGAATTTAATTCCGCATCCAACAAGCTCTCCCGATCGAAATTTGAGTAAAAACATAGGGAGATATGTCGAAAATACAAACAAAAAAAGTAGTTTTTTTTATGATACCTATCCCCAAATTTATATTAAAAAGGTGTTTAAGACCTATACGGTATTTCAAATTTTAATCATTTTCATTGGCTAACACATGATGAAATGGAATTTGAGTTAAAGTTAAAAGGCTTATTTTGAGATGAAATTTCCTCTAATGAAGTTACATATTTTTAGACAACTTCTAAAAATAGCCACAAACAACTATAAATAGCCATAAAATCTATAAATAGCCAAAAACATTTGCACGTTGTGCTCGCATTGGAAATGGCCTAATCGCCATTTCCATCAAAGGTGCTTTTGGGATCGTCGAGCTGTAGCGCTGACATGCACACCTCCCCTCCATACACACATGCAAATAATATAACATATACCCAACATAATCACACCATGGTGAAGCTGACAACTTTCGAGCATGGAAGTATCGGACCTCCCTAATCCTTGAAGAAAATGAATTGTATCAGTATTTCAGTAAGGAAGTTCTAAGATCCTGAGGGAGATGAAGCAAAGGCTAGAGCCAAGAGAATCATTGCAGATTCTATTAAGGGTCTTCTCATCCCTCATGTGTCATCCTTGAAGACACCAAAAGGAAGTGTTCGATGCTATGACAAAGCAGTCAAAGAAGAAGAAGATATTGTTATAACTTCCTTGAATGGCCTACCAAGATCATGGGATTCATTCATACGAGGAATGTGTGCCAGAAGGAAGTTGATTACCTTCAACAGACTCTGGGAAGAGTGCACACAAGAAGAAGCTCGGATCATAATAAAAGAAGAGAAGATGAGAGGAACTGAAGATCAAGCTCTCACGATTCAAAGAAGATTCCTCAAGTGCTGAGGAATATGAAGGATTCAACTCATGAAGAACCTCTTATCCATCTCATCATTTGGATAAGAAATGATGTAGATGTGAATGAAGAAGATGATGAAGCATAAGACTCCAGGACATAAGGATCAAGAAGGAGTCTACCCACTGAACAAACAAAGATAAGTGTTCAATAGTCATTTCTGATATTGTTTGGTTGTGCATTTGTTTATATTTAGTTGGTGTGTTATGCATGTTTGAGTGTTTGCATTTATACTATTGAATTGCACATGATGGGTAAAAAGTCAATGATGTTGTACAACATTCCATTGCTACTTATCTAGATTGAAACCTCTTTGTTGGCATATTAGGAGTAGTACACACTCTTGATAACATTGGGGTAGAAGGCATCTAGAAGTTACTGTATGTGTAGGTGATGTGGATGAATGTTGTAGCATTGGCTAAGATCATCACACGAATATGTGACACATACTTGTCACTATTACTATGTTTTGGAAATAATGAGATGTTTCTAATCATGCAAATAAACTTGACTTGTAGATCATTCTGAATAACAAGTAATGACGGTTCAGAAGAAGAACCTGAAGCTCCTGGGGTCAGAGACACCATGACCAAAGAAAGAGATTCAGAAGAAGATAAAGAGAAAGATAGATCCACGTCAATAAATGAAGACCATCTTGGGCACAAGATATCATCCAAGATAAATAAAAGTATGACAAGACTTCCAAATAAAGTAAGAGGCCTCGAACACACTCCAGTTGTGTGACACAGTTGAGTGACATCATTGATGCAAATCCTTCTAGCTATGAAGAAGTAGCCAAGAAGAAAGGGAAGGAGACTATGATAAAGAGTACTAGTTCATCAAGAGGGATGATGTCTAGGATGCGGTTCCGAGACCTGAAGGGAAGTCTGTAGTGTCTTCCATATGGATCTATGAGATATAGGATGTAGCATATGGCAACATTAAGGGATACAAGGAAATATTTCTAGCACGAGGCTCCTCATAGAAGAAGGCATAGACTACAAAGAGACATTTGCACCATTTGCGAGGTACACTTCCATTAGATCCATACGTGCAGGTATGAGATGTGAGATACACCAATTGGATATCAAGACAACATTCTTGAATGGTGTAATTGAGGAGGAAGTGTACGTAGAGTAGTCACTGGGAGTCGAGACACATGATAGGAAAATTCATCTGTGCAAATGAAAGAAGGCCCTGTACAAGCTCAAAATGCACCCATGGGATTGCACATACAGTTACATGAGGATCTTGAATATCGCCTGGAGTGATGAAGATATTAACCTTTGCTAAAAGGTTGAAGATGAAATCCTATAGAGGACGACAAGCTCACATATGGGTGCAAGAGGAACTTTTCAACAAAGTTTGACGTAGGGGATCTTAGTATCCAATGACCCTATATGGACACATACACGATTAGTAGCATAGGAAGCTACTTGTCACTCCATTACAGAATGTTTCAATACATAGAGTACGAAAGGTAGAGGGATAATGATGCTCCACTTTAGAGGGAGTGACTGCAGAAGATCCTCAACTTCGACATGGTATGAAAGAATGGAAATCTTACTGATGGCCCCAAGACTACTGAGAGTAAAGTGGATTCCAACCTTTACTTCAAGGTTGAAGGAATAATACCAGTGATGCTCCTACTATATGTCGATGACCTGCTCTTAAGAGGAAAAGAGGAACTCATTAAAGATGCAAGGAGGATACTTCCTACAAAGCTCGAGATGAAATACCAGTGGATGATGCACTACTTGTTAGGCATGGAGATGTGGCATAATACGGATGGGATTTTACTTGGTCAAGGAAAGTATGCAGTGGATATTCTAAAGAAATTTGTAATGATGGACTGCAAGGCAATAGCCACACATATGGCATCGGACTTGAATATATTGTGTGATGCCTCATTAGAGACGGTTGATGCCATGATGTATCGTCTGATGATTGGATTATTGATGTATGTAACGAATATGAGACCATACATATGCTTTGTTGTGAACACCCTGAGCCAGTTCCTGATGGATCTGAGACATGTTCACCTGGTTCCTGCAAATCATGTAGTGACATACCTGAAGGGTACAGTTGAGTATGGGCTCAAGTATGATGCAAATCAGAAGAATAACCTGCACAGTTATGTTGATTTGTATTGGGCAAGCAGTTCCACTAAGAACAAGAGCACTTTGGGATGTTTCTTCAGTTTGAGATCCAGTATGGTGTAATGGTTTGGCAGGATGCAGTCCTACATGGAATTGAGTATAGTCGAGGAAAAAAATTTTGCCACTTGCTTGGCTAGTTGTGAGGTAGTATGTTCTTTTGAAAGATACTATTTGATTTGATTGATTTGAATTGCATTTTTGTATGATGTAGAGAGGAGCAGTGAAGCTCTAGTATGTGATCCAGATTGAGGCCCCTCGAAAGAGGGAGTGATGAATTCTAGCATAGATGGTGATACAGGTTATCCTAGTGTAAAATTCCTGGTGAAGTTCGTAGGTTACTCGGATGTGATCAATCATGTAGGTTGTCCTCTAATGTAATCAGTCCTGCCAAAGCTTGTAAGTTATCCTTAGACGTAATCAGTCCTGATGTGATTCTATGATAGAAATATCCAAAGTGAAGCTCAAATACTTCAGAGAAATACATGGTCTGATTTAGAATGAGACTTCTAGCATAGCTAGAGAAGATAGGTTGTCTGAGCGTAACATCTTGGCGAAGCTCGTAGGTTGCTCAGACGTAATCAATCTTGTAGGTTATCCTTGGATGTAATCAGTCCTGATGTGTTCTATGCTAGAAATAATTGATGCATGATATCTCACATGGGAAATGAGACAGGTTGTCCGAGCAAGAAAAATCCTAGTGTATCAGGTTGCTCAAATGTAATCAGTCCTATGACGAGTTATCCGAATGTAAAGAATGAGTCATGGAGTGGTACGTAGGTTATTCAGATGTAATATGCCATGTGGGTTGTCTGAGTCTAAATAATGAACCATGGCATGGTACACAGGTTAATTGGACGTAATATGCCCTGGAGGTTATCCGAATGGAAAAGATCCTGGAAGCAGGTTGTTCAGATGTAATCCCTTGAGGTTGACTAAAAGAACATAAAACGTCCTAGTTTAGTAGGTTGTTGGGTCATAATCCATCTTTACATATATATGAGATATATCTATTCCATGTTGAGATGATAAGGTATTGAAGCACAAGGAGGTGCACCTAGGTGGTTCTACTGATAGAACACAGGTTGACAGTGCAGAGATGTAATGCACTAAGTTGTGCTCCTAGGAAATTCTTGCACAGTAGAAGCTCAGGTTGTCTTAATGATGTGAAAATTATCCTAGCATACTACTATGGTGAAAGAACACAGGTTGTCTGCATCTAAATCTTTGATTTTTTTTTCTTGTGCAAGACAAAAGAGATGATATGGATACGACGAGATGAAGGTAGAAGACAATGGTTATTGTTGTGGAAATGTAAAGAAGGTCCTGGACAGTTTCAACGTGAAGGCTTTCTCAAAATGTGATGAAGACCTAGCAGAGGACTAGGCCTACATCTAGCATGAAAAAGGGTTGGCTCTATAGAAACTTCTGATGACAGATAGTATGGTACGATGATCAAATTATAAGAAGATGATGGCAGTAGCTATGATGAAGACTCTATGACTCTGTGATGGTGATAATGCAATGAATACCTGACTAGATGTGTTGATGACTGTATAGAGAGAGTATACCTTCCTATTTCATAGGGATTGTTGATGTATCTGTAACTTTGAAATATATTATGATGTATATTATCATTTTATGTTGTTGTACCCCCATTGGGGATATGTGTTACCCCTTTACTCGATGTCTAAAATGTGTCTAGAACTTGAGGTACAACCCTCCATTGTAAATCAGGGAAATATTCCCCATATTTAATAAAGTAAAGTGTATTTATCTGTATTCTTAGATAGGTCAGCCCCACAAGTAACCTGGGTGACCTAGTGGTTGAGTTAACAAACTCAATGGAAGAATATAAATAGAGAGGTGCCATCCTCATTTGTCACACACTTCACTTGCTCTCTCGTGTGTGATTTAGGAGAGAGAGGAAGAGGAGGGGCAAAGAGTTGTTGCTGACATATTATTCTTGGGTTATTATATCTCGTCATCTTATGTTTGTGATAGAACTATTTTGAGGAATTTTGCGAGGTTTTCTCCTTTATGGTTTCCCTGATGAAAATATCTGTGTATTGTGTATATTTTGTATCTTTGATGTATTGTTGTTCTTGTTATTATTTCAAATAAATATACTAAGTAAAATAACTTATAAAAACTAACAAAACCTATCCACCATGGAAAGGACCATGTTGTAACCTTGCAAAACTAGTAGCTAAGATATGAATTCCAACGAAATTCTTTCCCAAGGCCTCTCCAGGATAGGAAGTGGTTGGATTAATCCTGATCTCGTATTGGAGTTAGAACAGTCTTGGTTATACCAGTATTGTTGGTAAATAAGAAAATTATTGACATACTCCTCAATGTCTTGCTTCTTGTGCTCCCAAAATTAACCTCTCTTCAATAGCACCAAATTCCTATGCTACCTAGGGTGACCTTCCCAAACTGAGTCATGACACTCTCCCAGTAAGTCCTTCCTGAGGTTAGTTGTATACAACACATACAAGTGACCTCCAAAGTAGAACAACCCATCCTCTCGCCAAAACCTCCTTATTTGTTCTTCTGTCACTTGTTTCAATATGTTCTTGGAAGTGGGGTTGTCCTCTAACCCCTATTTGATCCGTTTTCACAAGACTGAGGTGGCATGCATTGTTGGATTTTCCTAATGCTTCTCCTTCTCTAAGGTAGCAAGGTGCAGCTTCTGACTCAATGTATCGACTATTGAGCTAATTTTTTCCCAATCGGTACTCCAACATCATGTTAAAATCTACCAAGAAATCTTGCCAATGTGCCTGCTTGGGAGACAACTTTGCCTGAGTGGTAATGTAACTCGTCGTTATGTTGTTCATCTTCATGACGAATGGATTACCCAACAAGTAGTGTCTCAAATCCTTCAAATAGTGTACCATGGAGGTCATCTCCTTCTTGTGAATGGGATACCTTCATTCATGATTCTACAACTCCCTTATTTCATAGGTGGGGTGACCATCTTGCATCAAGGCCCCTCCAGTAGCAAAGTCTGAAGCATCCATCTACACTTCAAATGACTTCTCAAACATTAGAGGAAATTTAGGGTCTAAAATGGGCCTTATAAGAAAATGAGCCAACATAATGTATTGATGAGTAGGAATTCAAGAACTAATAGAATTTCAATAAAATGAGTCAACCATAATGGTTGACTTGACATATTTGTCATAAAAAAGTACCTTTTTGTTCATGTTTTCAACATCTCCCTCTGTTTTTACTCAAATTTCGAGCCGGAGCACTCGTTGGATGTGGATTAAATTCTCCATCCAATGAGTACCCACGCTACATACTTTTGATGAGGCCCCACTGCCCCAAAAACAAGAAACACCTAAAAAAAAGTATGTATTGTTTCATCATCATGTTTTCAGGTATTTATTGTTTTTTGGGTAGACGGGTCCATCAAAAGTATGCAGTGTGGGTACTTTTGGGATGCAGAATTTAATATTCTGCATCTAATAAGTGCTTATGTTCAAAAGTTGAGTAAACGCACAGGGAGATATGTTAAAAATACTAACAAAAAAGTAGCATGGAAGTATAGGACCTCCCTGATCCTTGAATAAAATGACTTGGATCAGTATTTCAGTAAGGAAGTTCTAAGATCCTGAGGGAGATGAAGCTAATCCCTCATGTGTCATCTCATCCCTCATGTTTCATCCTTGAAGAAACCAAAAGGAAGTGTTCGATGCTATGACAAAGTAGTCAAAGAAGAAGAAGAGATTGTTATAGCTTCCTTGAATGGCCTCCTGAGAACATGGGATTCATTCATTTGAGGAATGTGTGCCAGAAGGAAGTTGATTACCTTCAACGGACTCTGGGAAGAGTGCACACAAGAAGAATCTTGGCTCATAATAAGAGAAGAGAAGATGAGAGGAACTGTAGATCAAGCTCTCACGATTCAAAGAATATTCCTCAAGTGATGAGGAATATGAAAGATTCAACTCATAAGAACCTCTTATCCATCTCAGCATTTGGATAAGAAATGATGCAGTTGTGAATGAAGAATATGATAAAGCATAAGAATCCAGTACATAAGGATCTAGAAGGATTCTACCCACCGAACAAACAAAGATAAGTGTTCAATAGTCATTTCTGATATTGTTTGGTTGTGCATTTGTTTATATTTAGTTGGTGTGTTATGCATGTTTGAGTGTTTGCATTTATACTATTGAATTGCACATGATGGGTAAAAATTCAATGATGTTGTACAACATTCCATTGCTACTTATCTAGATTGAGACCTCTTTGCTGGCATATTAGGAGTAGTACAGACTCTTAATAACATTGGGGTAGAAGGCATCTAGAAGATACTATATGTGTAGGTGATGTGGATGAATGTTGTAGCACTAGCTAAGATCATTGCATGATTGTGTGACACATACTTGTCACTATTAATATGTTTTGGAAATAATGAGATGTTTCTAATCATGCAATTGAACTTGACTTGTAGATCATTTCGAATAACAAGTAACGACGATTTAGAAGAAGAACTTGAAGCTCCCTTGGTCAGAGACACCGTGACCAAAGAAAGAGATTCAAAAGAAGATAAAGATAAAGATAGATCCACGTCAATAAATGAAGACCATCTTGGGCACAAGATAAATAAAATTATGACGAGACTTCCAAATAAACTAACAGGCCTCAAACACACTCCATTTGTGTGACAAAGTTGAGTGACATCATTGATGCAGATCCTTCCAACTATGAAGAAGTAGCCAAGAAGAAGAAGAAGGAGACTATGATAAAGAGTACTAGTTCATCAAGAGGAATGATGTCTAGGATGAAGTTCCGAGACCTGAAGGGAAGTCTATAGTGTCTTCCATTTGGATCTACGATATCTAGGATGTAGCAAATGGAAACATTAAGGGATACAAGGCAATATTTGTAGCAAGAGGCTTCTCATAGAAAGAAGGCATAGACTACGACAAGACATTTGCACCATTTTCGAGGAACACTTCCATTAGATCCATATGTGTAGGTATGAGATGTGAGATACACTAGTTGGATATCAAGACAACATTCTTGAATGGTGTAATTGAGGAGGAAGTGTACGTAGAGCAGTCACTGGGAGTCAAGACACATGATAGGAAAAATCATGTGTGCAAATTAAAGAAGGCCCTGTACAAGCTCAGAAGGCACCCATGGGATAGCACATACAGTTACATGAGGAGCTTGAATATCACCTGGAGTGATTAAGATATTAACCTTTGCTAAAAGGTTGAAGATGAAATCCTATAGAGGATGACAAGCTCACAGATGGGTGCAAGAGGAATTTTTCAACAAAGTTTGAGGTAGGGGATATTAATATCCAATGACCCTATATGGATACATAGAATATTAGTAGCAGAGGAAGATACTTGTCACTCCATTACAGAATGTTTCAATACATAGAGTATGAAAGGTAGAGGGATAATGATGCTCCACTTTAGAGGGAGTGACTGCAAAAGATCCTCAAGTTCGACATGGTACAAAAGGATGGACAGCTTACTGATGGCCCCAGGATTTACTGAGATTAAAGTGGATTCCATCCTTTAATTCAAGGTTGAAGGAAGAATACCAGTGATGCTCCTACTATATGTCGATGACCTACTCTTGAGAGGAAAATAGGAACTGATTAAAGATGCAAGGAGGATACTTGCTACAATGTTCGAGATAAAATACCTCTGGATGATGCACTACTTGTTAGGCATGGAGATGTGGCATAATGCGGATGGGATTTTACTTTTTCAAGGAAAGTATGCAGTGGATATTCTGAAAAAATTTGGAATGATGGACCACAAGGCAATAGCCACACCTATGGCATCGGACTTGAAGCTATTGTGTGATGCCTCATTAGAGACGATTGATGCCATGATGTATCGTCTAATGATTGGATTATTAATGTATGTAACAAATATGAGACCAAACATATGCTTTGTTTTGAACACCCTGAGCCAGTTCCTGATGGATCCGAGACATGTTCACCTAGTTCCTGCAAATCTTGTAGTGAGGTACCTGAAGGGTATAGTTGAGTATGGGCTCAAGTATGATGCAAATCAAACGAATAACCTGCACGGTTATGTTGATTCGTATCGGGCAAGCAGTTCCACTGAGAAGAAGAGGACTTTGGGTTGTTTCTTTAATTTTAGATCCAGTATGGTGTAATGGTTTGGCAGGACGTAGTCCTACATAGCACTGAGTATATCCGAGGAAAAATTTGTTGCCACTTGCTCAGCTAGTTGTGAGGTAGTATGTTTTTTTGAAAGCTACTATTTGATTTGATTGATTTGAATTGCATTTTTGTATGATGTAGAGAGGAGCAATGAAGCTCTAGTATGTGATCCAGATCAAGGCCCCTCAAAAGAGGGAGTGATGAATTCTAGCATAGATGGTGATACAGGTTATCCTAGTGTAAAATTCCTGGTGAAGTTCATAGGTTACTCTGATGCAATCAATCATGTAGGTTGTCCTCTGATGTAATCAGTGTTTCCGAAGCTTGCAAGTTATCCTTGGACGTAATCAGTCCTGATGTGATTCTATGCTATAAATATCCAAAGTGAAGCTCAAGTACTTCAAGGAAATACATGGTCTAATTTAGAATGAGACTTCTAGCATAGCTAGAGAAGATAGATTGTCTAAGCGTAACATCTTGGCGAAGCTCATAGGTTGCTCAAAGATAATCAATCTTGTAGGTTATCCTTGAATGTAATCATTCCTGATGTGTTCTATGCTAGAAATAGTTTATGCATGATATCTCATGTGGGAAATGAGACAGGTTGTCTGAGCGGGAAAAATCCTAGTGTATCAAGTTGCTCGGATGTAATCAGTCATGTGACGGGTTATCCGAATGTAAAGAATGAGTCATGGAGTGGTACACAGGTTATTCACATGTAATACGCCTCATGGGTTATCTGAGTCTAAAGAATGATCCATGGCATGGTACATAGGTTACTTGGACGTAATATGCCCTGGAGGTTATCCAAACGGAAAACATCCTCAAATAAGGTTGTTCAGATGTAATCCCTTGAGGTTGACTAAAAGAACGTAAAAGTTCCTAGTGTAGTAGGTTGTTGGTTCATAATCCATCCTTACATATATATGAGATATATGTGTTCCCATGTTGAGATGATAAGGTATTGAAGCACAAGGAGGTGCACCTAGGTGGTTCTACGCATAGAACATAGGTTGACCGTGCAGAGATGTAATGTACTAAGTTGTGCTCCTAGGGAATTCTCGCATAGTAGAAGCTCAGGTTGTCTTAATGATGTGAAAATTATCCTAGCTTACTACTATGGTGAAAGAACACATGTTGTGTGCATCTAAATCTTTGTTTGTTGTTTTGTCTTGTGCAGGACAAAAGAGATGATCTGGATACGACGAGATGAGGGTAGAAGAGACTGGTTATTATTGTGGAAATGTAAATAAGGTATTGGACAGCTTCAACGTGAAGGCTTTCTCAAGATGTGATGAAGACCTGGAAAAGGACTAGGCCTACATCTAGCATGAAAAAGGTTGGCTCTGTAGAAACTTCTGATGACAGATAGTATGGTACGATGATCAAATTATAAGAAGATGATGGCAGTAGCTATGATGAAGACTCTATGACCCTGTGATGGCGACAATGTGATGAATACCTGACCAGATGTGTTGATGACTATATAGAGAGAGAATACCTTCCTATTTCAGAGGGATTGTTGATGTATTTGTAACTTCGGAATATATTATGATGTATATTATCATTTTATGTTGTTGTACCCCCATTGGGGATGTGTGTTACCCCTTTATGGGATGTCTAAAATGTGTCTAGACCTTGAGGTACAACCCTCCATTGTAAATCAGGGAAATAGTCCCCATGTTTAATAAAGTAAAGTGTATTTATTTGTATTCTTAGATAGGTTGGCCCCACAAGTAACCTAGGTGACCTAGTGGTTGAGTTAACAAACTCAACGAAAGAATATAAATAGAGAGGTGCCATCCTCATTTGTCACACACTTCACTTGCTCTCTCATGTGTGCTTTAGGAGAGAGAGGAAGAGGAGGGGCAAAGAGTTGTTGCAGACATATTATTCTTAGGTTATTATATCTTATCATCTTATGTTTGTGACAGAACTATTTTGAGGAAGTTTGCGAGGTTTTCTCCTTTATGGTTTCCCCAATGAAAATCTTTGTGTCTTGTGTATATTTTGTATCTTTGATGTATTGTTGTGCTTGTTATTCTTTCAAATAAATATACTAAGTAGAATAACTTAGAAAAACTAACATAACCTTCCCACCATGGAAAGGATCATGTTGTAACCTTGCAAAACTAGTATCTAAGATATTAATTCCATTGAAATTCTTTCCCAAGGCCTCTCCAGGATAGGAAGTGGTTGGATTAATCCTGATCTCGTATTGGAGTTAGACCGTTCTTGGTTATACTGATCTTGTTGGTAAATAAGAAAATTATTGACGTACTCCTCAACATCTTGCTTCACGTGCTCCCAAAATTAACCTCTCTTCAATAGCACCAAAGTCCTATGCTACCTAGGGTGACCTTCCCCTACTGAGTCATGACAGTCTCGTAGTAAGCCCTTCCTGGGGTTAGTTGTATACAACACATACAAGTGACCTCCAAAGTAGAACAACCCATCCTCTCATCAAAACCTCCTTGTTTTTCCTTATGTCACTTGTTTCAATATGTTCTTGGAAGTTGGGTTGTCCTCTAACCCCTATTTGATCCATTGTTGCAAGACTGAGGTGGCATGCATTGTTGGATTCTCCTAATGCTTCTCCTTCTCTAAGGTAGCAAGGTGCAGCTTCTGACTCAATGTATCAGCTGTTGAGCTAATATTTTCCCAATCGGTACTCCAACATCATGTTAAAATCTACCAAGAAATCTTGCCAATGTTCCTACTTGGGAGACCAATTCACCTGAGTGGCAATGTAGCTCGTCGCTATGTTGTTCATCTTCACGACGAATGGATTACCCAACAAGTAGTGTCTCAAATCCTTCAAATAGTGTACCATGTAGGTCATCTCCTTCTCGTGAATGGGATACCTTCATTCGTGATTCTACAACTTCCTTCTTTCATAGGTGGGGTGACCCTCTTACATCAAGGCCCCTCCATTATCAAAGTCTGAAGCATCCATCTACACTTCAAATGACTTATCAAACATTAGAGGAAATTTAAGGTCTAAAATGGGCCTTATAAGAAAATGAGCCAACATAATGTATTGATGAGTAGGAATTCAATAACCAAAAGAATTTCAATAAAATGAGTCAACCATAATGGTTGACTTGACATATTTGTCATAAAAAAGTACCTTTTGTTCATGTTTTCAACATCTCCCTTTATTTTTACTCAAATTTTGAGTGGGAGCACTCGTTGGATGTGGATTAAATTCTCCATCCAATGAGTACCCATGCTACATACTTTTTACTGGGCCCCACTGCCCCAAAAACAAGAAATACCTGAAAAAATGTGATGATGGAAAAAAGGTATGTATTGTTTCATCATCATGTTTTCAGGTATTTATTGTTTTTTGGGTAGATGCGTCCATCAAAAGTATTCAATATGGGTACTTTTGGGATGCGGAATTTAATTCTGCATCCAACAAGTGCTCATGCTCAAAATTTGAGTAAAAACATAGGGAGATATGTTAAAAATACGAACAAAAAAGTAGCTTTTTTCTTTCTTCCTCCAAAATTAAAATATATTATTTTATTATTTTCCTTTTGAGGCCCATTTTAGACCTCAAATTTCCTCTAATGGTCTAAAAGTATCAACATGATCATTGTCGCAAGTCTGCATTTTAGCTCAAATAATGCTTCCTAGCACTATGTTGCCCAACTCTAAGTTTTGTTTTTCTTTATCGACTCAGTAGGTGGTGCAGAAATATAGGAGTAACCTTCAACGAACCGATGACAATAATTCTCTAAGCCATGAAATCTTCTCACCTACTGCATGGTTACCGAATCTTCCCAATCGTCAATGGCTTCAATCTTGTTTTTATCCATGAAAATACATATTTAAGATATCTAATGGCCTAAGAATGAGATCTTTGCCTGCCCAAACACACACTTGAAATTATTCAAGTAGAGATGATTCTTCTTGAGCACCTCAAATACCTCCTCCAAATGCCTCTTATGTTCTTCCATACTCTTGCTAAATACCACAAATAATCTAACTAGACCAAAACTGACTTGGTAAATAACGATTTCAACACATCATTAATAAGGGTGTTGAAGGTCAATGGAGTGTTGCACAACCCAAAGGGAATCACAAAGAACTCAAAGCTCTCATACCTCATTGCATAGGTTGTCCTATACTCATCACTTTCTGTAATCCTTACTTGATAAGATCCATGTCTCAAGTCCAACTTTGAGAACACCTTGGCCTTATCCAACTCATTGAAACAGTTGACTAACAATGGTAGTGAATACCTATTCTTATGGTATGCTTGTTGAGAACCCTATAGTCCAAACAAAGCATTAAATATAGGGTATCCTTCTACTTCTAAGAGAGCATAGGTATTCCATATGGGGATTCTAAAATTCTGATGAAGCCAATATCAATTAGTTGTGACAATTTCTTCTTCAACTCCTCCAAATCCGGTCTAGATAACTGATAGAGATCTTTTGCCATGAGCTTTGACCCAAGTTCAAGCTCATTGCAATGATCTATAGTGCACCGAGGTGGGATAACTTTCAACAATATCTCTGACATTAAATCCACATTTACATTCAACAGATCGGTGAGCTCGAAAGGAAAATGCATCCCCATTTCTTCCACTATAGCTTCACCAAGCAATACTATGACATACAAGTATGATTTTGGTTTTCGAGCTCCCCTCTTTATGCTTAGTGTAGACACTATTTTCACCAATCCATCCAATTTCCATGTGGTTGTTGGCACAACATATGGTTTCTTCATGTCTAATATCACCAGCCTATCAACAAATGGTAAGAGAATGCTTCAATCCCTTCTCAAGAAATCCTTCCCTAGAATCATCGCAAAGTCATCTAGCATGATCATGAAGTCTGGTCATCCTTCCATCTACCCATATTCAATTGCATCCAAGAAGTGATGCCTATTGTTGATTTGGATAAAGAGTTCATGGCATTTACAAATACATCACAAGGTCAACTCCTATGCCCAAGATCATTGGAAATATATTTCCACAAATATTTGTGTGAGGCACCTAAATCCATGAGCCCTCTCTCTTCTTGCATTCACAATTGGGTCTATGAAATAGAGATGGTTTTTCTCAAAACCACCCTTCATGGTGTCTATTTTCCAAGGATGTCGATCTGGCAAGGAGTCTCTATGAGGTCATGAGCCTCTCCCAACCTGTTCATTGAAGCACTCTATCTGCAACCCTGTACATCACCCATACTGCAAAACAAACGTACCCAATACTTGTCCTCATGTACAGCTAAATACTCATGGCACCCTACAATCCCATGGTCAGCAAGATATCGGTGTGCCCAAGTTCACCTGAACTCAAGCTCAGCATTGGCACTTCTTTAGTCACTACACTAATGCTTCCAAAGAGCATTTGTAGTGGCACTGACAAAGAGTCAAACCAATCTCTTTCCCTATATGTAACCATTGCTAAGGTTGGAATGTCTCAGTCATATTCCCATATCAATCCTCATAGATCATCCAATGCATGTTCCAAATCATCTATTTTTTTATGCATCTCTTTTTCCCAAAGTCTTTCATCACTACAATCATTGATGTAACTATTATGTAATACCATCTATCACAATACCAAGGATCCGACCCAATATCAAGGTTGAGTTCCCTTCTTTGGGTGTACGATACTACTCAGACTCAACTCCCCTGATGGCCAAATTGACCCAGAAGTTCACCCGACAGAATACACCTTGCTTACACACCTTAACTATTTACTTCTTATGATTAGTTAATATTAGGCATTGTTTACACTTTATCACTTCACCAATTAAACTCATACACAAGAACAACAGATGCTCTTGGAAACAAATCAATGGGGTGTGCCCAAAATATCAATATATACAAGAGAGTACAATATCGAGAGAGTTCTCGTAGGTTACTTATCCAAAAGTGTGCCCAAAATGGTTGTGACTTTGTTTAAAAGGAACCCCAAGAATTTACTTCACCATTTTTAGATGACTAAATCTTGTCTATGGCTCCCCCAAAGCTCCCACAGGTCTTCCTCCTGCGGCACTTGAATTTTTCTCTATCTTAGGCCAACATACACCAAATTGAATTGATTCTGTCTCTATCTTAACCTACACTTAGTTCCCATACTAAGTAAACCTGACCCCTTCTGTGTTATGACTGCCCACTTCATTTGTTGAAAGCCTCAAGTTCTAAGCTCTCCTTTCCTTTATAGTCACCCAATTCATGTCACGGGTGTGCCCAAGAGTTGCAACACTTTAGGACACACCATCTCCAAGGTGAGCCAACATGCTAAGGAGTGTTCTATCCAACATTCCCAATCCCCTTATTGAAGCCCCTCCAACCTACTGATTTGGGAACTTCTTCCATGGGTTGGGAATGTGCATTGCCTTGAATTCTTTCAAAAATGATCTCTCACTCGGCTTGCCCATCCTTGGCATTGGAATTTTTCCCCATGCCGAGGTAGAATTGTGACATTCACCCTTAATTACTATCACACATATTTACAATGTTATAAATTCCAATCCCAAAGGGCTTGGATACATTGGTGAAGGCTGAGGAGTTTTTCACGAGTTAGCAAGGTTCAATTCTCATGAGGGCCTAACCTGAATCCATGCGGTCACCTTGAGGTATTGGTCGAATGTGCTGTAATAGTACCCATAGATATTGTATTAAATGATCTCGTGATCCATACACACATAAGTGGATCAAATCCCACTCCCACGTCCTTCAAACTTTGGAAGGTCCTGGATCCGCGTGTGTGATTAGGAGGATGCCACTAGCCCTATAGATGATAAATAGACATGAAAATTGTCCCACAGTTGTGATAACTAATAGACCTAACTAAACATTTTCCATGATGCATGATTCAGAGGAAAGGTGTATATGGATGTGTAGATTTAGTAGGTTCTTACTTGATATGATGTTGTACCTTGCACACAGTGGACAGGTAAGAAATAATGTTAAAACGATCAATGATTATGACATGAGAACTCATTTATTGACATGGTAGTCTTAACAGTGGCGAGGAAGTAGGTTCAAAGGAATAATCATGTGAAATATCCTTCGCCTCGATATAATTCAGCCATATAATGCTTAGGTAGTTGCATAAATCTCATGAGTAGTTGAAAATGGTATGGTTGTTCCATATGTAAATTCTAGGCTCGCTCAGAGGGTACATATTTTTGTATTGTATATATGTGACCTGCAAACCTGCGAAATCTTCATTTTTTTATTTTTTTTTACAAAATGCACATTTGACCTTTTATTTTAGCATGTGTTAATTAGTTGCGGGATCATTTTGATGAAGGCTTGACAAGTTGTGAAATTTCCAAGGTAGTTTTCTTTATGTGGCCCCATTCTAGTGTAGAATGTTGTGAAAGACTTCATTTATATTTGATGGAGATGTGGCAGCATGAATTTAATATTTCACTTATTAATATTTCATATGCTAGACTAGATTCATTAGTGTTCAATTAAAAATCATAGCAGCACATATCCAGAATCACTGATAGAAACACAATCATAAGATAGACACAGTATTTATCGTGGGAAACCCTCAAGGGGAAAAAAAACCCAGCAAAACTTNCTCTCTCTCTCTCTCTCTCTCTCTCTCTCTCTCTCTCTCTCTCTCTCTCTCTCCTATGCGCTACTCAAGTGAGTGAGTCTGTGTTCAAATAAGAACCACAAATCCTATATTTATACACATTGAGCTAACTAAATTTTACCCTAACCAATATGGCCCCATTAAAATTTCTGGACCAACTTCAGCTAGGAAGACTCAAAACAGTATATTATATTATTCATTAGGGTACGAATGACCCAACTTACAATGGAGGCTTTACCTCATGACTCTATGATGACCAAATACAATAGTAACACCCCATCGTAGGAATAATAACATCTCCCTTGGGATACATCCGTAAAGTACATTTATAATATCCTTTGAAGTTACAATATTTCAACACTCCCCCTTAATGAGAAGGCTATTCTACTGACAATATCATTATAGACTATAGGAGAACAAAGAGATAATATTTTCAATAGTATATTGAGGTAATACATCTATACGTCATAGGAAGTTTTCACAATCAGTAAATGGAATAGTTACTCTTCATCTTCTGCATCACATGATCACTTGATCCTTTTGTAGCAACGCTTTGATCTTTCGATCCTCCGTAGCAGCACTTCGATATTCTAGTTCTTTGTAGTACTTTGATCCTTTGCAGAAGCACTTTGATCTTCTTGATCCTTTGTAGCAACATTTTGATCTTCTTGATCTTTTGCAGCAGCACTTTGATTTTCTCAATCCTTTGCAACAACACTTCGATCTTCTCGATCCTTTGCAGCAACACTTCAACCTTTTGCAGCAACCTTCTAATCTTCTCGATCCCTTGTAGTAGCACTTCGATCCTTTTGATCATTTTGCAACATCACTTCAATCCTTTCGATCCTTCTTGATCCTTTGTAGCTGCACTTTGATCTAATTTACCCTTCATTGTTGTACTTTGATCTACTTTATCCTTCGCCACCATGCTACCTGTAGTACACATGATCTATTTGCGGGATGATCAATCCCAATCACTTTAGGACATATTCTAAGGACAATGCAATCCTCCATTAGCATAATCCATGAAATTGATCGGCTGAATCATTTACAACTAAATGTAGATCTCGACTGCACCCAATTCTGGCCTTATCGTACATGAGGACTCATTGTAAACCATCCATACCACTAAGCGTAGGACCACTCCCAAGTGAATGTTATACTACAGTATCTACACTTAAGTGTAGGCATACTCTTCCAAGCAAGAGTATTGTCTGCAGAGCAGATCTCGGCCCCATAAAAAATGTTGGCCCATCATAGAACATCCATACCACACAAGTTAGGACCACTCCCAAAAGAGTGTTATACTACGGCGTGCATGAGGACTCATCATAAAGCATCCATACCACTAAGGTTAGGACCACTCTTAATTGAGTGTTATTCTATGGCATCTACATATGAATGTAAGCATACTCTCCATACAAGAGTATAGTCTACAAAGCAAATATCAACTGCATACAAAATGCCAATCCTGTCATAGATAATCCTTACCACTAAGGTTAGGACCACTCCTGAGCGAGTGTTATTCTATGATATCCACAAATGAATGTCGGTACTCTCTATGTGAGAGTCGCATCGGCAGGGCCATCCTTAGTAAGTACCACTCTCATGAATAGATTGTTATACTTTCCATCCTTAAGAGAGAATACTATCATCCACAAGTAAATGTTAGACCTTCATCATCATTGTCATCCATCATCGATGTCAGTTTCATTATTACTCCCCCTTTCCTATGAAGTTTTATATAACCAACATGTTCCCCCTTTTTTCAAGGAGGGTTCATGTCTTCAACCTATTCTTCCTTTTCAAGGAAAGCCCATAGCTTCGACTTGTTCCTCCTTTTTTGAAGAAGTTCCATATCATATGTAGTCCCATCATTGTTCCTCCTTTCGAGTAAAGTCTTTTCAAACTACACCAAGCTTGTCACGAAAATATTCAAACTTCACTCTAGATAGAGGCTTGGTTAGTACATCAACAACTTGCTCATCGGTACTCACATACTGGAGCTTGATAGCTCCCGTTTGTACCATATCCCTTATATAAAAATATCAAATTTCTATGTGCTTTGATTTATCATGGAACACCGTATTCTCTATCATATTTATACAACTCTGGTTGTCACAAAGAATCACTATGGTGTCCAACTCCATGTCAAATATTCTGGACATCGTCTTTCGAAGCCATATCACTTCACAATAAGTAGAGCAAGATGTAATGTACTCTGCTTTAGCTTTACTAAGAGAAACACTGGATTGTTTCTTACTAAGCCATGAGATAATGGCATATCCCAAAAAATAACATCCTCCGGAGGTTCTCTTTCTGTCTGCAGCACTTCTTTCCCAATCTGAATCTGTATATCCATACAATTTGTAGTCATGATCTCTCCTATAGTAAAGTCCCAAATCAATCGTACCTTTTAGGTACCTCATCACATGCTTTGCAGCTATCAGGTGAACCCATCTAGGTTTAACTAGATATTGACTCAAGCTATTCATAGCAAAGCATATCCCTAGCCTTGTGTTCGTTAGATACATTAATGACCCAATAATATGTATGTAGTGAGTCATGTCCACTAACTCTGATGTCTCATCAGACAACAGCTTCAGGTTGGTGTCCATGGGTGTGACCATGGATTTACAATCCAACATATCAAATCTTTTCAAGATTTCTATTGCATACTTTCCCCGATTCAAAAATATTCATTCTGGAATATGCCACACTTCCAGCCCTAGGAAATCAATGCATCAATCCAAGATATTTCATCTCGAATTCTCTAGCTAGCTTCTTCTTGCAATCCTTGATCTATTTCTCGTTTCAAGTCAGAAATAGATCATCCACATACAAAACTAGTATGACTGGTTCATCATCCATAATATTCATATAAAGGTTAGGATCAGTTTTACTCTTGGTAAATCCCATGCTTGTCAAGAAGCTATCTATTTTTCCATACCAACCTCTAAGAGCTTGCTTCAATCCATATAGATCCTTTTTCAACTTGCATACATGAGTCACTCTATCTTTGACTTCAAATCCTTGTGGCTGTTCGGTGTAAACCTCTTCCTCAATCACACCATTAAGGAAGTTTGTCTTTACATCCATCTGGTGTAAGTCCCTCTTCATCATGGAAGCAAGTGCCATGATAATTATGATGGAAGTCTACCTTACTACTGGAGCAAATGTCTCTTCATAATCAATCCCCTGTTTCTAAGATAATCCACTATCCACAATTATTGCTTTCTACTTTTCAATGCTTCCATCAGCAGAATGTTTTATCTTGTAGATCCATTTTGAAGATACCACACTTTGGTTTTCTGGTTTGGGAACAATATCCCAA
This sequence comes from Pseudotsuga menziesii, assembly GCA_001517045.1. NCBI lineage: Eukaryota > Viridiplantae > Streptophyta > Pinopsida > Pinales > Pinaceae > Pseudotsuga > Pseudotsuga menziesii. Next base: position 251,627 of record LPNX010829519.1, on the reverse strand, counting down.
ACATCATTCTTCATGATTGACTGATATTCTTTCATCGTTGCTTCAACCCATTCTTTCTTCTTTGCAGCTTCCTCATAGTTGGTGGGTTATTGATCTACAAGATCACACATCAAAGCGCTCTGGGTTCTTTGGTCTTTTGTTGGTTCTTGTGGATCCTTCTAGCGCTCCATATATTTTTGCTTCTTGTACTATTTCTCTTACCCAAGCAGGTTTTCTCTTTCGAGAGATATCCATAGTAGAGGGCTCCTAAGGTTCTAGCATGTCATGATCTTCCGATGCTACTGTTTCAGGAGAGGGTTCAGCTTCTATCATTCTAGGAGGTACATCCTCTTCATGTACTTCTTCAAGATGAGATATTCTAGAATTCTTAAGATTTGTCTCTTTGTCAAATGTTACATCCATACTAATCTCGATATGATGGAATCCTGAAATGTATATCCTAAATTATTTGGAGACTTCACAGTATCCTACAAATATTCCCTTCTTTCCAAAAGGATCCAGTTTGGTTCTCTTCTCTTTCGGAATATGTACATATATTGGGAAGACAAATATCTTGACATGGCTCACTGCAGGTTTATTCTGGTATACATCTCTTTAGGAGTATTGAATCCAAGAGCACTATGAGATAATATATTTTTCTCATATACGTCTATTCTTGTTGCTTCAACCCATAGGTGCATAGGGATGTCTTGGTCATGAACCATGGGTTTCACTGCTTCCATGATAGTTCTATTATTTCTTTCTGTAACACCCTTCTATTGGGGATTCTAGGGAGTGGTTAGTTCCCTCTTGATTCCTTCCTCCTTACAAAATGCTTCAAATTATTTTGAAGTGCATTCTCCACCATTATCTAGTCTCAGTGTCTTGAATCTCTTTTCTGAAAGGTTCTCTATCAAGGCTTTGAATTCCTTGAAATTCCCGAACACTTCACTCTTGTTCTTCAAGAAGAATATACAAGTTTTTCTTGAATAATCATCAGTAAATATGACATAGTACGCATATCCACTTAAGGATATGGAGGGCATAAGAGCACATACATCATAATGAATTAGTTCCAATGTACCTTTGGTCTTTGTTTCACTTTCCAGAAAGGAATTCTTGTGTTCTTTCCTTTTGCACATCCTTTGCAAGTTCCCTCATGTTCAATATTCAAATCTGGTAACCCTGTTACCACCTTGATCACATAGGGCAATGCTTTGTAGTTGATGTGAGTAAGTCTCCTATGCCACAATTCACTTGAGCAGGTAGTCTCATCGACAAGGGTTGTATCTAGATGTACAATCCTCCTTATTCTTCTCCAATGACTACAACATCTTCAAGTGTCTTTCTTTTGTACCACATAAGTACTTGTACATCTATAAAAGAAACTCTATATCCTTTCTTATCTAGAGAAGAGATGGAAAGTAGGTTCCTTTTCAAACCTAGTACATACAGTACTTCCTTCATCTTCATGGAAGTCCCAGAGTCAAGCTTGTAGCTTGATTCACCAATACCTTTAATGGGATATTGATAGTCATCTCCCAATGATACCTTCTGGGGAGAATTCTTCTCTTCAAGTATTCACTGAGTTTTCTTCTTCATTGTCATGTGCTTAGAGGCACCACTATCAATAATCCATGTGCCTTATCCATGTGTTATAGACCCAGAGAGTACAGAGAATAAAACATATTCTTCTACATCTTCACCTCTAGTTTTCTTTCAATGCCTTTCTTCTTCTGCATCCTCATCTTCAGCTAGATGAGCATGATGTCTCTTGTTGTTGTTCTTCTTCTTTGGTGATGGACATTCTCTAGAAAGATGTACTGTCTTATGACAATTGTAACATTGATACTTTGAGAAATCCTTCTTCTTCTTATAAAATTTATTCTTTGAAGGCTTATGATTACTCTTCTTGAAGTTTGATTGTTTTCTTCCTTTAGTATGGATGGCTAGATCCTGATCATCTTCTCTGAGGAGAGCTTCTCTATTGGCTACTCTAGCTTCTTCTTGTATGCAATATTCCCATACAATGTGAAACTTCATACTTTCTTTTCTGGCACACAGATTCTGAATGAATGAGTCCCAAAGTCTATTGAGACCATTGAGAGCAGTCATAACTAGTTCATCCTCATCAAGGGTGTCACCAATAGCACTTAGTTTCTCTTTGAACTGGGAGACCCTTGTTCAGTAATATTGAATAGATTCTCCTTTGCTCATCTTGGTTCCCTTCAGTTGAGCTCTCAGATTCATATTTTTGTTGATGTTCCTATTATCACACCATAGTAGCTGGGCTACTATTCATGCTGAGCAGATATCTTCACATTTCAGAGCTTTTGTTTTACAGAGATCAGCTATGATGAGCTTGTTATTTATGATCACTTGTGGATCAGAGTAGTATATTGTATCAGATTTTGTTAGACCTTGTGCCAAGGCTAAGCCTTGAGAGCTCATATTTGATGACTGATGTGACCCTTTGCTCCATACAGTTTCAGTATAGTGCCCAGTGATTATATCACAGCAGTGTTTCAGATGATTATTGATGATTATTATGATGTGATATGACCTTTGGACTTTTGATTATTGATTTTGGATCACTATCTTGTTATCTTAGTCATATTCATAGCTTGGACTTGGTATATGATTCATGATGTGGCAAATTGTTTAAAATAAAATGAATTATCTTGATGATGTTATAAATTATAAAATGGACTCATTACTTTCATACTCAAGTTTTCTGACAAAACTCATTGGTTTCATTACCCTCTTTTGAGAATATATATGTCCTTTCCTGAAATCCTCGTCTACTAGCTTAGGCACCATTTTCACCTGACTTCACCCATCCATGACCTTCCTTACTTTGGCTTTCACCTTTGTCTTGTCTTCTTGACTACTTGATACTAAGGGCTTCCATTTTTCTACCTCTGTGTTGGACTGTATCCATGTTTATTTTGTGTCTTAGCTCTGAGTTGATGACAGAACTTGCCTTTGGTAAGTTGGATTGTATGCCTAAATCATTATGGTCAGTTGTCCGAATGTTTGGCACTGTGTAGAATTCCCCCTAGTCACTTGAGATGTTGTTGGATAAAACTAAAATCTCATGTACTACTTGTATTGGAAATATTTATATATACACCCATGGAAATTGTAAACTCTAGAATGTATTTCTTAACACACGTGAGTAAAGGGCAAGAGCATTGAAATGCTAAAATACCCTGCGAAGGGTATAAGAAAAGGTCCCAAAAGCAATGGTTAAATATATATTATATCCAAATATTGCTGAACTTATAAATTTGAATATGTCCCTGATGAAAGCTACGATTAGTTGTGCTTTTAAGCGCTGGTTAAGTCCCAAAAGGGTCATATAGGCCAAAAAGGCCATGGAAATGAAATTGATGATCCTAATGAACCTGGATCAGACTTTATGTAGACATGATGCCTAAGTTGAATAAGGACTCTCTAAAAAACTCAACCATCTGTGAGGCACTTCATTTCTCTTTGTTATTTGTCCAGCATAGAGTGTAGCTTGCCCTTTCCCCGTCCAAAGTGTCATTTGGAAAAGTGGGTCAAGTCATCCCTTTTGTCCTAGCCTTATTTCTAAGCCTTCATCCTTAGCTAGCAGTTAGGCCATGTCCAATGAAGTGAGTCTGTCATTTGAGATATTGTGAAAGTAAAACATAAATAACAATGAAATATGTGCCATATAATGATCTTTATACTTTAAGTTATGCTATGAATATGATCTAAAGGAGCATGTCTTAGTCTATTGATATAATTTGTCCTTGCTCATTCTTGGGATCCGTAATGTTGTGGGCCATATATGCTTATGGATGATGATTGATGGTCCCACATACTCTTGTTATTGATACCATATGGTGGACATATGATTCAGATGGTGATTGATGCAGTTCAACAGGTTTATTATTATTCCAAATCATCAAATTATGCACTGTCCATATATGGTGGGCCCTATAGTGGGCCCTTTAGGGAAACCCATGGTGTATGAGTACACATTATTAGTATATTTGGGTCTTCTGAATCTAATGAGACACTTATCATTCAGTTTTGGGGACTTTTGATAGTGATAGATGCAGTTATCCACTTGTTGACCGTATTTGGGGCTATTTTCCCAACCTGTCTAGCATAGGCCATGAGAGGCCAGTTCACCTAGGGAGCTATACAAGGAGCGGGTGGTCCAGCCACTTTATATTACCATTATACCCCCATTTAGAAGATCCTAGTGGGATCAGTTTGAAAATGTAGATACTCCAGGAGGCATTTTGGACAGTTTCATGGTTTTTGAGGAGGATTAAAAATGGAATAAAAGGGTCATTGAGGAATTTCATTTGGGAAATTGAGGTAAGGTTTTGGAACTTGGTATTCACAGAGGTATTCTAGGGTGAATTCCCCATCTTCCAACTATTTTGCATCAGTTAGTGGGGTCCACAGAGGCCACAAGAGGCCTTTTACTTCATGTCTCTCACAGATTTTGAGGACAAGATTTGATCATTTGTATTATTTGTATATGTTATTTTATATCATTGTAACATGGGGATGAGCTAGTAAGTATTGATGCCTCCTAGATCCACCATGATCTTCTTGATTCATGTCCATGTCATATGAGGTGGGAACATGTGTTTTAGCCCCCTCTAGAGGATGACGTCACCTCTATTTTGAGTGATCCATGTGATATTTTATGTTGGCTCATCTTAGCCATTGATTATGGTGTGAGATATTTTAATCTCAACCACTCAATTCAAAAATTGGTTTTGAGATCTGGGGTTTTGGTCTTTATTATCCTACATAAGGAGGAGACCCTCCTCATTGTAAAGCATGGAGGGATCTAGAGATTTTTGGCTCTAGGCTATTGGAATAAAAATACTTTCTTGGGCATCTTGGATCTTGGAATTGGAATTCTTGTGGTGATTGTAAATGCTTCTTCCTCTGCACTAAGATACATTGGTGGCCATCTTGATTTTATCTTCAGCTAACATTGTTTTGCAGGAAAAGAAGATGTTTTGGAGGGGTACGAATTGGTGGGGAGGCCTACCCTTCAAGCTTCAAGAGGTAGTTTTGGGTGACAGGGAGTTGTTTTGTCTTTTGTACCAACAATTCATGCTTCTCATCTCTTTGTATGCATCTCTTTCCATTCTTAATTGATTTATTGATATTTGTGTCCTTGATTGACAGGAATAGGAAAATTGATTTGGTTGAAGGAGGATTAACGGGAAAGAAGGGCTCATCAAAGTTTGGAATTTGATCTTTGTGGGAATTAATCCTTGTCACAAGCCTCTTCCATATTCATATTCAAGGTATGTTCCATGAGGTATGAAATTATTCTATCCTATCCATCTATTCTCTTAGATCTCAAAACCCTCATTAATTAAAACCCTCATTTTTCACTTTTTTTAGATCTACTTGGATCTAGATTGTCTTTGGGAATACTAAAAAGAAACCACCTCTATAGCATCCATGACAATTCGGATCTACAATTTGGTGGAAATCAGGCTTCATATGACACATTTTCCAAGGAACTTAGCCTTCTTTGGGTGAGGTTGCACTCCTTGGTTGGGTGATTTTTTCTAGTTCTATCACTTGGGCAGGTGATATCATGCTTGATTTGCACTCCTCTCATTTGATAACCTACCCCTAGTGCTTCACTCCTTTAATTTTTTTCTCGTGAGCCCCATTCCTCATTTTGAGGGTTGTGCCCCACTTGGGTCTTTGGGTGATGCATTTTCAAGCTCAGATCTATGGAGATATATCCTACCTTGGGGCATGCCACTTAAAATCCACCTTGATAATCGCCTTAACTACCCCAATCTACAATTTGGAATAATTTGGACTCCATTTTCTCATCCATTTAAATGCACTAGTCTCTTTGGGTCAATTTGCACTCCTTGGGGATTGTGTCATATGCTAAGATCCCATATATGGGTGTGTCTAATTTACCTTGGATCCATAGATCCACATCATCAAACACCCCTTAGTGCCATATCACCCCTAATTTGACCTTGTGGGACCCATTTGAATCATTTCCCTATTTTAAGGAAGTGAGCCCTACTTGTGTATTTCATGGTGTTAGATCTATCTCTTTGGTCCTCCTAGGTGTCCTAACTCATTCATTGGTTGAAACATTCTTAATATATTAAACCTCTTCAACCACACTTAAACTCTTGGGATCACCTAAGCTTGCATTGGTTTCTGTAACTCAATTTACACACTCCCCTATGAACCTTTGCTTTGGCTAATCTTCTTTGATTGGTTATAGGGTCTCCCCCTTGGTTGTGATTCTTCATAATATAAAGTGAAGAGTTCCTCGGTTGACGTGACTTCCAACTTGCATTGGGAACCGTGGAATCTCTTGGGTCACCTCTTTAGTTGTCCATCACCTCTACCGTCATGGATGGGATACCTTTAGGGACAAATACAAGTTGTGCGATAACAGTTCCTTCCCTCATACATTCTAGAAAGTGTGTCATGCATTTTCTTAGGTGTCTTCTTAGATGACACTTGAGATATCAACTAATCCTTAATAGAATCAGCAATGATCCTCATTGCCTTGATTAGGTCTTGTTCATGCTTCTCCTTAGCTTCATTTTCTTCAGGTTATGCAATCTCATCCTTGATGTACTTCTCAAGGCCTTTCTCTTTCAGAATGAGACCAATCCTATAATTTGAGGCTAGGAATTTTTATCGGCCTTCCAATGTGTCCTCAAGCTTAGTTCTTGGGGCCATCTTGTCTAGTAGGTCACTAAAAACTGAAATTTATCAAAATAGGAGGCTAACCTTACAAGTATATGTGCTTGGATGAGATGAGTTGGTTGGTCCAACTGATTTCTGGAGATCCCAAATATTCACCCTTCAAATCCTACTTGCGAGGTTGCAACTCTGCAGAATTTATGGTTCTATTTCACTGCAGTTTTCTGGTTCACTGCCAAACTAGGGTTTGGATTTCTTGGAGACTCAACCACCCAAAAATATCGATCTACGGATCAATAGATGTGCTCCAGGGAGGTGCAAATTTCTATGCAAATAGATATTCCAAATTCCAACTTTTGTAGAAACCCTAATTTCTTCTAGAGAGGGAGGAGAGAGAATTTCACCTTGTGAAAGTTGTTCTACTCAAGTTAGCTCTAATACCATGTTAAGTTTTCATATGATAGACTATATTCATTAGTGTTCAATTCAAAATCATAGCAGCAACATATCTAGAATCATTTATAGAAACACAATCACAAGATAGACACAGTATTTATCCTGGGAAACCCTCAAGGGGAAGAAAACCCAGCAAAACTTCCTATGTATAAGATGTATAAAATATAACGCCAAAAATAGGTATTCTCCTCCTTTTTTTGTGTCTCTCTCTCTCTCCTAGGCGTTACTCAAGTGAGTGAGTATGTGTCCAAATAAGAACCACAGCTCCTATATTTATACTCATTGAGCCAACTAACTTTTACCCTAACCAAGTCAACCCCACTAAACTGTCTGGGCTAACTTCACCTAGGAAGACTCAAAACAATATATTATATTATTCATTAGGGTATTAATGACCCAAATTACAATGGAGGATTTACCTCATGACTCTATGATGACCAAATACAATAGTAACACCCCATCGGAGGAATAATAACATCTCCCTTAGGTTACATCAATAAAATACATTTAGAATATCCTTTGAAGTTACAATATTTCAACACCACTCTCCATTTGCCTCATACCATTAACTTAATTGATTTGGAGTTTTTGGGTTGGTTGGGACTCTTTCTTGGGTTGATTTCTAGTGTTAAATTGGAGAGTTTATTGGGCTAATATGGAGAGATGATTAAGGGGTTTATTTGAAGAATCTATTTTGGGTTTGCTCAAGAGTTAATTTGGAGAATTTCTTGGGTTGTTATAAAACTATTTTTTATGTCATCATGGAGCTGCCATTCATCTATTTTGGAGCTATTATTCTTCTCTTCTCTCATGATGTTTTGAATTTTCTCTTCTTGTCTTTATTTAGAGAGCTTATTAAAGATGTAAAATATTGTTTGAGGCCTCTTTTTCTTTAAAATGGTCAAATTTTTTATTTTTTCTTAGAAATTAAGACAGCTTAGGGTTTTATAAAATTGTCATTTTCCCTAGAAATTAAGATAGCCTATGATTTTATTTTCATATTTTTTGGTTGGTAAAAGTATTTCCATGTCTCCAAAAGACGAAAGGGATTTGTTGGGACCATTTCCAATTGGTTGAGTAGAAAATGGTATGCAACTATTTTCAAAAGGAATTTGGTTTGGGAGATGTCCATAGGTTGAATCAACACTTAGCATAGGCAATATGGAATGTAAAACCTTGCCTAAAATTATCTGGAAAGATAAAAGTTGAGATGCAAGGTCATATTCATGCATTGATAGGGAGAATTTTAGGTTCAAAGCTTGATGAAAATCAAATCCCTAAATTTGAAGATTCCTTTTATTTTCTTGTAATGATCCCTATACAATCCCAAATCAAATGAACCATAATAGAGAAGAGATTGTTGTTGTCACTAATACATCCAATTTGAAGAGGCCACATAGTCTTGGCTCATTCTTTGTACCCTGACCACCCCTAGAAATCAGCCCACCATTTATGCTAAATGGAAGAAGAGGGAATGGAATGTTGCTTGGGAATGCATGGCTAGATTATGGTATGATTTAGACATACCTTTCAATGCTACTAATTCTCCTTATTATCAACATATGATAGATGCTCTATCTTCATGCGAGAGTCAAAGGCCCTAGTTTTCATGATATTAGGAGGCCAAATTTATGGAATGAGGTTCAATGAATGGTTGAATACCTTGTGGAATTCAAAGGTTCATGGAGTGAAACAAGTTGCACAATCATGTCCAATGGATGGACTGATGTAATATTTGACACCATTCTTAATTTCCTAATTGATTTCCCAAGAGGAACAATGTTTCTTAATTTAGTGGATGCATCCAATCACGTGAAGGACACATAATTATTATTTCTCCTTTTTGGATAAATTACTTGAGGATGTGAGGTTGGATTTAATGTCCCTTACTATATCTATGTAAATTTTGAAATCATTGCATGTATATCATTGTGTGTGACTTTGGTCAAACACTTTGCTCAAGTTGCAAAAACCCCTCTGAGATGCCCAGAATTTTTTTTGGTATGTATTCAGGAAGTTCATACCATTTTAAATCTGACTTGCATCTCCTCATATATATGCCCATAAGTGGTTTCCTTTTTTATTTGCAATAACATTTAGGAATGAGATGGAAGACACACTGAGCTAGATAACAATGTGTAAACAATATATAGCATCAAGAGTAATCAACATATTCTAGAAATTAACAATAGTTGTTCATCATTACAATAATTATGTAAATGCAATGTTTTATCAAAGTTCTGACTTAAGAAAGCTTAGGCTCGTAGATAACCCTCTTAACACTGTTGTAGGTGACTTTTCTCATGTAAAAACGTTGTGCATAGGAAAGGTAATGAGAATTGTTCACAATGGAGATAAATGGTAGCACTAGTTATCCTTCTATAGGTCTCAAATGTCTACAATTCCAAAACAGTGGTTGTAGCAGCCCTTTCCACATGTCCCCATGGTGAATATGGTAACCACATGGGTGAAGACGCCCACTAAGTGTGCCCAGACATCTCTCAAATCTTCAAAATCCACCCACACCGACTCTTTACACTTGTTCTCTTCTCACAAAGATATACATAGCCACCACACAAGTCAACTTAGTCAAATAAAGGAGGTAAAACATCCCCACATTAAATAATCATCCCATGATCTCTGTTGAATGAGATGTTTGTTGAAATAATGTAACTTCAAAGAATATTGTACTTATACTTCACATTATTATTATTCCTCCTTCGAGAGATGTCACTAATGTAAAAGGTCATGTAAAAGTCGTCAGGTAAATCCTCAGTTTTAAGTCGGGTCAATAACACCCAGAAGAGAATAATATATTTATTATTGTGGGATTTCCTAGGTAGGTCGGCCCTATTAGTTAGACAAGTTGGACCAGTTAGGGAAAATGTCAGATGGGAATATCAATATAATTAGGGAGGTGCCCTCCCTCATTTGTACACACTCACTCACACTTGTATTGTGCAAGAGAGAGAAATGAGGGACGGAGAAGGAGGAGGACTAGTGTCTTTGGTGTTTTGGCTGTTATGCTTAGGGTTTGGTCTCTCTCTCTATGAGACCTTTTTCTTTGGTCATTGCATACTGGTAATCTATATTGAGTAATTTTTTGTTGGTTTTTTTCCTTTAGAGTTTCCAGGGTAAATTGTTGAGTACCTTATGATTATGTTTCTTTCAGTGATCCTGTTTATGTTGTTATTGTGAAAATGTATTAAATGGTAATAAAGTTAGGACTTAATCTATGGCAGCATAGAAAACTTAACATGGTATCATAGCTAGCTTGAAAAGAGCAGCTTTCATGAGGTAAATCTCTCTCTCCTTGTCCAGACAAGAAAATTAGGGTTTTCTAATCAAGTGGAATTTTTTAGTGCAAGTGACATAGGGAAGTGCACCCCTCCTAGGTGTATATTTTGGCACCAAGATCAAATCTTATCAATGGAAAAATCCTTCGCAAAGTCAATCCCTATTTTGGCTTGGAACCAGAAAACCAGAAACTATAGTCCATGATCTTGCAAGTTTAGTTTCAAGGGTTAGAATTTGTATTCTTGAGAAATTGACTATATCATCATACTCGCCTCAGTCAAGCGCATATTTTGGTGAATACATTTTTCATGTCCAAGAAATTTTCATTTTTTGTCATTTTCTTATCTCCTGGACAAGCTGTCTCCAAGCATTAATCTTGATGACAAGTTGGAAGGCATAGAAAAAAAATTGCTTGGAAATACATAATAGGACTCATTCTAGAAGAGAATGATCTTGCAAATATTATCAAGGAAGTTGTGTTGGAGCCCAAAGAAGATGAAGCAAAGGAAAAGAACAAGAAATATATGATTAGAGCCAAGAGGATCATAGTTGATTCAATCAATGATCACTTGATTCTCAAGTATCCTCTAAGGATACACCTAAGGAAATGTTTGATTCCCTATCATGAATATATGAAGTAAGAAACATCAACCAAAATATGAACTTGATAGCCCAACTCAAAAGTACAAAGATGAGCAAGGGTGAATCTATCTATGAATCTTCACAAGGGTCTCTCAATTCAAAGAACAACTAGAAGCAATTGAAGACAAGATTAATGAAATTGAACTAGTAATGACCACACTCAATGGTCTTACTAGACCATGGGACTCCTTCATCCAGACAATCTGTGCAAGGAAGGAAAACCTAAATTTTGATATCCTATGGGAAGAATGTGTTCAAGAAGAAACTCTAGTAGCTAACCGAGAAGCACTACTTAGAGGTGATGACCATGCTCTAGATACTCATACCAAAAGAATAAAATGAAAGCATCATTTAAAGAAGGAAACTCATAAAGGGCCTTATCCTTGTAAGAATTTTCAAAACAATAAAAAGGGAGATTACAAGAAAAAATATTTCCCCTCTTATCAATGTTACCATTGTGATAAGATAGGAGACATTGCCAGAAATTGTCCGACAAAGAAATAAGAATATAATAGGAAGAATAAAAAAAGACATCATGATAACTTAGTAGAAGAAGAATAAACTCCCATGAAGTTAGAAAAAGAAGAAGTTAAATAATATGTTCTCTAGAATATGTATTTGTCACTAGAGGGTGGCTTGTATCAACTAAGAGTTCACTCAGAAGAAACCTTGATCTATGATTCTACAAGACCATAGGAGGCATGCTCACATAAAACTATAAAATCCCTACCACATGTGAGCAAGGTAGTCATAGGTATACCAAACCTAAAGATTGGTCATGAAGGATGCAAACTTTGATGAATATACAAGTCAAGAAAGCGCCAACTTGAAGAAACATATGAAGAAGTTGTAGCTCCCAAATCTACATAACCGATGAAGGAAGTTGCACCTTATCCTAATGATGATATTTTGGAAGAACATGATATGTTGCAACCTCAAGAACCTCCCCACATGAATATCTCCCACAAGAGAAAGTCATCTTGGGCTCATGAGATTATTCAAGAAGCAGAAAGGTATGGTGCTCCAGAAGGCTCCATAAGGCAAAGCAAGAATCCAAATCCATTTCCTAGTTATGTGGCTTTGATGTATGATATTGTAGAAAAAGAACCTACTTGTTTTAAAGTAGCAGTTCAAAAGAAAGAATGGGTAGAAACCATGACAAAAGAAAATCAATCCATAATAAAGAATGATGTGTGGGAAGTAGTTCCCAAACCAGAAAGTAAAAGTGTGGTATCTTCTAAATGTATCTACAATATAAAACATACAGGCGATAGAAGTATCGAAAAGTACAAAGCCATATTTGTGGCCCATGGATTCTCTCAAAAGAAAGGAATCGATTATGAAGAGATGTTTTCTCTTGTAGCAATGTACACTTCTATCAGAACAATCATGGCACTAGCAGCCAAGACATAATGGAAGTTACACCAGATGTATGTGAAAACAACCTTCCTAAATGGTGTTATTAAAGAAGAAGTGTACATAGAATAGACAAAAGGTTTTGAAGCTGAAGACAGAAGGAAACATGTATGTAAATTGAAGAAAGCTCTGTATGGATTCAAGTAATATACAAGAGCTTGGTATGGAAGAATCGATAGTTTATAAAGAGCTTGGGATTTACCAAAAGTAAGCTTGATCCTAACCTTTACTTCAAGGTTATGGATGATGAACATGTCATATTATTGTTGTATGTGGATGACTTAGTCATGATAGGTAATGAGAAGCAAATCTCAGAGTGTAAGAAGAAGCTCATTGCATAGTTCAAGATGAAATACCTTGGCTTGATGCATTATTTTCTAGATCTTGAAGTATGGCAGAGCCCATAATGAATCTTCCTTAACCAAGGGAAGTATGCAGTGGAAATCCTGAAAAGGTTTGACATGTTAGAATGTACATCCATGGCCACACCCATGAATACACACTTGAATTTGTTGGATGATGCTTCATCAGAATTAGTGGATGTGACACTATACAGACAGATCATTGGTTCATTGATGTATCTGATGAATACCCGGCCATATATATGATGTGTTGTGAACACTTTGAGTCAGAATCTGGTTGAGGCCAGACATGTTCACTTGGTAGATGCAAGCATAAGATGAGGTACCTAAAATGTACGGTAGACTATGGTCTTAGTTATATTAGAGATCATGACTTCAAACGGTATGGTTTAATAGATTCAATTGGGATGGAAGTGTCTCAGATAGAAAGAGCACTTCAGGAGGATGTTTCAGTCTGGGTTCATCCATGATCTCATGGCTAAGAAAAAATCAGTCCAGTGTTTCTCTCAGCACTACAAAAGCGGAAAATATTGCTACTTGTTCCACCAATTGTGAATCCATATGGATTCTAAAGTTGTTATCAGATCTGTTCAATCTGGAGATGGATGCTACTGTGATTCTATGTGACAACCAAAACTACATGAAGATGACAAGGAACCTCGTGTTCCATGATAAGACGAAGCACATATATATCCGGTACTTGTACATTTGTGACATGGTACAGAAGGGACCTATAAATCTCCAATATGCAAGCACAGATAAGCAGGTTGCAGATGTGTTGACCAAGCCTCTATTTTGTGTGAAGTTTGAACACTACCAAGACAAGCTTGGTGTTTTTTGTAATGAATTCCCTCTAAAGGGGGAGTATTATTGATAATATGGAATCCTGATCATAGCAGGTAGCTCAGTTAGGATTGATCATCCTTAGAATTGATTCCATAATTCTGAAAGGAAGGATCGTCTTAAATGTTCTTCTTGATGGACTTGATCCCGTAATTCCAAAAGGAAGGATCATCCCAGATGTAAAAATTCTGACAGGAAGGATCGTCTTGAATGTTAATGTGGAAGGATCCTTAGGCTTGATCTCGTAATTCCGAAAGGAAGGATCATCTTAAATGTTGATGTGGAAGGACTAATCATCCTTAGACCCGATCCCGTAATTCCGAAATAAAGGATCATCTTAAATGTTGATGTGGAAGGATTAATCATCCTTAGACTTGATCATGTAATTTCAAAAGGAAGGATCGTCTTAAATGTTGATGTTGATGGACTTGATGATGTAATTCCGAAAGGAAGGACCATCTAGAATGTTAGTAGTGGACTTGATCCTGTAATTTTGAAAGGAAGGATTATCCAGACTGTTAGTAGATCACTTGATCCCATAATTCCGAAAGGAAGGATCATCTAGGATGTTAGTGATGGACTCGATCCCAAAATTCTGAAAGGAAGGATCGTCTAGGATGTTGATGATGGACTCAACCTCGTCATTCCGAAAGGAATGATCTTCCAGGATTTTAGTGGTGGACTTGATCACGTAATTCCGAAAGGAAGGATCATCATGTGTATGTATGTGTTAGTTGTGATCAGTATTGGCAGCTCCGCAATGAGTTGATCTCGTAATTCCGAAAGGAAGGATTGTCTGAGTACCACATATGTATTTTCCATGATCTCGTAATTCTGAAAGGAAGGAACATGTTGGTTGTTGTTATAACTGACATAGATGATGTTGCTCCAACCTTGAGCTGTTAATGATGATGTTGTCACATGTTGTTGTTGTTATTCAAGCTTTATGCTGATGAGTCATCCTCATCCTATCATTGTTGTTATTCCATCTTTATGCTGATGAGCCATCCTCATGTATTCGTTGTTGTTATTCCATCTTTATGTTGATGAGCCAGCCCTGTGTTTCCATTGTTGTTTATATTTCATCTTTATGCTAATGAGCCAACCTCGTGTTGTCATTGTTGTTGTTATTCTAGCTTTATATTGATGAGCCAGCCTCGTGTTGTCATTTTTATTGTTATTCCAACCTTATGTTGATGAGCTAGCCTCGTGTTGTTGATGTTAGTTATGTATCAATTGCTATGTAGATGAGGATGTTACATACTACTGAAGATGATGCCCTAGTCCCATGTTATAGATGATTATTTAGTTCTATGCTGCATATGATGATGTTCCAACATATGATGAGGATGCTCCAGCTCCATGCTATAGATGATGCTCTAGTTCCATGCTGCAAATGATGATTCTCCAGCTCCATGTTGTTGATGATGCCCCACTTCCATGTTGCAGATGATGATACTTCATCTCTGTACTGAAGATGTTGATGATGATACTTCAAGTATGTACTGAAGATGTTGATACTCTATCTCCATATTGCAGAGGATGATGTTGTTCAAAAATTCCGATGATTTATAGATGTACTAGACGATGTTCCAAAAAATGATGTTGATGATGCCTCCTCCCTCCTTCTAATGATGTTGTCTAGAGCCACATCATTTGTTGTTGTTGTCAGTAGAATACCCTTCTTGTTAAGGGGAAGTGTTGAAATAATGTAACTTCAAAGAATATTCTACTTGTACATCAAATTATTATTATTCATCCTTCAGGAGATGTTACTAATGTAAAAGTTCATGTAAAATTCATGAGGTAAACCCTCGGTTGTAATTCGGGTCAATACCACCCATAAAATAATAATATATTTATTATTACGGGATTTCCTAGGTAGGTTGGCCCTATTAGTCAAACAGGTCGACCTAGTTAGGGAAAATGTCAATTGGGAATATTAGAATAAATAGGGAGGTGCCCTCCCTCATTTGTACACACTCACTCACACTTGTATTGCGCAAGAGAGAGAATGAAGGAGGGACAAAGGAGGATGAGTAGTGTCTTAAGTGTTTTGGCTCTTATGCTTGGGGTTTGGTCTCTCTCTCTATGAGACCTTGTTCTTTTGTCATTGCATACTGGTACTCTATATTGAGGAAGTTTTTGTTGGGTTTTTCCCTTTAGGGTTTCCTAGGGTAAACTGTTGTGTACCTTGTGATTGTGTTTCTTTTAGTGATATTTTTTATGTTTTTATTGTGAAAATGTATTAAATATTAATCAAGTTAGCACTTAATCTATGGAAACATAGAAAACTTAACAATGTTGTGCCCTTATCATGGTCAAATGCACTTCTGCGGGTTGCACCCCCTTCTTGAGTCTTCAAAATTGAATATGGATAGCAAAGATAGTAAATGCATAACAATAAAAAAACAAGGCACTTGGTTCTCCCCCACCAAGATTTATCCTCTTGTACAATTGTGTCATCCTAAGAGAAACTTGTAACTTAGCTCCAGTCTCTTCATATATGCAAGAAAATATATTTCCCGACTACGGCCATGAATTGTAGTGAAGAAATCTAAGTAATCTCTTCCTCTAGATAAACTAGGGTGGATGGTTTCACCGCCGAAATCGTTTCTTATCCTATAGATTTCATCCCAAGAGACAGAAGCTTTAAAATCTCTCCAAAACCATTTTTCAAAAGTGTGAATAACATGAATATCTGAGAATAAGCTCTCATATCTCTTTTATAGGCCCCTTCTTCTTTTCTCCCCATTCACTTAAATTATTTAACTGACTTTTATAGAATTATTGTTCATATTGTTAATTAAAACACTTTTTAACCACCAAAATTGTTTTACTTGGTTTTACACATTTCTGGGCACTGAAGGCCATACTTAGTATTTCTCCATCATTTAAATCTAGTCATCATGGTTCCAACAAGCTATTACACTAATGTGTTCCCTCAAACAATATGATCAAGATGACACCCTTAGTGAATTTAATTAAATTGTGTACAGCAATCCTCTCAATTTATGAGAATTGCTTGAATGCAACAGAACCAAGAACGAACTATGTGGAAGTGACCCGATGATGATTAATGGTGAATGGTATAGGATGGGCTCCATAAAACTCCTCTAAACCCTCATAGCTCACCGATAACACAATCTCCAACCGCCAGAAAAAGGGAATCCCAAAATGGGGACATTACAGTGGAGAATGTTATACATGTCATCATTAGCAATTCCTCCAACTATGTCGTGTCAAGAAATATGTTGGAGGACTCACCGTTTGGTGGACTCCATGTGTATCCCATTGTTTGGACCTCAAATTTGAGGACATTGGAAAAAATGAGTGGGTGAAGACATGTGTGGAACAAGAAAAAACCATCACTAGATACATCCACAACAACACAAACCTTGAACTTTACGAGGAAAAACATCATGGACAAAGAATTTGTTTGGTTAGTTATTATGCAATTTGCAATGAACTTTCTTACATTTCAATGAATGCTTAACCAAAAATCCAACTTGCAAAAAATGTTTTCTTGTGATGAATGGAATGCTTCTTAATGGAGAAAAAATGTTAAAGAGAAAGACATTGTTGACAAAGTTGTTGAGAAATATTTTTGGAAAAAGGAAGAAGAGATAGTACTATTCAGTCAGCCTCTAGTGTAAGTGTTGCAAATGGTGGATGGTGATAACCCCACCATGGGTTTTATTTAGGAGGCCATGGATCAAGCCAAAGAGAAATTAATGGTAGCATACAGTGATATAAGAAATAAGTATCTTCCTCTATGGAAAATCATTAATTATAGATGGAACAAACAAATCCATCAACCTTGACATGTAGTTGGCTATTACTTGAACCCAAGGTATGTAATTTCAATGTTTTTAAGTTATATTATTCACTTGTATAGGAAAATTTAAGCAGCTAGACAAAGTTTCAAAGTTTGAAACTCATTTAATTATGAAACTTTTTTTTCTTCTAAAGGTACCATGATACAAATATTTTGAAGAAGAGGGGAATTAAAAGTTGAGCGCATGATGTCTGATCCAAATGTAAAGGACAACATACGTAGTAAGCTCCTACATTTGAATGAGTATGGCTACCTTTTACATGTCTATGGCTATCCAAAGTAGATCCAAGGACCCACAAGGTAAGTAATTTCAAATTTTTGGTTATATTTTTCATTGCCAATAGTTTGGTCGAAGTTTCAAACTCATTTGCTAAAGCTTCTTTGCCTTCAACTACAGTTTGGTAGCCAATACAATAGCTCCTTGATTTGTAAAAAATTTTAATTTGGATCTTGAGATAGACATGCAAAGCTTCTAGGTGTGAACGCAATTGGAATGCTTTTTAGTGCATCCACACTAAGAGGCAAAACTACCTGGAACAAAAACAATTGAATGATATGGTCTATGTTCAAGAAAAAACTTGGATTGAAGTGCAACTAGCCATTGAACAAGACCCCTGATTTCAGCACCAAAGACTTGAATGGTATTGATCCCTCATCATAGTAGATTTTGAATACTCAGCTAGCAATATTTGACAATGAAGACCAATTTGGATGGACTTCAACCCACCTCCACAAGCAAAGAATCCTAACATTGTTGTTGGATTGATACTTTCAGGCCCATGGAAATCAAGTTGAAATCCCTCTCCAAAGTCTACTCATGTTGAGGATGTGGAGGATGTGGATTTAGATGATTTTGTCACATGACTACATTGTAGAGTCTAGACTCTAGTTATTAATGATTACTATGCTTTTCTTTGGACTCTAGAGATCATTTTGAGCCTCTGAGTTTATGCGTTTTGGTTTATTGATGGATTGAACTTGTTATTTTGGTTATATGCACCATTACTTGCTATATAGATGAGAAAACTTTGCATATTTATGTCTAATGGTTTGGGTTCACATGGATGTACATGAATATACATATAATCAAAATTTTAATATTTTATGTATTTCTTGGATGTTTATATTTTCCCCAATTTCGATCTAGTTTGGACCAATTTCTGGTTTTTGGGGTCCACCATTAGTTCTGATAAAACTAGTTCTAGCAACTATTTGCATGGAATAATAAGAACACATTTGTAGCTCTCTCAAGCTTTAGAAAAGACAAAGGAGACCATGGATCATAAAAGAGAGACCAGTATGATTTTACATCACATGAACTATGTTTTCTATTGAATAAAATGCTTCATTTAACTATTAATAATTAATATAAACAGAAAATGTACATAAATCATTTTATCAATGTTCCACCAAGTTTTAAGAAGGTGGGAGCTCGGGAACAGGGAAATTCACATGGGGGACATGTGGAGACCCACCCCAAATTTTAGGAAAATTCATGGGGGGTAGGGGAGAGTTAAGGTCCCTAACACAGGGAACTCCATTTCTAAAACTATTAAAAAAACTAAAAAAAAATATGTATACCAACATATTAACATAACAATTCCTCATCCCATCACCATTTAAATATTAAATTCATCATTGTGCAATGTAAACAAGTTCAGCAATTCATTTATGATTTATCATATTTTAATTTGAGTACTTGAATTTCATGTTGATAAATTATATATTTATAATTCATCCACACCTTTTCAAAGAGAAATTTATAACTCAACCGTGGATAAATATGAATCATAAACACTTGAAAATTTGAACTAGTACATCTAATTTTCATAACTACACCTACAAATATACATTATAACAATAGACCCTGAAGTTTGAAATCAAAAATAATAAATAAATGGTAAAGAAAGAGTAACGATTCAAATACATGGTCCAAGCACGCATTAGTGGGTCGCTTTGAGTTTATCATACTTTCCTGAGTGGAGATCCTTGACTAGATTAGAGTAGTGTGGAAACCACTGATTAAGTCCATCCCCATAGTCATATTACTGGCAAACAGCTGGATTATTTTCCAGTTTCTGTCAGAAGAAGATAGACAGGTGATTGAAAGCCAATTTTGGGTCATAGGATATGGTTCATTGGTCCTTACAAGATGGCATTGGCTTCGACCCCCTCCTAGAAAATATTCGTAAGAGGCATTTATGGGTTATACTCTCGAATTTCCCTATACACTACTGGAACCTCAAAGGGTTCATGGGGATTGCGAACTCACTTGGACGTTTCATTCTAATGGAAGATGATCAGCTTCTTGGGTTTGAGAGGATTTCACCTAGATTTTTGGTGGAAATTGAAGTGGAGGAAGGCCTACCTGTAGAGCTGGAGGTGTTTTGGGAAAAATGCTCCTTCATACAGTCACTAGACTATTAGTGCTTACCCTTCAAGTGCTACTCCTGTTGAGCACCTGGGCACTCAAAAGCTAGGTGTCCGGGAAATGTTACTTTCCCTAAGGTGAATCCAGCAAGAGAAGGTGGATCATTTGGGATGGAGCGTGACCTAAATTTACCTCTTCCACTGGATAAGGAGTCGGCGTTAACATTTGTTAGAAATTTCATAGAAAGTGTTCCTCTTCTCCTCAATTTCATCTCTGCGGTGGAGATAACAGAGTCACTGGCAGTGTTGGACAAGGAGGAGATGCTAGGGGGACTGGTCTCAACTGGAACAGGAGACCATACTCCCCCTAGGGATACTGTTGGTGAACAGAACAATCCCACTAGGCTGGTTGTCTAGGAAGACAGTCCTGAATCAGCTAGTGTTTCCCTAATGCTTATGGAGACTGCCCCACCTTATTTGTCGAAAAAGCATCAACTGAATCCACTTTTCACTGAACGGGACTTTCCTCCACTCCCTCAAAAGCCTGTGGAGGATCTTAGCATACATATATCATCATCCTTGATCATGAAACAGTCCGGGGGAATGAGGATAGAGAAGCAACATGGTATGGGTCTGGTGACCCTTTACCTATTTATTCAAATGAATGTTACTGTAGCTCGGATGTGATATTTATTTCATCTAAAAGGGAAGCTAATGTATTAGTGAGAAAGAACCAAGGTCAACAAAGGGATGAGATAGTTGCAGATTAACTAAGGATATCATCAGAACTGAAACTACTTCTAGGGTCAACCCAAAGGTTATCTCACTGTCGAAGAGAGGCCTACCTTTGGCTTCTAATATAGATGGTACTTCTTCCAAAAGGGCTCTTAGAGATCTGGAACTGATTGAAGGTTTGAAATGATTTGTGTAACTTTTAATGTGAGGGGGTTATGTAGTGGATCCAAAAGAGCTGTAGTCAAATGGATTATTGATAGCGAGCATGTAGATATTTTGCTTTTACAGGAAACTAAAATTGAGGCGATTAAGGCATGTGAGTATTTTCTAAAGATCAAACCTGGCTGGAGGGTCTCGGCTTTGGATTCAGCAGACCTTTCAGGTGGGACTTTAGTGGCTTGGAACCCTACAATTGCGGATTTCAAACCATCCAGGACCTGTGTAGGCATACTCCTATCTATATATTGCAAGGGATTTGAACATATTCTGCATATTCTCAATATATATGCACCTTGTAGAGAACATAAGTACTTTTTGGATGAAATTACAAGATCCAGTTGTCTGAACGTTCCCAAACTCATCTTGGCAAGGGATCTAAATTTCACCATGTCTGCAAATGAGGTGTGGGGAGGAGTATGCACTATAGATGATCTTGCTGAATACTTTACCTCCTTATTTGATGATCACCAACTTACTAACATTGTTCCAACGGTTTTGGCTCCTACTTAGACGAATGGGAGGTGTGGCAGTGACGGGATAGCAAAGAGATTGGATAGGTTTTTCATGGTTGATAGCTTATGTGTGGAGATGGGGAAGTACAAGACCTGGTCACTGGATACAAAACTCTAGGACCATCGGGCAGTTTTCCTTTAGGTATATTTTGATAAGGAATATCATCACTACCCTTTCAAATTTAACTCATCTTGGCTTAAGGACGAGGTGTTTTGCTCTTTGATTCATGAAAAGTGGTGTTATATAAAAGAAAATCCCCATGGACATCTGATCCCTTTGAATAGTTTTTTGTGGATTTTAGATCAACTCAGAGGGGAGGTTACTCTGTGGGAAAAAGAAAAGAAGAAATTCCTTGTCAGAGAGTTGGAAATTATTGAAAGTGAGATTCATGGACTCACGAGGAAGGTAGATGGGGATTATTTCTCAGAGCATAGAAAGTAGAGATTGGTGGAGCTGGAAGCAACTCGAACTAAAATTCATATACACAAAAAAGAGACATTACGACAAAAAAGTAGGGCTGTTTGGATTTTGGCTAGAGATGGAAACAAAAAATATTTTCAAAATTTTGCCAATTGTAGAAGGCTAAATAATACATTATGGGAAGCACACGATGAGGATTGGAAGTTGGTATATGATGATAAATCTATTAAAATGGAGGCAAGAAAATATTTCCGTAGCTCATATTCAGCGAAGTATGGTGGTTGAATTATCAAGTAGCTACAGGTAATCTGGCAGTTACCTCGTTTCTTTGAGCAAGGGGACTGTGCTACAATTGGGAGGCCGGTGTCTGCAGGGGAAATTTTTGATATGCTCAATAGATTTAAGAGGGATAAAAGTCCAGGCCCTGATGGGTGGACTGTGGATTTTTATCTCCATTTTTTTATTTACTAGGTGGCAATCTGATGGAGGCAGTGGAGGAGTCTCAGCGATCTGGGGTCATACCTGATCATCTGAACAAGACTTTCATCACATTGATCTCGAAGGTGGATAGGCCCACTGGTTTCAATGACTACAAACCTATCACCCTCTGTAACTTATTGTACAAACTAATCTCAAAGATCATTGCCGATAGAATTAAACCAATCCTTAGCAAGGCGATTTTTATGGAACAGTTCAGGTTTCTCTCAAACAAACATATATTTGATGCAATGGGACTGGTCCGGGAAAGTATACACTCGACTAAACTAAAAAAACTTAACATATTCATACTAAATCTTGATCTGGAGAAAGTGTTCGACAGGATAGACTGGGGCTACCTCCATCTCATTCTGGTTCAGGTTGGCTTATCACTTGATATCATCAAATGGATAATGTCCTACGTGTCTACAGCAAATTTTCTAGTGCTTTTCAATGGCTCTCCCACACACTTCTTTCATTGTGGTCGTGGAGTCCACCAGGGGTGTCCTCTCTCACCATTACTATTCATGCTATCTATGGAAGGTCTTAGCCAGTTATTTCACGAAGCTTTGAAGATCAAGGACATCAAAGGTTTGAAGGTCACTAATGGTCACCACCTCACTCATCTCATATTCATGGATGGCGTGATCATACTTGAAAATGAATCAGTGGTTAAGTGGAGGGCGATAAAAGAGCTATTGTCCCTATTTTGTGGTGCTTCGGGATTAAATGTAAGTAACTCAAAGTCTTCATTTTCCATTAACTGTAGTGACCAACCTGTTATAGATCAAATAGCACTTCTTTTCCCATTCCAGATGAACAAATTTGAGAAACGAATTAATTACCTTGGTTACTTCCTCAAACCTAACAATTACTTAAGGACGGATTGGAACTGGATTATGGTGAAGTGTTATAGGAAAATTGTAGGTTGGACTTCTCGCTGGCTCACTCTGGGTGGGTGTATGATCCTCATCAACTCTGTCCTACAAAACTTACCTATCTATTGGTTCACACAGTTGATATTTCCAGTGGGGTGACTACATGCATTCGAAGGTCGATTTTCAACTTTCTGTGGCGTGGAAAATCTGTGGACTCTAAATTACATTTGGCAGGCTGGGAGCTACTCTCCAGGCTGATATATTTTGGAGAATGGGGCATAAAACATATGGGACTTTTTAATGTGGCACTATGTGCGAAGAGCCTTTGGTGCACATTACATGATGAGGGTCTCTGGGGAAAGATTATTAGATGCAAATATCTACAGATATTACCCATTGTAACCTGGATGAGGGAAGACAATCACAAGATAGGGAAAGGATCCATCATTTGGAGAAGCCTTGTTGGCACATTAAAATTCATCCTCCCCAATCTCAGTTGCCACGTGGGTAATGGTTTGTAGATATTTCCAGGCATAGACTCGATTGTCGGCTTGGAAAAACACTATATACTGTCAGCTCAAACTATCATTGCAATCCAGGGGAAGAACATCTATGATTTAAAGAATGCATTCGCCCCCAAATATTCTCATATACCTGGCTCGGTTACTTCCGTAGAACTTAACCTTGATGCTGAGGCAGCAGAGGAATGGGACAAGTATGTAACTACTCTGCTATCTTCTGGGATTTATCTTACTGGATTATCAGATAAGCTAGTCTGGGATCAAAATAAGGATACATGAATGGTCACTGCAAAATTAATGTATCAGCACCTAGCCAACTATTTTCTCACAAGAGACTCGGTGAGCACCATCAGATACATTTGGGATCAAAAGATGCCCATTAAGATCAAATGTTTCGGGTGGCCGGTATTAACCAACAAAATACTGACCTGGGAATCCCTGCAAAAGCGAGGTTTTATCGGTCCTGGGCGGTGCTGCATTTGTCATCAAGACATTGAAACAGTACATTGAATCTTTGGCTATTATGTCTTCTTTCAGACTGTGTGGGACAAAATGGGATCACATCTATATTTTCAGACCACTTGGGATAAAAACTGCCTTGCTGAAAATATACAACATTGGATGGAAAAATTAGATCTAGAGGTAGATGTGATTCTTGCTATTCTCTGGGCAGTGTGGAGAGAAAGTAACAGATGCATATTTCAGGATGCGGTTCCTGATATTGACAGGGTGAGATTGAAGACCTTAAGCTGGTTACATGCTTATGGCAATCTACAGAAGAATATAAACATTCGATTTTGTCACATTCCATGGGAGGAACAAATTGGAGTTATTGGATTTTTCGATGGCGCTCAACAAGATGGCAATTGCGGGGCGGGTATGGTAATTAGAATAAGAAATAATATATCTTAGAGATTGTGGATGGGGGTTGGAAAAGGAACAAACACTAAGGCCGAGCTCCTGGCACTTTGGGGACTACTCTATTTTTCCAAGAAAAAGATTATTTTGGATATCACGATCCTGGGAGACTCGAAAGTCATTATAGAATGGGAAAAAGATGTCTATCTTCTACACACAATGAAGCTTCAGCATTGGGCCAGAAGGACAAAATATATTATTTCTAACAGCGGATTACTTTCAGGCATATATATCGAGAGCAAAATACTAAAGTTGATGTATTATCAAAACTCGCCTTAAGGGAGGATATGAAAAACATTACTTGGGATCTGTTTCTGGAGGGAGACGGGATTGACCAAGTTAGATTGAGCATAATTTAGTTGCACTTGAAAGAGTTCTATAGGACATTAATTTTTTGTTGTAAATAGAAAACTACGAGATACTGTCTTAATAAGTCTGTAATCATGGGTGGGTGGAATATAGGACAATATGATCAGTGAAAAAGAATTGGAGTTTATTTGATAAACTATGTAACTAAGACACAACTTTAAAATTTATATAAATTTGTTTTTTTGGTGTGAAAAAAAAGACAAGGTCTAAGCCTAAGGTCATCAATGATAGCATCTAGATTCAAAACTCAAAAGTTAAAATGAAAACTAACCATGAAAAACTGAAAAGTAACAAAGGGAAGTTAGGCTTAGTATCTTTCAAGTTTTCTGGGTTATATTTGTTTCTTTTGGAAAAAATTTCAAAAAATGTAAGGGGCATTTAGACAGCTCGCTTTTGGGGAGAGGGCACCCAAATTTCCCCCTTTATGCAAAACATGTCCTGCATCTTGGGAAAATAACGTTTAACTTGACTGACATGAACCTCTACAATTACCTATGGATTTCTCTTTTAAAATATTTTCTCACCATGACATATGGATAAATTATGCGTGGATAGTTGATGTTGTTTGTTTAGTGGATGTTTGTCCTTTGTTGGAATGCCACTCTACCAGTGATAAAGTACACGATGGAATTCACATTAGTCTGTGTAAAGGGGGTCAGGCGTTAGATGGAAATGACAGATGGTAACAAAGTTTAGAAGCAGTTAAAACTTCCAATTAATATAACCATTCCACCACGAAGATAAACCTTCATGGAATTGTTGTGAAAGGTATTAATCTTGCAGATTGATCTAGGGACTAAACATCAGTCTCATCAAAGATTAATCAACAAATAACTCATGAAATGGTGTAATCGGTCTACAGAATGAGTATCCGCTCTGTATATTCACACAAAGAATGATAATACAATACAATGTCATGCTACAAGCATGAATGAATGAGCAATTTGAATCCTCAAGGAGGTCATTCAAATTGAATGAGTGAGTCTAGCTTAACTGAATGTAAGCCATAGTCAACACTCCAGTTAACCACTGATCAAAACCCTAATTGACTCAACTAAGCCCTAACTGAAGTCGGAGTGCAGTAAATGACTGAGTCTCAACTAAAAGAGATCAGACACATGTCATAGCAAGCCAACCATCAAGTGCTAGCGCTTCAATGACTCCAATGAACCCCGATGAGGTTAACTGAAGTTGAACTGAACATCAGAAGTTGGTGGAGGCACCCTTGTTGACTCCAGTTGATTAATTAATCATTAAATAATCAATTAAATGAAAGGAGGCACTTTCACTACCTTGTTAACTGATTGTAACCATCAATTAGCAATTTAGATGCATTAATATCACTCAGATCACCACCAGAGTGCTCCAATTAGCCTCCCTGAATGTAGGAGAAGGCTAAGTTAACCTCCTTGACTGAAGGTAGGTGTGGGTGTGACTGGATGATGTCAACTAATGCTCCACTGATGTCAATATAATTCAATAATACTTAGAATAATGGTTTAACTAGGCCAATTTGACCAAAAAGAGTGTGTATGGTGGTAAATGTCTCCAACACCCCCCCTTAAGCTATAATCAGGAGGAGTTAGAAAACACAAATGCATAAAAATGCTAGGGCCCTGACAACTAAGGCCATAGGTCACCCTATACAATGCTGAAACTGAAACAATGCTCAAAACAAACTAAGTGAGGAAAAGAGGGAAAACCCAGTGGTAAAAACCTGCCCTCAAGCTGAACACTGAAAGTAGTCTGTGATGAACTCACCCCCATTAGTGAACGGAGGTAAGTGAACTTATTTTCTGAAAAGCTCTTGGTGAATATGCCTGCAATCTGCTCATCAGTCGGGCAGTATTGCAGAATGATGGTCCTGTCATGCACTAGCTCCCTGATGTAGTGCATGTGGATCTCTACGTGCTTGGTCCTCTGCCTGGAAACTGGATCTATGGAAATATTAATAGCACTTTGATTGTCACAAAATATGATAGTGGACAAAGTACTACCAAGATCAAACTCTGAAAGAATGCCTTGCAACCAAACTACTTGGATGCAAGCATTCACCGCTCCTTGATACTCGGCCTCTGCTAAAGATAGTGCTATGGAAGCCTGATTTTTCCTAGACTAGAAAATGGGGCCACCACCAAACATTAATACATATCCAGAAGTAGACTTCCGATCAATATAATCACCTGCCCAATCGGAATCTGTGTATCCAACCAGCTCTAGCTCGGAGTCTGCAGCATAGTGAATGTCATAGGTCCTGGTTCCCTGAATATACTGGAGGATCCTCTTGGATGCCTTCCAATGAATATCATGAGGCTGCTGCATGTATCTTGATACAGCATTCATGGCATAACATATATCAGGCTAAGAATGTGTCAAGTACAACAAGCTACCAATCAGCTGTCGATAGATAGTGCAGTCCATGGGAGGTGTGTTTTTTCCTTCTTCAAGGTTGATCCCTGAAAGGAAAGGGAATGGTGCAAGCCTACAATCAGCCATGTTAAACTTGACTAATAGGTATGAAATTTATTTGGACTGAGTGACCATAATCCCATCATAATTTTTCTCAATTTCAAGCCCCAAAAATTGTTTTAGAAGCCCCAAATCACCCATTTCAAAGGCATTGTGGAGAGCAGTTTTGATGGCTGAAATGGAGGAAACTGTGCTACCCATGATCAGTAAGTCATCAACATATAAAAAAATTATAATTATATGACCATCAGACTTATTTAAATACACATTTGGATCTGATCTACACCTTTTAAATTTTTGCGACAGAAGGAAGGCATCCATCTCGAAATACCACTCTCTTGGGCTAGTTTTAACCCGTATAGTGACTTCTTTAGCTTGCAAAACAAAGATGAATCAGTGATGTAGCCCTCAAGATAATTCATGTATATATCCTCATGAATATCTCCATGCATCAAGGCTAACTTAACATCCATGTGATGCACTTCCCAGTGCTTGGATGCTGAAATTGCCAAAACAAGGCGGACGGAGTTCGTTTTTGCAACCGGTGCAAAGGTCTCATGGTAGTCCACACCTTGGACCTAAGAGAAGCCTTTTTCCACCAGCCTTGCATTATATTTTTAGATGCTTCCATCAGCAGCAACCTTTGTCTCAAAACACCCACTTCCATTGAACCAATTTCCTTCCCAGAGGAAGAGAAACTAGCTCCCAAGTAGTGTTTTTCTGAAGAGAATTCATCTCTTCATCCATGGCAACTTGCCATCTTGGATCCTTCTGAGAATTATAGTAGGATTTTGGATCTGAACTAATCATCAAATAGCAATTTTCAGACAGCAAATTATCAGGACAAGAGAGTGCAATACCTGCTCTTTGGAAATCAAACCAGGTTCTCCTTGGATCATCCAGATTTCCAATGTTGTTTCCTGCAGAGGAGAGTGTCTGTCGAGCCCACGTAGGAAGATGATTTTGCACTTCAGGTTCTGATTCAGAATCTAATGATTGCTGCACACTGATATCAGAAATTAGAGGATCCAAATCAGGGTCATCACCCCCAATTTCATCATCCAAGTATTCAGTAGAATAGGAAGGAAATTCAGCAGTTTTCTCCTTCACTAGTTCCACCTCCTGAAGAGGCTCATCAAACTTGACACTTCTCTCGATGATGATATATTTGGTCTTGATATCCAGCAGCTTGAAACCTTTATATTCATTAGGATACCCAATAAACAGACATTCTATGCTTTGCGGTTGCAAATCCCTTCTTTTATCAAGCAGAATCCGGGCCCATGCAGTGGACCCAAACACCCGCAGGTTTGACACATCCAGCTTGTGTCCAAAGTAGGCTTTGAAAGGGGTCTTCCCTTTCATGGATGAGTGTAGAACCCTATTATAAATTTATGCTGCAACATGCATGGCCTCAGCCCACAAATTTGCAGTAAGCTTCCTGGATTCCAACATACAGGTGGTCATCTCCTTGAGAGATCGATTCTTCATTTCCGCTACTCTGTTCTGTTGGGGAGTGTAGGGAATTGAATGTTGGACCTGAATACCACTTTGGGAGCATATGTGCAGAAAATAATTACTAAAATACTCCCTACCATTATCATATCTCAATATCTTGATCTTAATCCCAGAGGAATTCTCGATCAAGGCCTTGAGTTCATAAAAAATTTCACATACTTTAGACTTATTTTTGAGAAAGAAGACCCTTGTGTACCTTGAAAAATCATCAATAAAGGTCAAAAGATACCTTGATCCATTCATGGATGCGATAGGAATTAGACCACTGATATCAGAATGTATCATCCCCAATATGCATGTAGCTCAGTTTTCCTTCCCCCGATTGAACTTGTGCTCAGGGTGTTTTCCAATCACACAGCCCTTGCAAATTCCCGTGGTTGCCTTGATGACCGGGAGGCCTTCAACCATGGATTTTTTCTGTAATTGCTGCAAATATTTGAAATTAATATGGCCAAACCTCTCATGCCACAGCCTACTAACCTCATTTCCATGAGTTAGCAAAGCGGTGGCCTTTGCATCCGCAACAAAGTGAGAAAACTCATAGGCTTTTGCATGATGGTTTTCAACGCCTTTAGCAATGAGTTTCCCGGATGCAATTTCTGTTATCTCAACATCATTTGGGCTAAAATAAACTCTCTTAGGCACTCCTATATGTGTCATCTTATAGACACTAAGGATATTTGATGCTAGAGATGGTACATACAAAAGATTTGAAAAAAATCCATTTTCAAGATCAACAGTACCTTGTCCTTCTGAAATGATGGTGGAGTCATCTCCCATGTGGATGGGGATGGATTTGCTGGTCTCCAAAGATGAAAATGAGTCTCTTCAGCCATCATGTGGTTCAAAGCTTCAGAATCAATAAAGAGTGCTTTGGACTTCGAAGTGCTTGCCATGAGGGCATGACCTTTTTCATGTTGTGGTTTTCGAACTTGTTGATCTCTCCTCCGAAAGCTCTCTGGAAGATTGATGTGATTTCTCTCAAGGAGAGAGGTTGCTTCATCAAGCTTCTTCTTCATGCAGGCATGTTCAGGGTGGAATCCCTTCCCGCAATAAGAACACTTGACTTTTTCCTTGCCATGGTGCCCTTTTCCTTTGTTCTTCCTTGAGCCGAAAGACTCATCATGCTACTGGTTTTCAACTCTAGGTTTAGGAGCATCAAATTTAGTTTTTGGGTTCTTCTGCTGCTTTCCTTTACCCTTCAAATCTTTGGGCCACGATACATGGAGGGCTTTATCACGGCAAGATCTAATGATCCCCATCTGGACAAGCTTGCCATGTTCACTTGTTAGGGACACAATGAAGGAATTGAGTGTAGGCATCTTCCATCCAGGGGTTGTGAGCTTCCCCGCATGGAATGTAGAAAGAAAAACTGGATAATCATCCCCAAGCTTGGAGAGTATGGCAAGGATGAGCCAATCATCCTCCTTCTCCTTTTTGCATTGCTTCAAGAGTAAAACATTATGCTTGAACTTTGTGAAAAAGTCATTCAGAGTCTCGAAATTGCAGGGCTAGAGAGACATTAATTCATTTTCAAGCTGGTAAACTCTCAAGTCATCATGCTTTCCATATAGAGTTTCCAATTTTTCCCATATTTCTTTTGGAGTCTTCAATCCCACAAGATGGAAAAGAAGATCCCGGGAAATAGAGAGGCACAAGAAACCGAAGGCTTCATCCTTCTTGTTTAAGAATATTGATTTTTCTATGGCTGAACCAGGCTCATATTTAGTCTCCATGGTGACTCTAAAGAGTCCTTTGGAGCGCAACTGAATCTCCATATCACCTTTCCATGAGTGGAAATTATATGAAGTCAAAATATCCACTGAGGAGGCCATGTGGATCTACTGGAGCGAATGCTTCACCTGTAGAAAACCTAAAAATCAAAAAAGAAAGGGCAATGTAAGGTCAGACAGCCTGCACATTTTAGGCTTTCATCACACCCAGCATAGTCAATAAAGCAAGCTTGATCAACAAGTTCTTTACTTGGGGTATTAAGTAGTAAGCCTTGGCTTCTGGTGCAGTGCTGGATTTTTGAGCTATTGCTCAATTTTCATGGAGAAATATGTCAAAAGCTTGTTTTTGAGAGATAGAGCTTCATCCCACTGTGAGCTTTGATACCATATTAATATTGGACATTGATCTAGGGACTAAACATCAGGCTCGTCAAAGATTAATCAACAAATAACTCATGTGATGGTGTAATTGGTCAACAGAATGAGTTGTTGCTCTGTATATTCACACAAAGAATGATAATACAATACAATGTCATGCTACAAGCATGAATGAATGAGCAATTTGAGTCCTCAAGGATGTCATTCGAATTGAATGAGTGAGTCTAGCTTAAATGAATGTAAGCCATAGTCAACACTCCAGTTAACCACTGATAAAAACCTGAATTGACTCAACTGAGCCCTAACTGAAGTCGGAGTGCAATAAATGACTGAGTCTCAATTGAAAGAGATCAAACACATGTCATAGCAATCCAACCATCAAGTGATAGCGCTTCAATGACTCCAATGAACCCCGATGAGGTTAACTGAAGTTGAACTAAACATCAAAAGTTGGTGGAGGCACCCCTGTTGACTGCAGTTCATTAATTAATCATTAAATAATCAATTAAATGAAATGAGGCACCTTCACTGCCCTGTTAACTGATTGTAACCATCCATTAGAGGAAATTTCAACTCAAAATGGGCCTTTTAACTATAACTCAAATTCCATGTCATCATGCGTTAGCCAATGAAATTGCTTTAAATTTGAAATACCGTATAGGTCTTAAACACTTTTTTAATATAAATTTGAGGATAAGTATCATAAAAAAAACTACTTTTTTTGTTTGTATTTTCGACATATCTCCCTGTGGTTTTACTCAAATTTTGATTGGGAGAGCTCATTGGATGCGGAATTTAATTCTGCATCCAACAACTACCCCAAAAACTAGAAATACCTGAAAAAACGTGATGATGATGTCATCATCACATTTTTTCAGGTATTTCTGGTTTTTGGGGTAGCGGGGTCCGTCAAAAGTATGCCGAGTGGGTACTCGTTGGATGCAGAATTTAATTTCGCATCCAACGAGCTCTACCAATTGAAATTTGAGTAAAAACATGGGGAGATATGTCAAAAATACAAACAAAAAAGTAGTTTTTTTCTTTTCTTCCTACAAAATTAATAAATATTATTTTATTATTTTAACTATTATTTTATTAAATTTTTTTAGGAGGCCCATTTTGAGTTGAAATTTCCTCTAATGAGTTATCAATTTAGGTGCATTAATATCACTCAGATCACCCCCGGAGTGCTCCAGTTAGCCTCCCCGAATGTAGGAGAAGGCTAAGTTAGCCTCCTTGACTGAAGGTAGGCATGGGTGTGATTGGATGATGTCAATTAATGCTCCAATGATGTCAATTTATGTCAATAATACTTAGGATAGTGGTTTAACTAGGCCAATTTGACCAAAAAGAGTGTGTATGGTGGTAAATGTCTCCAACAAAAGGGGGAGGGGATTCTTAGAACAAGTTCTCTATGAGACTTGGCAGTAAATGGGGCTTTTCCTCTATAAATACCTCTGAGTGTTTTATTGTTGCTCTGTAATTTAGCAACTGTCCTGAGAGATTTCGACATGATTTAGGAGAATAATAACAGATTTTATAGTTGGCGTTTAATCTCTATTGTGA
Source organism: Pseudotsuga menziesii (assembly GCA_001517045.1). Taxonomy (NCBI): domain Eukaryota; kingdom Viridiplantae; phylum Streptophyta; class Pinopsida; order Pinales; family Pinaceae; genus Pseudotsuga; species Pseudotsuga menziesii. The sequence goes on along the minus strand of LPNX010829519.1, from coordinate 219,011 downwards.
TAACCTCTATTATAATTAATGCATATAGATGATGAATGATGTCTTTGATCAATTAATTTGCAAAAGCATATGCATTTGAGTTGTCATTGTTCCACTGTGTTTGTACTTTGCTCCAATTCACAAGGGGCTTAGCATCTTTTGCATCAATTACTATCAGAGAGAGTATAGTGAGGTTGGATGCTTCTTGTTAACTCGAATGATCCCAACAAATAGTTGTGACATTGGAACCTACTGTCAAGGAGAGAAACAAGTGAATCCTGAGGAGTGAAGGGATTCTGAAGAGTATGGAAGAAGTTTGTGAAGAATAAATTGCACAATGGAAGGACAAGAAAGTTAGATGAAGACAACTGTTGTGAAGAAGAAACTAGAAGATAAAGAAGCCAGCAAAAAAGGTTGAAGAGGACCCCAGAGAGGTTTGTAGATCAACAATATTTGAAGAAAGAGTCGAAGATTAAAAACCCATCACAAGTACCCCCAAAGTTTTTAGGGAAACAGAGCCTAGAGTAGTTGATGTTGTGGATACTAAAGAAGATTGAAAACCCCTTGAAGAGCAACTTTGGTTATTTGAAGATGAGGGGATATGCAGCCATTAGTTGGAGAGATCTCCAAGAAAGGAGACAAGAAAACGAAAAGAGGTGAGAAAATGGGAAGATATGATTTTCAAGTTGATGGGGCAGAAAGTGTATCCGAGAATGCAGTTAGAGTGGCTGAGAAGCTTCAAGCTTTGAGATTTGAGAGTGGAGACAAATTTCCTTAACAGGAAACGCTAATATGAAGTTGCTATGTGAGCAACAGATATAGAGGAAGAGGCTAAAAAAGCGGATAGTGAAAGAAGCTTCAAATAGAAATTAGATAGTGGAAGAGGCTATAAGAAGCCTATGGAAGTTGGATTCCTCATGGAAGAGGATGATGTTGATGAGCTTGTGGTAATATCTAAAGAGGAATAAACATTAGAAGACTTCAGGTCTATAGAGGTTTCAATGATGGCAAAATTAGTGAAGGAAATGTTGAGCAAGCTTTCGGAAGAAGAGTGACTGAAGACTACTTTGAGAAGTAGAGATGTTAGTGTGAGAAAAGATAAGATAATTCTATTAATGAGAAACCCAAACTTGATAAGATAAGATAAGATAATTCTATTAATGTCTAACAGATGACCACTAAACTAGGTCAAAGGGACTACTGGGTACCATGATGTCAATACAAAGTGGGAGCGCAACGGTGGCTCCTATAAAATATTATGCAGAAAGTATCATGTGGATTCAATTAAGAAAAGTATGGAGGAGAAGAAATTCTATGGAAGATAGAAAAAGTGAAACGAGAGGTCATTGCAGTTGACACAGCAGGGAGAAACTCTTGAAGACTATGGTCTTGCAGTGGTTTCCACAAAGGAACCAGCAATTGAAGGAGTGGTGAGTAGAAAGGAAGCAAAGAACTATTTTCAAGAAGACAAGAGAAAGGAAAAGACAGCAGCATACTATTGTCAGGAGAAAGAAATAAAGAAAGAGAGAATGCAATTATCAGTTCGTGGTGACAAAATAAGAGCAGACAAAAGTAATGACGATGTCATTGAAATCAAATAGCAAACAAAAGTTCTTGAAGATGAGATGACAATGGGGTATCCTAATTCCCATAGTATGATTTCTGAATTAATAGCAAAAAGAATTTGTTGAAGACTAGATGACAATGGGGTGTCCTAATTCCCATAATATGATTTTTTATTTGTTTGAAGGTTTTGCAGCAGATAGAGAAGAATATGTGCATGACAAGAATGAAGATGTTGCTGATATGAAGCTTGATAGCAGCAATACAGAAGAAGGAACCAACCATGAAGTAGATGTGCAGAACAAACATGCAGATTAACAAGTAACAAATGAACTTAGAGTTGACATGTTCGTGAAGTTGAAGTGGTTGTAGCAAGCGATGTCAATGCCAGAGAGCAAGGAGGAATAAGAACAACAGCAAGCTGAAGTGTAATCCAGTACCAGTTGTAGCAATTGAGAGAGTACAACCAAGGAAAATAATGATGTGATACTTGAGTAGCAAGTATTGGCGATGTTGCTTGAAGAAATGATAGGCATTGAGTCAAATTTGCAGCAAATGTTGATGATGGTGCATAAACAGAAAGAAGGAAATGCAGTAAGCACCATTGAGTTGGAGCAGTATGAGGCAATAAAACCTATTGAGCAATAGTGGCAACACTTTATAGAGACAATGAATATAGTGATGAGATATTTCCTAGACTCTACAGTTAAAGAAAGCAAAGGAAAAGGGTATAGAAAAAGAAGATGAATAGCAGGTGGAGGAGGAGAGAGAAGTGGAGAAGAGAATGGAAAAGGAGAAAGAAAAGAAAAAGTCTGTATATTCAATAGTTGTTGATTTATCAACATCTATTTGACCAGGTGGAGCCCCCTTTCCCAACTAGGGAATTTGATGCAACAACATCCTTGGTTTTACAAGTTATCTTGCATGACTCTTGAATCCTTTAGTAGGAGTAGTTTAGTATTTTGTATTTACAATTTATGGTTATTGTTATCTCCTAAATAAATCAATTTTCAATAAGTCCACTCAGACAATTTATATTTTTATAAGTGATGAAGATTTCAAGTCATATTATGAACAATGTTTGGATGACTAACAAAGTTGGAATATCTTGTGCTCGATTTTTCAAAAAAATTGAAAGTTTTAGCTTTCGGTGGCTTAGGCGAACTTTCATACAGCTCATTAGCCACCAAAAAGCCTAGCTTTCGGCAGCTAGCGGTTTTGAATCAGGAACACGTTAACCACCGAAAGCCTGTTGATCATGTTTTTTATAATTTTGGGACAAAGGGACTTTCGGTGGCTTAGGAGAACTTACCAATAGTTCATTAGCCACCGAAAAGCCTTGGTTTCGGCAGCTTAGCAATGGGTTCAAGAAGACATTAAACCACCAAAATTGCGTTAAACTTCGTTTTAAATAAATTCTAGGAAGGAGACTTTCAGTGACTTAGGAGAATGGACCAATGGTTCATTAGCCACCAAAATCCTAGCTTTCAGAAGCTTGCAAATTAAACCCCAGATTCTCTTAACCACTGAAAAGGCCAAAAAAGGAAAAAAGTTATCTGTCCAGCAAAATCAAATTCGTCAGCATGAGGCATGTCATAATCTAGCACTTTAAACCACCGAAAAGAGCAGGGGACTGTATTAAACCATAAATTGGTGGTTAAAAGGTCATTAGTTATCTAAAATGACTGATGGAAACCAAAACCCTAATATTCCCTCCATCTATCCCATGACTGCAGTAAAATCTCTATGAAGCATCAAGTCCCAATTGGAAATGATTACTAGGCTGGCTATGTCGAGGTTATCACCAGAATTCATCACCATCATTTTCTCAAGTACCAATCGACTAATTAACCCCTCCAAATCAGCACCGTATCCTCAGTACACTTCATATTTATCTGCATGCAGTCTCCTCGAGCCTAGCCCTCTCTGGATCAAACATTATAGTATCCTTCCCTAGGGTTTGAATTTCAATTTTGCAGCCGCAGGGAGGAGGACTCGCTCAAAAGAATCAAAACACAGGTTTTTGTGGCTAAGAATGGTTTCAAAATGGTCTCTAAGCCACCGAAAGCAAACTTCCGGTAGCTAAGACCAAAATTTCAGGGCACTCCAAGCCACCGAAATTGGCATTTTACTACAAAAATTCATATTTTTTAAATAATTATTCTGAGCGACTAGAGAATAATTTTTCAAACTTCTATGAGGTTTTTGTTCCTAACATATCAAAGAAAAATAACCTCTCTCAGTTTTCCTACAAGTATTGCATATTGGGAGAATCAAATCCATCTCTGATCCCTAATTTTTGGATATCAGTATTTCCCTGTTTTACACATGTTTTTGAAATACAGATCTCGAGAAAATGAAAATGATTTTCAAAAAAATGAGAGAGGTTTTTTCTCAAAAAAAACCAATATACAAAAAAATCTTTCAGTTTATACACAAGCTTCACATATTTGAAGGAACAAATCCATATTTGAGCCCCAGTTTTCAGTAGTTTGGCCAAATTTTTAGGGCAAAAGATGACCTAACAGAGTAGGTGGCAGCAAAATATGAGGAGTTTCCTTCACAAACAACAAGGGAAGGGTAGGATGAACAAATAGCAGACACTTCCTCAAGCATACCTAGGTCTCATAGGATCAACTAGCTATTAGGAAAATACATGAAATGGAGATCTTAGACAGAGAGGTAAAAAGAAATAATGCAGTATTAACCAAGAATAATGCTAAGTTACACAATTCTCTACTAGAAATGAGAGGGATGTATGTCCTACTGAAAAGAAGGAATATGAGGCTAATGAGGGATAACACCAAAATTTATTGAATGATCAGGCTGATGAGGTTGCAAGAAAAAAAATCAAACCCTATCCCTCAAGCTCATCTTGCACTAGAAACCCTAGCAGAGGCAACAGCAAGCTTGCAAGATCCTATGGCAGCTCGTGAGGTTGATGTTTTGCCAAACCCCATGCAGGGTGAAGGAGTACTAGAGATTTAGGTGTGAATTGTAAAAGGCTGATTAAAGGCTAATAGAAATTTTTTGCAGAAAATAGAGCTTTCAGTGGCTTAGGCAAACGCAGCAGCTATTCATTAGCCACCGAAAGCAGAGCATTCGGCAGCTAACAGACCCAGGATTCTGCTTCCTTAACCACCAAAAGCAAAAAAGAGGTGCATAATGATATTTTGACACATAGAACCAATTTTAGGGAATACAACTATCTCAGGGATGAAATATAAAGCTGAAATTTGCTGAAAAGCACCATTGGGGGGAGTATGTTCCAGTTTTGAGGATACAATCAAGGAGAAAAGGGTCACAAACCCTACCTATTTTTTTACCAACAGTGGCTTATCTATCAGATGATAGGATACAGCTATACTTCAGTATTCACTGCAATCATCAAAGAGTTCAATGAGTGAACAAGTGTTAGAGTTAGATAGACCATTACTTAAATTAGGGTTTTTGACCTAATTTTGCAAAAAATATTTATTTTATCTATTTTTAGTAAATCAGATCCAACTTTTCAGGATCTGGATATTTTTGTAAAGGCTATAAATCCTAAGACTTATTTGAAACAAAATTTGGACTTCGGGGACCTATAGACCATTATTATCATCAATCTTCTCATATTATTCATTACCTAATATAAGCTCTTTTGCTATCATATGTTCAGCTTCCATATCTTTTATATTCTATGTTTGTGCCTGAATGTCTGATTCAGTTTTATTCATGTTATTCAATGTTTGATAGCTGTCATCCTATCTATATGTTGATGAGTTGAATGGCAAGTACTTTTTTTTGTTATGATTAGCCATTTATATGTAATTGTTTTATGTATGAATCTACCAGCGTAGTAAGTTCTCCATATTATCACCCTATTATCCAACCTCTGAACAGTGGTAGTTAGAAGCCTTATCTTTGATTGAGTTTTGTGCATGTCTTGAGAGTGTGAGGTCTTATGGATGATCTAACTTGATCCAGTTAGAAAAACCATAAAAACATTTAAGTTACCAACTAAGTCACCTAACACGGGGACACGAGACACGAAGGACACAAAAATACAAGAGTCTGACACGGACACGGTGACCCCCAGAATCAGGACATGTAGGATACGTTTTATATACATACATATATATATATATATATATATATATAATATATTAAAATTTAAAAATATAGACATACAGATCCAAAAATATTTAGAAACTATAACATTTACAAATATTTAATAGAAATTAGAATAAAAACACATTAATGATTACACATTTGTCATTCACAAATCACGATTCACAAAACATTTGTCCTTCACAAATCACAATGAGACACATAGAAGCATGTCAGAACCATATTTCACATTAAGTCATCAAAATCAAAATGTATACATATATGTCGGAATGGCACTGGGCACTGGCAAATGCCAAATAGACTAAAGTCTAATAGTAAATACAGAAAGGGGTGGATCAAGATGGGATAATCCCATATGTGAGTATTCCTCCTCCATGCCTGAATCAACATCAAAATACTCATCACTGCCCCTGCCCCGATCCTCATCCTCCTCCCCCTCCTCCTCCTCTCTTCCCATCTGACGATTTGCATCTGCTGTTGTGGAGGATGACCCCTCTATATGATCACTATCATCAAAATTGATCGACACTAGCACTGGATCATTAAGATCCATGTTGGCTAATGCCAACTCAGTACTACTATCCAAACCCATATCATCAGGAAATACATCCCACATATTTGTCTTTCCCTTCACCCACTCCTCCCTCTTCTTGTAAATAAGATGAAGGTTGGAGTGCACATACACCATTGACTCTGCCCTAGACTGCTCAAGCATGCTCTTCTTCACACTGTACAAGTTCCCATATGTGCTCCAATTCCTCTCACAACAAGAGGATGATGTAACTTGAGAGATGATCCTCAAGGATAACTTCTATAGAATAGGGGATGTTGCCCAATGAGTTCCCCACCAAGCATAGGGTTTCTTACCCCCCTATCTCTAAGCATATCATAGCCTCCAAATCTCCCAGTGCCAGTGGAAAAATATACAAATCCCTACTCTGCCTCCTCAAGCATGTCGCTATCCTGAAATAGCCATCTAAGTGCTATCGTCCTCACATGTGCAATCTCTGCATCCATGTGAGGAGGGACTTTGTGTGAGGCCCTTGATCCACTAGTGAGCCACTCCTGAGTGTAGAACTTGGGGTTCAAGGAGTGCACTAAGCAATGCAAAGGTGTGCAATTCTTATTCCACCTGGAGATAAGAATATCCCAAATAATGGTCCATAATTTCTCTGCCGATGTTCCATACTCAGGACACTCATTCTGCATGACAATGGACCTCATGGACTCAATCATGGAATCCCACCCCTCATAAACCTCTGCTAGGATGGGTTGGTCCATGTCTACAAATCACAACAAAGAAATGATTGGCTCCATGATCTTAATGCTAAGATCTACCGTGTCCCACCAACCATCATCTAACACCCTATCCTTCACCTTTTGTGAAGCAACTTGATCCGTCTTTCTCCAAAAGGCCCAAAACTCTAAAATCGCCATGGACCCAAGAGCGGTTTTGACCTCCCTCAACCTCTTCAGCATGATGAATGAGGAAGAAAACCAAGTATCTGCAATCTTCAGCAATGAAAGCTGTGTGTACTATTTGTAGATGGTGAGGGAATTTGTGTGGTTTTGTACGAAGTTACGGATATGGTGTGCATCCTCAATAAGGTTGCCAATCCATGTCACATCCGAAGCAATGGATTTCAGTGCTAAATTCAAGGAATGGACAATGCAAGGTATCCAAAAAACCTGTAAGAGCAATAAAAGCATGTATCAATGACTCTACAACACTAACATCGCAATGACCAAATTCAAACAATGAGCAAATTAGAAATGAAAGGTGACCAAAATGAACATACCTGTGCATATTTAGCTTCCACAATCATGCCAGTAGCCTTGCAAATAGGTGCATTGTCCATGACGATTTGTACACATGAATCAACACCTACTTCTTCAATGGTTTTGATGAATAAATCACCCATAAATTATGCATCCTTGTATTTCCCAAGAGCATCCACCGCTTTCAAGAACAACAGTCCATTTTGGGAAGATATCATGAAATTGATGAGTGGATGGTGTGCGGGATCCATCCATCCATCAAAAACAATACTCACACCACATGAGGTCCATGTTTTTCTAATTGGCTCAAGGATTTTATCTATCTCCTTCTTTGCTTTAACCAACAATGTAGTTCTAAGCTTCTCTGAACCGGGAGGCACATGACCACTTGGAGCTCGTTCCAAGATAGTTCGAACCGTTTCAAAATACAATGGTGACTGTGCAACATTGAATGAGATGAAGTTGAGGTAGAAGAAAAATGCAATGGTAAGGTCTACCTCTTCTCACGCCTCTTGTTGGAAAATCCTATCCATTGGACCACCTGTAGATTGCCCCTTTCTTGTTTGATAAGTATCCCCATGCCCATGAATGCTAGGTGGAAATGGAGTCTTGGTGCTCTAGGACTTCCTCAAAAAAGGAAGAGGATCATCCTATTTTTTCTTACTTGCTGCTGCCACCTTCCCTAATCCAACATGATCCTCTCTTTCCATATCCCTCCTTTGGTTAACACTCACCGCTTTGCATGAAGAAATCCCACAAGAAGGAAGGGCCAACAAATGGCCCTTAACCCGAAAATATGTGCTCATGAACTCATGGTTGCAAAAATTGCATCTCTAAGACACATTGCCTCCCCCACCAAGCTTTTCCTCAGGCCCATCTTTCCTTGTCACATACTTCCACAAAGGGTATTTTTTTTCTTGGGCTTGTTGTCTTGCTAAAATAGCATCAAATGGAGCCATAGAATGAGCTCCACTAACAGCCGATGGAGCACTTGATGGAGGAGGAGAACTGATTGTGCTTGGTGGAATAGGAGGGGAGGCCCTAGATGGTGCATTTATCCCTTTCCTTTGCCCCCTACCTCCTTCCCTAGCTGATTGAGACATTCCTTTTCTTGTGTGATGGTTGAGCTTGCAATCCTCTCCACAAATCCACTGGAATGCACTTGGAATCACTTGGAAACAATGGATAGCCTTCAAAAATCCTTCACCTGCACATACAACTCGCTCTCAACCAATTGCTTCCTTGCAAATGACAAATAGAAGGGAAAAAATTTGTTTTAAAGCAAACCCGACTGCCTTTTTTTGTCGTTTATGTGTCCTGTTTTCAGGATTCATGTCCTATTTTCGGGACACACTGCGATTTTGTGTCCGATTCGATATTTTTTCGTGTCCCAAAATCCGATTCTCCTGAAAGTTGAATCATACACGAATTCAAATCGAATCATGTCCTATTCGATCCCCATGGGACATGAGGGGCCTCCAAGACGAATTCAATCTCTTAGGTTACCAAGCATCCTCGAGCTGCAACTAGAGGAGTTTCCTGGAATGATAACAAATTGGTGTTGTTGCCGGGGAGAGGAGATTGAAGCTCAGCTTCCTTGGGAGATGACATAGATCCTACTTTGATGATAGACAAAGTTTGGACACTATTCTGGTTGTAATCATATATCTGGAAACTCCATTGGAATAAAGTGGCTTCAAGAAGACCAAGTACGAGAGAAAACCATCAAGGGCCACCAGTAACACCTGTTTTAGATCCAGAAGATATTCTAAGAAGAGCTAGGGCTTCACTCAAATAGACCTCCAGAGCTGCAAGGGAAGCCACATCAGGTATTTCAAGAGGGTTGAGGAATCTTCAAGCACTGCTGCTTGTGAAGATCTCATCCCTGGAGACTCCATGAAGGATGAATTCAGTCGCAACTCCACCATATTAAGATGTCAAAAGCATTTGCTGCTCTTTTGGCTCGGAGGTTTGCACCTCTTAACTTCTCTTCAATTCCTGGTTTCCCACATCCAGTACCTGATATGTTCAAATGGGGAGATTTTCTACCTATTTTCAAAGAGGAGAAAGAAGACAATCCTGCAGAACACCTCCTCAAATTTCACCAATGCATGGATCTATTAGATCAGCAGCATCAAGATGTTCATGTATTCATTACATGGTGATGCATATCAGTGGTATTTTTCTTTACCTCCTTCGAGCATTTCATCTTTGAAGGACTTTCACCGAGCATTCAGTGAGCACTGCAAAAGGTATTTTTCAGATGAGCTTGTATTTGGTAATTGTTGTGATGAATATGAATTACATCATAAGGCTGAAGACGTAAATATAGATGGATCTCTCCCTTACAATATGTAGCAGTCCTTCAAGAATATTCAAGGTGATGCACTTTTCCATCAACATGAACTAGAAATGAATTATAAAGGAGTTGAAGGTTTTCCTACCATCATTAAATATGATTGTGGTGAATCTGAGGAGTTGATTTCTTTAACTACACATGGAGATGATCAGCTTTATGCTAGTTAAATGACCATTGAAATTAGTAAGGCTAGCTCACACTTTTCAGATTTATAGATCAAGGGAAGCTGCAGTAACCATGAGAAACAAGATTTTCAGGGACTTTCTAATCTCCAGCTAGAACATCATGAAGATCTTCCTTCTCCTTATGAATATGTTGCTTCAAATTATGACAAGGAACTAGATGCTTGTTACAAATCTGCTACTCAAAAGTCCAATAAATATCTTTTTAGTTTTGATATATCCTGCAAAGATATTATTGTGGAAGAGGAAATTGTTAGCTATGATAAGCCAGCATATCATCATGATGAATTTAGATTACGTAAATATGGTGAAGGGGAGATGAAAGGTTAAGATCAATTGTTGAGCTTGTATTCTGATCCGACAAAGGTTGAGCATTCCACATTCAACATTGACATCAGTGAAGGAAAAGATCAGTAGCATAAAATGGTATTTCCTATTGGCTTTTATGACCCTATTGCTGACTATCTGGAACTTATGAGCAGCATAGATACCAAAATATTTTTGTCAGATGATAGCTGGTTCTGTCACCCTTTGAAACTACATTGGTGCATGCTAGGGTTTCATTTATTTTTCGAGTCAAGATCAAGGATAAGTTCAGCACATCATCTTTTGACATGGCTTCATTGGAAGCATGATGTCACTTGATAAGAAGACTCTACTGATTAGAATTAGGAGTAGGAGTAGATAGGAAAATAAGCTCTTAATATGAGTAGCTAGGTCATTTTCAATTGTTTTTATGAATAAGCAAAGTGGGCTATAGGCGGGTTGCAATGGACCAGTTATGAAGGACAAATGACTCCATGCCCAATGGAACACTAGAAGATAGCTTTAATCTTTGTTTTTTAGGAAAGGCATTTTTTCTGGGGTTCTTGGGACCTCACAGGGAGGTTCCCATCCTCGAGTAGGAACCAGATGTTATCTCCTAAATAAATCAGTTTTCAATAAGTCCACTCAGACAATTTATTTTTTGATAAGTGATGAAGATTTCAAGTCATATTATGAACAATGTTTGAATGACTAACAAAGTTGGAATATCTGGTGCTCAATTTTTCAAAAAAATTGAAATTTCTAGCTTTCGGTGGCTTAAGCAAGCTTTCAAACAACTCATTAGCCACCAAAAATCCCAACTTTCGCCAGCTAACGGTTTTGACTCAGGAACACGTTAACCACCGAAAGCCTATTGATCACGTTTTTTATAATTTTGGGAAAAAGGGAATTTCGGTGGCTTAGGCGAACTTACCAATAATTCATTAGCTACCAAAAAGCCTTGGTTTCAGTGGCTTAGTAATGGGTCCAAGAAGACATTAAACCACCAAAAGCGCATTAAAATTCGTTTTAAATAAAGTCTGGGAAGGAGACTTTTGGTGGCTTAAGCAAACAGACCAATGGTTCATTAGCCACCGAAAGCCCAGCTTTCGGCAGCTTGCAAATTAAACCCCATATTCTCTTAACCACTGAAAAGGCCAAAAAAGGAAAACAGTTATCTGTCCAACAAAATCAAACTCGTCAGCATGAGGCATGTCATAATCTAGCACTTTAAACCACCGAAAAGAGCGGGGGACTACAGTAAACCATAAATTGGTGGTTAAAAGGTCGTTAGTTATCTAAAATGACTGATGGAAATCAAATCCCTAATCTGCCCTCCATCTTTCCCACAACCACAGTAAAATCTCTACGAAGCATCAAGTCCCAGTTGGAAATGATTACTAGGCTGGCTATCTTGAGGTTATCACCAGAATTCATCACCATCATTTTTCTCACGTACCAATCGATTGATTAACCCCTCCAAATCAGCATCATATCCTCAGTACACTCCACATTTATCTGCATGCATTCTCACCGAGCCTAGCCCTCCTTGGATCCAGCATTGTAGTATCCTTCCCTAGGGTTTGAATTTCAATTTTGCAGGCGCAGGGAGGACTCGCTCAAAAAAATCAAAACACAGGTTTCCATGGCTAAGCATGGTTTCAAAATAGTGTCTAAGCCACCGAAAGCAAACTTTTGGCAGCTAAGACCAAAATTTCAAGGCACTCCAAACCATCGAAATTGACATTTTACTACGAAAAGTCATATTTTTAAAATAATTATTCTGAGCGACTGGAGAATCATTTTGAAAAACGCTCAGAGGTTTTTGTTCCTAACATGTCATAGAACAATAACCACTCTCAAGTTTCCTATAGGTATTGCATATTGGGAGAATCAAATCCATCTCTGAGCCCTAATTTTCGGATCTCAGAACTTCCCTATTTTACACATGTTTTTGAAATACAAATCTCGGGAAAATGAAAACGATTTTAAAAAAACTGAGAGATTTTTTTTCTCAAAACAAACCAATATACAAAAACCTCTTTTATTTTATACACAGATGTCACAAATTTGAAGGAACAAATCCATCTCTGAGACCTAGTTTTCAGCAGTTTTGCCAAACTTTTAGGGCAAAAGATGACCTAACAGAGCAAGTGGCAGCAGAATATGAGGAGTTTCCTTCACAAACACCAAGGGAAGGGAAGGATGAACAAATAGCAGATAATTCCTCAAGTAGACCTAGCTCTTAGAGGATCAACTAGTTTTTAGGGAAAATACATGAAATGGAGATCTTAGACAGAGAGGTAAAAGGAATAATGCACTATTAACCAAGAATAATGCTAAGTTACACAATTCTCTACTAGAAATGAGAGGAATGTATGTCCTACTGAAAAGAAGGAATATGAGGCTAATGAGGGATAACACCAAACTTTACTGAATGATCCAACTAATGAAGTTGCAGGATAAAAAAATCAAACCCTATCCCTCAAGCTCGTTTTGCACTAGAAACCCTAGCAGAGGTAGCAGCAAGATTGCAAGATCCTGTGGCAGCTCATGAGGTTGTTATTTTTCCAAACCCCATGCAGGGTGAAGGAGTACTAGAGAATCAGGTGTGAAGTGTAAAAGGCTGATTAAAGGCTGATAGAATTTTTTTGCAGAAAACAGAGCAGCAGCTGTTCATTAGCCATCGAAAGCAAAGCTTTCGGCAGCTAACAGACCCAGGATTCTACTTCCTTAACCACCAAAAGAAAAAAAGGGGTGTAGAATGATATTTTGGCACATGAAACCAGTTTTTATGAATACAACTATATTAGGGATGAAATATAAAGCTGCATGGAAATTGAACCCAGGTGTTAGAACAATTACACTCACAAAAATTGCCAATTACACATGCAAATTACACACAAAGGAGACTGAATATGGAGCAGAACACTAATCTGTATTGAATAAGTGTGCAATAGCCAACCCTATGGAGTCATAGGCTACCATAATAAATAATTACATGAGAGATTCGAATGCATAAGGATGCCATTCTAATTTGGTCAAAAGTAGGCTTACTAAATCTAAGCAAATCCCCCATAGGTGCATAAAGTAGTTTCCAAATCTGTCTAGGAGCTCACGAATTGGAAAAATAAATTAGGAAAGCTAATAGATGATGGAAGGACAACTCATACATGCTTTTCTTAGGAGAAAAGAGTGGAGGATGATGAGGACAAAAAACAAGTTAACTTCACCTAGTTAAACTTTCCCAATTGCCTTAAAACTCAGCAAAAGCAGGAAATAAAGCAGAAAAAGCAGACATGCGCTAGGAAGGCCAGGATTAAAGTAGATTTGATTCCAAGTGGTTTCCCAAGCGCTCCATGACTCAAATTTAGCAAGTTTGACCACTTTGGAGATGTGGAAGACAACTTGCATAAGGTGGAATATGGAAACTAGGCAAATAAGACAAAAATCAGATTAAGTAATGTCTAAGGTAGCTAACTATGGGTTGATTATTATAACACCGCCCTTAAGCCTGACTTATGAGTAAAATATCAGAAAATTATAGGGCCTAGAAACAAGGCTTAGTCACCCTTTACATATTGCATGCCCATTTACCCAAGGAAAGAGGCAAAAACCCAGTGGGAAAAATCCCCCCTTAAAAATGGATAGTAAACAAAATTTGAAAATATTGTCATCACTCATGCTTCACAACATGATCAGAAATCCATAGTAGTGATTTGAGATTTCTGAATGTCTTCTCACAAAAAAATTTGGTGAAGATATCCGCTACTTGTTCTGAAGATGAACAGAAGAGTAGGTGAATGGTGCCATCATGCACAAGCTGTCTGATGTAGTGCATATGGATCTCAATGTGTTTGGTTTTCTGTCTCTGAACTGGATCATTACAGATTCAAATGGTACTCTGATTATCACAATAGATAGTAATTGAGTATTCTGATTCGAAGCCACACTCACCAAGTAACCCTTACAACCATAAACATTGAGTTGCTGCATTTACAACTCCTGTGTACTCTGCTTCTGTAGATGAGAGTGCAATGGCACTCTTTTTCTTGCTTAACCAGCTGATTGGTCCTTTAGCAAGCATGAACACATATCCTAATGTTGACTTTCGATCTATGTTTTCACCTGCCCAATCACTGTTAGTAAACCCAATCAAATCAAGATCAGATTTAGCTTTATAGTATATCCCATGAGTCCTTGTTCCCTGAACAAAGTTAAGGATCCTTTTGGCTGCTCTCCAATGGATCTCATGAGGCTGATCCATGTATCTTGAAGCCACACTTACTACATAAGAAATATCAGTTCGAGTATGTGTAAGGTATAGCAAACACCCAATCAATTGCCTATACAATGTATTGTTTACCATAGGTGAAGAATCTGCTTCTTCAAGCTTAACTCCTGAAAGGAAGGGAGTCTTCCTTGGCTTGCAATCCTTCATGTTGAATTTGTTCAGAAAATTCAAGGCATACTTGGACTGATGTACTTTTATTCCATTTTTGGTTTGAGCAATCTCAAGACCCAAGAACTGGCTCAACAACCCCAAGTCTATCATTGAAAATGCATGGTTCATTGCATCCTTCAAGGAGGCAATTTCATCCTTTGAGCTTCCTGTAATGAGAAGGTCATCAACATACAAGACAATAATCATTAATGAACCATGAATCAGCTTCAAATGGACATTAGGATCTGACTTGCATCGAACAAAATTCAATGATAACAGAAAGCTATCAATCTTGGCATACCAAGCCCTAGGGGCTTGCTTAAGCCCATACAATGATTTCTTTAGCCTACACACAAGAGATGGATTAGTAGCAAATATTTGAGGCTGCTGCATGTAAATCTCTTCAGTGATATCTCCATTCAGGAAAGCACACTTCACATCCATGTGATGTACCTCCCACTGCTTTGAAGCTGCAATGGCTAAGGCTAGCTTGATGGAGTCCATCTTTGCCACTGGTGCAAAGGTCTCATTGTAGTCTATGCCATGTACCTGTGAGTAGCCCTTGGCTACCAATCTGGCCTTATATTTCAAAGGTGAACAATCAGAAGCAAAATTGGTTTTGTAAACCCACTTACACTAAACTAGCTTCCTCCCTGGGGGAAGATCAACCAGCTCCCAAGTGTTGTTCTTTTAGAGTGAGATGAACTCTTATTTCATGGTTGTTTACCATCTTGGATAATTTGCTGCATATTCATATGTCTGTGGGTCTGATTCAATCATCAGAAAACATTTCTTTGCAAACAAGGGGTCTTTCATACTCAGAGCACTCTCAAACTGAGATCTAGTCCTCCTAGGATCATTAGGATTTCCAGCTAGTTCTCCAGCTGCATGAATGGTCTTTGCTGCCCATTTTGGTCTTGTAGGACTGTTAGGATTTGAAATTAAATCATCATTATCAGACATATCAGAATCAGCAAGTTCAACTATCTCTTCACTTACATTCAGTGGTTCTGGTGGTGAAGAGGTTTCTCCAACTTCCACTGCTGCTAAAGGCTCTTCTTGGAACTGAACACACCTTTCAATGAAGGCTTTGTCAGTGCTCAAATTGATCAGCTTGTACCCTTTTGAATCTTTAGAGTACCCAAAAAATAGACACTCTTGGCTTTGGGGCTGCAAATCCTTCCTCTTTTCTATTGGAATTCTAGCCCAAGCCCTTGAGCCAAAAATCCTGAAATGGGTCACATTTGGCTTGTGCCCACTCCATGCTTCGAAAGGAGTCATACCATCAATTTGTTTATGAGGTACCCTATTCTGGATATAGGCTGCATAGTTTATAGCTTCAGCCCAAAACTTTGGTGGCAAAGTCTTAGCCTCCATCATGCAGGTTGCCATCTCTTTCAGTGATCTGTTCTTCCTCTCAACAACACCATTTTGCTGTGGTGTGTAAGGGATAGAATGGTGCATCTGAATACCTACATCTGCACAATATTGAATGAACTCAGAATTGACATACTCACCGCCATTGTCATATCTGAGGACCTTGAGTTTCCTCCCAGACTGGTTTTCAACCAAAGCCTTAAAGAATTTGAAGAGGCCAAAAACTTCAGACTTGTGTTTCAGGAAGTAAACCTAGCAATACCTAGAAACGTCATCTATGAATTTCAATGCATATTTGTCCTGACTCATTGACATATAAGGAAATGCGCCAGCAACATCACTGTGGATCAACTCAAGAGCTGCAGAGGTTCTCTCATGACTAGCTTTCTCAAATTTATGCTCTGGGTGTTTTCCTAAGATGCAACCTTGACAAACTCCTTTGGAAAACTTAATCTTTGGTAACCCTATGACCATTTCTTTTTCACTAAGATCAAAAAAATACTTATAGTTAAGATGGCCAAATATTTCATGCCAAAGCTTGCTTGCCTCATTAGCATGAATCAGAAGAGCAAAGGGGTTTGAGTAAGGTAGGAAGTGTGAGAACATGTATACCTTCGAAGTGTGATTTGCAACTCCTTTTGCAATGACTTTACCACTTGAGATCTCTATGATCTCAAATTCATCAGGGGAGAATATGACTTTCTTTGGAGACCCTGTGTGGGTCATCTGATACACTGATAAGAGTTTAGAGGCAAGACCTAGAACATACAACACATTGTTGAACTTACCATTGTCAAGATCAATCCTCCCTTTGCCCAAACTTTCAGTGAGAGAGTCATCTCCCAGTACTATTGGTGGACCTTTCGACATGTCAAGAGAGGTGAATGCCTCCTTGGGCGAAACCATATGTCTTGAAGCTCCAAAATCAATGATGAAACTAGGTGAGCTTGTTGTGCCAGCAACCAATGCATGAACTCTCTCTTTGTCTTCTGAATTTGATCCTCCTTCCCTCTTCTTTGAGCTATCAGGAAGGGAGATGCCATTCTTCTCCAGGAGTTGGGTCAGCATGTCAATTTGCTTCTTCATGCAGGAGCTTTCAGGATGATTTCCCTTACTGCAGTATGCGCACTTGCTCATTTCTCCTTTGTTCTTCTTCTTCTGGGGGTTTTTCTTGGAACCTTGAGGCTCCTTTGGAGACTTGTTCTTGTCTCTCTTTTGCTCAGGTGACTTCTTAGCTTTATTCTTGCCTTTTGAATCCACCCTCGAATATCCAACAACCAGAGCTTAGTCTTTGGAAGGTTTGATGGTGCCCATCATCACCAGTTTATCTTGTTCTTGTGTAAGAGATTCCATGAAATATGCAAGGCTAGGCATTTTCCAGGCTCTAGCTGTCAACTTTGTGGCATAGAAGGTCGATACAAACACTGAATAGTCAGGGCCAAGCTTCGAGAGTATGGCCAAAACTAGTTTCTCATCCTTCTTTTCGATCCCACATTGTTTTAGCTGCAAAACAAGGGCTTTAAACTTGGAAAAATAGAGTTGCATGGATTCAAAGCTATTGGGACTCAAGGAGATCAATTCATTTTCAATTTGATGTCCCCTCATTTCATCTATATTACCAAAAATATCAACAAGCTTCTCCCATACTTCATTTGGTGATGTTAATCCATCAAGATGGAAAAGGAGGTCTCTGGATATGCTCAGACATAGGAGACCATAGGCCTCATCCCTCCTGTTGTGCCATTTAATTTTCTCTACAGCTGCATTGGGCTCTGCTTCTGTTGCCATAGTCACTCTGTAGAGGCATTTCACTCTCAACAGTATCTCCATCTCTGCTTTCCATTCAAAGAAGTTAAATGGAGTCAAGATGATCTTCTGAGATTGATCCATAGCTCAGAAATTGTCCCTTCAGTCAGCAGAATGCTCCCAGTCAATGATGTCAAACCTGCAATAACAAATTGGAAGGACAAAAATCGATATACAAAGGCTCTGAGACCATGTGGAAATTGAAACTAGGTGTTAGAACAATTACACTCACAAAAATTGCCGATTACACATGCAAATTACACACAAATGAGACTGAATATGGAGCAGAACACTAATCTGTATTGAATAAGTGTACAATAGCCAACCTTGTGAAGTCATAGGCTACCATAATAAATAATGACATGAGAGATTCGAATGCATAAGGATGCCATTCGAATTTGGTCAAAAGCAGGCTTACTAAATCTAAGCAAATCCCCCATAGGTGCATAAAGTAGTTTCCAAATCTGTCTAGGAGCTCACGAATTGGAAAAATAAATTAGGCAAGCTAATAGATGATGGAAGGACAACTCATACATGTTTTTATTAGGAGAAAAGAATGGAGGATGATGAGGACAAAAAACAAGTTAACTTCACGTAGTCAAACTTTCCCAATTGCCTTAAAACTCAGCAAAAGCAGGCAATAAAGCAGAAAAAGTAGACATGCGCTAGGAAGGCCAGAAATAAAGCAGATTTGATTCCAAGTGGTTTCCCAAGCACTCCATGACTCAAATTTAGCAAGTTTGACCACTTTGGAGATGTGGAAGACAACTTGCATAAGGTGGAATACGGAAACTAGGCAAATAAGACAAAAATTGGATTAATTAATGTCTAAGGTAGCTAACTATGGGTTGATTATTCTAACAAGATGAAATTTGCTGAAAAGCACCATTGGGGGAAGTCTATTCCAGTTTTAAGGATACAATCAAGGAGAAAAGGGTCACAAACCCTACCTATTTTTTACCAACAGTGGCTTATCTATTAGATGACAGGTTACATCTATACTTCAGTACTCACTGCAGCCATCAAAGAGTTCAATGAATGAACAAGTGTTAGAGTTAGATAGACTATTACTTAAATTAGGGTTTTTGACCTAATTTTGCAAAAAAAAATTATTTTATCTATTTTTAGTAAATTAGATCCAACTTTTGAGGATCTAAATATTTTTGTAAAGGCTATAAAGCCTAAGACTTATTTGAAACAAAGGTTGGACTTCAGGGACTTGTAGACCATTATCATCATCAAGCTTCTCATATTATTCATGACCTAATATAAGCTCTTTTGCTATCATATGTTCAACTTCCATATATTTTCTATTTTGTGCTTGTGCCTGAATGTCTGATTCAGTTTTATTCATGTTATTCAAAGTCTGATAGTTGTCATCCTATCTATATGTTGATGAGTTGAATGGCAAGTACTTTTCCTTGTTATGATTAGCCCTTTATATGTAATTGTTTTATGTATGAATCTACCAGCATAGTAAGTTCTCCATCTTTTCACCCTGTTATCCAACCTCTGAACAATGGTAGTTAGAAGCCTTATCTTTGATTGAGTTTTGTGCATGTATTGAGAGTGTGAGGTCCTATGGGTTATCTGACTTGATCCAGTTAGAAAAACCATTTAAGTTACCAAGCATCCTCGAGCTGCAACCTAGAGGAGTTTCCTGGAGTGATAACAGGTATAATCAATCTGTCTGGACTCTGGAATGCAATTTTTCCTCAGAGTCTGTTTTGGGTGGAATTGAGAAGTGTGTGAAAACCTCCATTGGCAAACCTGTATTTCACTTTGGAGGATACCTAGAAGAAATGATGATATGGATTTTGTAGACCAGTGATGATATGGGTTTTGTTGACCTGTATTTCATTTTGGAGGATATCAAGAAGAAATGATGATATGTGTTTTGTAGACCTGTATTTCACTTTGGAGGATACATAGAAGAAATGATGATATGGGTTTTGTATACAAGTGATGATCCAAGAGACCTATGTGGCTCATTTGCTCAAATATCTATTTCCCTAGCCTCAGCATGTGGTTCAATAAGCCACCTCAGCTTGCTTTTCAATGTGTTCAATAAGAAAATTTGTCTTTGCACAACATAGATGTTTTTGTCTGGAATTGAAATTTTGTAAATGCAAGAAGGTCTATACTATTTAGAAGAACACTCAACAAGTGGAATTATTTGAATTGGACCAGTATTGAAACTTGGGCATTTAGTTTTGTGCAACCAGACAAAAATTAGACAAAACAGTGTCAACGAGCAACTTGGGCACCCATTAGCATGCATTTAAGATATGGCTTTTGAAGGAAGTATGGAAAAGTACATGTTTACATATTCAATCTCACTTTTGTGTGCATTTAAGCAAGCCTTGTGTACAGTTGTAAATGTCCTCATTGCTCATTTTAACATATTTACCATTCTCAATACTCATTTTTTACCCATGCAAGAATTAAAGAAGAAGAGGAACACTGGGTTATTAATTTTTTCTCTCTATGTTTATAGTGTTAAAGATAGTGCAGCTGCGAGACCCATCCTCAGGGAGGATGGTACCCTAGTGAGTTAAGTAGAGTAGAGTAAGACCCTAGAAGGTAACCTAGGGCCCCGAGTAATCTCCTGGGGTTCTTGGTCTGTGACCAAGTAGTTGATGCCATGGAAAATTCCCTAACATATGGTTAGGGCCACTATATGTCTCTGGGGTATTCTAGTTTGGGACCAGATAGTTTCTTGGACAAGATGTCCAAGCAGATCCTGTAGGTTGCGATAGAGATTTCATGGTCTGGGACTAAGCAGATTCTTGGTCTAGGACCAAGCAGTTCCTGCAGGTACATTCCTGGTCAGTTATCCAGGAAATTTCTTGGTCAGTTGACCAAGATGATGATGTGTGACATCCTCTCTCCTATTCAGTTATTGCTAGGTTGTTTCTCAAGGGAGTGGCCACTCCTTGATGATGTAACTAGCACCTAACCCTTAGGATTAGTACCGAGGACCAAAGGATCACATCATCCAGGTTGGATCTTCTTTCTTATATTGTGATGATAAATATATATATATATATATGGAACACATGTGACAATATAGCTTGAGAGAGAAAAGATTAAAGTCATTGGTCTTGTTGGTCCTATGGGTAAAAGGGGTTGCTTGTCCACCTTTATGGTACACCTTGGACTTGTGAGTATGAGGGTTGTCTTACCTTCTTATTAGGACCCCTTTGGTTGATATTGGTCCTTTATATTTTACTTGGTCCTAGCACTCTTAGTATGTGTACCTTTAGCATGATGGATTTTATTTTATGGTTTTTATTTTTGGACCATTGGTACCCTATCCTAAGTCAACTTAGCTTTGTTGTTTTTATTTTGTAAGACCTTTGGACCATTGGTACCCTATCCTAAGTCAACTTAACTTTATGGTTTTTATGTTGTAAGACCTTTGGACCATTGGTACCCTATCCTAAGTCAACTTAATTTTATGGTTTTTAATTTGTAAGACTTGTGGACCATTGGTACCCTATATTAAGTCAACTTAACTTTATGGTTTTTAATTTGTAAGACCTTTGGACCATTGGTACCCTATCATAAGTTCACTTAATTTTATTTTATGTTTTATTGGTAGCTGCCCTAAAAGAAAGAGTTGAAGCAAGACCCTTCTATATTTCCTTTCAAGTTATAAAAGCAAGTCTCATCCTTCATTGTAATGATCCAAGAAGTTAGATATCTACTCTAATCTTTATTTTTGGCGTCTTCTACTAGGATTTCACTGCTTTATCCCTGGGTTATCAGATCTAGGATTGAAGGTTTCTCCTTCCTCTTGCTGAGCCATGAATAGTGGATTGTTAGTGTTCCTCTTGCTCAACCATGAACTATGTTGTGGACTGTGACCTTTTGCAGCAGACTGGTGGATTGTGTGTTGTCTCTCTTGTTGGGTCGTGACTCTAGGAAACTAACTCGTGATTGTTTTGGGTTTATTCAAAGTTCACCTTGTTGCTATTATTATAGACTGTGAGCTGCTCTTGGACTGTTAGCCTAGGCGTCATTATTTTTGGGTTGCTAAGTTTGTTGTGACTAGGGATTTTTTGTTAATAGCCTTCATTAGCTGAGCCATGACTGTGAGTAGTCTCCCTTACTGGATTAAGACTTTGTTATCTCTCGTTAGGTTGATCTGTAGACTGTGTGGTGTCTCTCCTATTGAGTCGTGACCTTATGCACCCGATTCGTGGATCATGTGGGATTGTATGTCCTTCCAAGATATGGTTGTCACTAGTAAACCTTAACTATGACTGTGTATACTAGTGAGTTGTGACTGTGTTTTGACCTTACCTATCTGGCCATGACTTGTTTGCATCCCACCTGAACTAAGTTCTAGATGTGTCAAGTCCTAAATGACAAGGGTCGTCATACTTGGTGACTGAGGTATCTTATTTACTACTGTATGTATCTAACCTTAACCTACATCTCTCTAACTCTCTCTCTCTCTCTCTCTCTCTCTCAAGGTATGTCATATGTTCCTCTTGTGACTTGTCCTTTCAGTGACAAGATCTGAACCTAAAATTATCCGACTATAAGGTTGATCTAAAACAATTTTAAACTAGTATGGTTACTACTCTTTGCTACTGTTTAGTACTGTTGGTATTACTTTATTTCATGTGCATTGCTATTGTCTTAACTACTGTTCATTATTACTATTTATGTTTTGTACATTGCAATTGGTAAAACATCTCAAGGACCAACTTTAACACAATGACCAGTTGAGTGTTAAAGTTGAAAGAAATGAAAATTACATTTGAATTTATTATAGCTGTATTGTTCTAGATCTAACATTGTTGTTTTAGTTTTGTTTATGCATTAAAGTATAAAATGTTAATTTGCTTATATCAAACCCTAACCTAACCCTAAACTTTAACATGGTATCAGAGCTTATGGCTTGTAGTTAACTTTGTTTTGCAATCTAACAGAGTCTACAACAAGTGTTTTAGCATTGTCAACTAACAATAAGGGTTTGAAATTTATTTTGGCCTTCAAGTGTTAAAGATTTGATATTCACACAATTGGTTGACCTCTCTATTTGACTAGATGACAGCTGAACAAAGGCATGTGTTTATATCAGTAGTACTGACAAGTGTTATTTCAGAAAATGGATTTGATAGATTGTGGACGTGATGATGCCTTGAAGAGATAGGTAAGTTCTAACTAGCAAATGATAAGTAAGAAAGCTTACTTAACTTGTATCATAATTATGATACCTTATAGTTGATCGTTTTTTGTGCAAAAGAGTTTTTATGACTCATTGATGGATGTGATCTAGAACTTGCTAGCATAAGGGAGTTAGAGTTCATGATTATGATCATATAACTATCTAACAAGTGTGATGATGCATGATGATATTATTTAAGAAGTGCATGCTCAAGTTTTAAGGACATTGGTATAGAATGCTTAACCATTGTTGCGATGCATCAATCAATGAATTTGCAAAGAAGCTTAGAACTTATTCATGTATGACCTCGTATCTAGGGTTATGATATAACCTAGGAGTATGTGACAAGTAATGAATGTTTGCAAATCCTTTTTATGCTTAGAATTAATTGCACAGTTCAAGAGGGAGTTGAGTGCTTAGGTATAGAGGGAGAAAGAGGGTCCACAAAATGCAGGATCAGTAATGTTGGATGTTCATCCTCCCAGAGAAACTATGAGGAATTTGTTATAACTAGTCCAGAGATCAAGAGGGAGCCAAATGTGCTCCTCAATCCCCAGTAGGATGGGATTGCAAAAAAATGTTGTGATCTCCCTTAACGAAATTTCTCAAAGAATCCTCCTCGATGATATAAACATGGAAATAAGCCCAATCCATGAGTCATCTCTCTTAGATGAGCAGAGGAAGGAGGTCAGAGAGTCTTTATTTGATCTCTTTGAGAAACCTATTGAGAGGTTTCATGATTGCTCTGGTTTGATATCTCAAATAAGCTACATCACTGTTTAGAATCCTCCATTAATGAGGAGGCAGCCAAACATCAAGTTTGGAAGATGTAAATATGTTAAATGATGTGCAATAAGTGGTTCTCATCTAACAAGGGAAGTCAATTACAACTTCCAAGTGAATCTATAAAATTTCAAGCTTCTTGCTGACAGTTAGAGTTGTTTGGAGCTCTCAGAAAATATTGTGCTCTATGACAGCTAGGAACACATCAAGAGGAAGTATCACCATGTATGGGACATGCTGAAATATGCTCTATCAAGTAGACAGTTTACTAATGTGTTGACTAAGCCTCTGTCGAAGTCTAAGTACTTTCGAGACAAGCTTAGTGTTGTTGAGAATGCCTCTCTTGCTGAGAGGTAGTGTTAAAGATAGTGCAACTACAAAGACCCATTCTCAGGGAGGATGGTATCCTAGTCAGTTAACTAGGGTAAAGTAAGACCCTAGAAGGTATTCTAGGGCCCCCAGTAGTCTCCTAAGGCTCTTGGTTTGGTACTAAGCAGGTTGGTGCCTTGGAAAAGTTCCTAACATATGGTTAGTGCTCGTATATGTCTCTAGGGTATTCTAGTTTGGGACCAGACATTTTCTTGAAGATGATGTCCAAGAAAATCCTGCAGGTTGAGACAGACGCTTCCTGGTCTAGGACTAGGCAGATTCTTGGTTTGGGACCAAGTAGTTTCTGCAGGTGCATTCCTAGTCGGTTAACCAGGCATTTTCTTGGTCATTTGACCAAGGTGATGATGTGTGATGTCCTCTTTGTTAGATTTTCACAAGATTATAGGAGTATATCTTAATTGTATTTAACAAAAGGATCACTAGAAGAAATACAAGGCACAAAAGAATAACACAAGAGTTTTTATCCTGGGAAACCCAAATGGGAGAAAACCCAACAACCTTTGTATAGAGATGATAATTATGATAATAGTGTACAAAAAAGAGAGAGAAAAGATGGAAGTACTTTCCAAAGATAGAAACCCCAAAACAGTCTTCTCCTTCAGCAGGTGCAAACTTCTCTCTCTCAGTTATGCGAATTTCACTTGAGTGAATGTGTGTTATAATGAGGAGGGGCACCTCTTATTTATACTGATTTTCCAAGTGGAAAATTCACTAGGGCTGACTTCTCTTGGGGGAGCAATAAAATATATATTAATATTTTTTTTTTATTTTTTTTTGCTTGTTTTGCACCCCAAGTTTTACATTGTTCTTTCTAGGGTTTGCAAGATTGATTACAACAAGTTCAACTCTCTTAGGAGGTACAATAAAGAATACAATAATAATATCTTCTGAAGCTGCACAAAATCCAACACTCCCTCTCAACAAGGAAGGTATTCTTCAGTCTTCATCAACATCACGATCATCTAGGTTTCATCTGTACATCTATATTCTCTCCATCGTCTCTATACAAACTGAAGGTTGTCATGAATTAGTTCTATCAAGATGTCTGAGAGAAGATTGTTTACTATCGGCAGTACCATCTAATACCTGTCCGACTCTGCTGCCGATGGGATCCTCCCATACCTGGCTTAAGAACCTAGATGAGAAAATGTGCACAACCATCTACTACCTATTCGTCTCATCTGTCAATGGGATGCTCCCAAACCTAGTTGAGAACCTAAACGAGTAGAGGTGCCTGTGGAATCATATGACCATATACTACCTGTCTGACTCATCTGTTGATGGGATTTCTCCCATACCTGACTGAGTACCTGGACAAGCAGAGGCACCTATGTGAACCCAACCATCTACTACTTGTCTGTTTCATCTCCTGATGGGTTTTCTCCCATACCTGGATAAGAACCTGGACGAGTAGAGGCACCTAGGAAAAAGCATGATAAATATCTCTCAGTCATCTCTCCCTCTCAAGGAGGGATACGTTCTCCTCTACTCCAAGTCTTCCGCAAAAGTATTCAAACTTCACCCTGGGTAGAGGCTTGGTGAGGATATATGTAGTCTAGTCATCTGTCGGAACATATTGTACCTCGACCACACCTTTATGCACAGTATCACGTATGAAGTGATACTGAATCTCTATATGCTTCAATTTGTCATGAAATACAATATTCACTGACATCTGCACACAGATCTGGTTATCACAATGAATTACGGTTGGCTCTGGAATCTAGTCAAACAATCCTGCAAGAAGTTTATGAATCCAAGCTGTTTCTCAAGCTGCTGAGCTAGGAGCCATATACTCAGCCTCTGCAGTACTGAGAGCTACTGAGTTCTGCTTCTTACAACACTAAGTGATTACTGCAGAAGACAAACTGAAACAGCATCCTATAGTACTCTTCCTATCTGTAGTGCATTTGGCCCAATCTGAGTCTATAAACCCTTGTAATTTCAAGTCACATTCTGAATCATATCGTAGACCATATCCCACAATGCCACGTAAGTATTTGAGTAGATGTTTTGTAGCATTCCAATGAATCTACCTTGGTTCACACATGAACTGACTGAGGGAATTCACAGCAAAACAAATATCTGGTCTAGGGTTCGTCAGATACATCAAGGACCCAATCAACTGGCGATACATAGTGGGATCGATCAAATTTGAATTTGAAGCAGAATCCCTCGGCTTCTTCAAATTTGCATCCATCGAAGTAGCTATGGACTTGCAGTCCAACATTCTAAATCTCTTTAGTATATCTATAGTTTATTTTCCTTGACCTAGGAAAATCTCCTTCTGCCTATGTCATACTTCTAATCCCAAAAAGTAGTGCATCAATCCAAGATCCTTCATTTCGAACTCAAAGGCAAGTTTCTTCTTAACACCATATGATAAGTTTTTCATTTCCAATGAGACAGGTCATCAACATATAGTACCAAAATTAGTGGCTCATCATTCACAACCTTGTGGTAAAGGTTGGGGTCTGCATCACTCTTGGTGAATCCCAGACTCACCAGGAATCCATCTATTCATCCATACCAAGCACGGGGTGCTTGCTTGAGTCCATATAAATCCTTTTTCAGCTTGCATACATGAGACTCCTTTCCATGGACGACAAACCCTTCTAGTTGTTCAACATATACTTCTTCCTCAATAATACCATTGAGAAAGGTTGTTTTGACATCCATATGATGCAGCTTTCATCCCATAGCTGAAGCAATAGCAATGATCAATCTGATGGAAGTATATCAAGCCACAATAGCAAATGTCTCATCATAATCAACTCCCTCTTTCTGAGAGAACCCTCTGGCAACAAATCTAACCTTGTATTTTTCAATGCTTCCATCTTCTCCATGAGTTTCATGCCCCTTTGCATTCTGCAAAATCTGTTGTACCCATCTAGGTCTTTTCCGGCTTACTGCCATATCTGTGGGAGCATCATCTGGCTCAATTGGATCAATGGGACCGATCGGTTTATTCCTTTCTTCAGACTCCCTCTTAATTTCTAGAGGGGAAGATGATCTCATCTCTTCATCATCATCGATCTCCATATCAGATCCTCTTCCTTTTTGGATAACCATTTCTTCTTCAAAGGTTACATCCCGACTGACTTCGATTTGCCTTGATCCTAGGATGTATATTCTGCAAGCCTTTGAACACTTGCAGTATCCCACGAACATTCCCTTCTTGCCTGAAGGTTCTAACTTAGGCACATGAATGTAGACTAGAAAGATGTGAAGTAAGTATCCATCCTAGTGACGACTAAGTTCATAAAGGATCCTTTAATTATCTTGTTCGAATCACGACAACAGTGTTGTCAGGTTTCTATCATATGTAATAGACCAGAATCCTTGTCTTTGAGGGATAACTTTCTCTATCTCTCAGTAGTCGGTTGAGTAAATCTTGTTGAAGCAGCAGATAGACCGACATTTGCGTTAGATTTTCATAATATTATAGGAGTATATCTTAATTGTATTTATCAATAGGATCACTAGAATATAGACAAAGCACAGAACAATAACACGATTACTTTTATCCTGGGAAAACCCAAATGGGAGAAAACCCAGCAACCTTCGTCTAGAGATGATAATTCAGAGATCAGTGTACAATGAAGAAGAAAGAGAAAATATGGAAATGCTTTCCAAAGATAGAAACCCTAAAAACAATCTTCTTCTGCAGTGTATGCAAACTTAACTTGTGTTGCTGCTGTGTGGAATAATGAGGAGGGGTGCCTCCTATTTATACAAATTTTCTAGTAATATTTTAACTGGGTCCGACTTCTATTGGGGGAGCAACATAATTTATATTTTATAATTTAAATTTTGTCTTTTCTTTTGCTTGCTTTTCTCCCCAAGGTATTCATTGTTCTTCTAGGGTTTGTATGATTGATTACAATAAGTTCATCTCCCAGAGGAAGTACAATACAAGAACAATAAGAATAGCTTCTGAATTTGCACAAACTCCAACACTCCCTCTCAACAAGGTATTCTTTGGTCTTCATCAGCATCACGATCATTTGGGTTTCATCTGTACATCTATACTGTCTTTATCGTCTCTAAACATATTGAAGGTTATCTTTATGAATTTGTTCTATTCGGATGTATGCGAGAAAGTCTCTTGCTACCTATACGTCTCTACTGCCGATGGAATACTTCCATGCCTGGTTAGAGATCCTGGATGAGCAAATGTGTATGACCATATACTACCTATTCATATCATCTGCTAATGGGGTACTCCCATACCTAGCTAAGAACCTGAACGAGTAAATGTGCACAATCATCTACTATATGTTCATCTCATATGTCGATGGGTTACTCCTATACCTGGCTGAGAACCTGAACGAGTAGAGGTGTTTGTGCAATCACATGACCATCTACTACCTTTCTAACTCATCTTCTGATGGGATTTCTCCCATACCTAGTAGAGCACCTGGACGAGCAGAGGCACTTGCATGAACCCAACCATCTACTACCTATCTGTCTCATCTGCCGATGAGATTTCTCGCATACCTGAATGAGCAGAGGTACCTGGAAAAAAATATGGTAAATGTCTCTCAGCCATCTCTCCCCCTCAAGGAAGGATACGTTCTCTTCTACTCCAAGTCTTCCGCGAAAGTATTCAAGCTTAATCCTAGGAAGAGGCTTGGTGTGAACATCTGCAGTTTGGTCGTCTATCGAAATATATTGGAGCTCGACCGCACCTTTCTGCACCATATCATGTATGAAGTGATACTGAATCTCTATGGGCTTCGACTTGTCGTAAAATACAGGATTCATTGACATCTGCAAACAACTCTGGTTATCATGGTGAATCACAGATGGCTCTGGAATCTAGCCAAACAATCCTGCAAGAAGTTTATGAAGCCAAACTGCTTCTCAAGCTATTGAACTTGCAACCACATACTCGGCCTCTGGAGTACTGAAATCTACTAAGTTATGTCTTCTATTGTACTAGGAAATTACTACAGAACTCAAACTAAAACAACATCTTGAAGTGCTCTTCCTATCTGTAGTGCATCCGGACCAATCTGAGTTTGTAAACCCTTGCAATCTCAAGTGACAATCTGAATTCTATCGTAGATCATATCCCATAGTGCCACATAAGTATTTGAGCACATGTTTTGCAACAGTCCAGTGATTCTACCTCGGTTCACACAGTAACTGACTGAGGGAATTCACACCAAAACAAATATCTGGTCTGGTGTTTGTTAGATATATTAAGGACCCAATCAACTGGCAATACATAGTGGGATCGATTAAATTTGAATATGAAGCAAAATCTATCAGCTTCTTCAAATTGCATCCATCAGAGTAGATATGGACTTGCAGTCCAACATTTCAAATCTCTTTAGTATATCCATGGTGTATTTTCCTTGACCTAGGAAAATCTTCTTCTACCTTTATCATGCTTCTAATCCCAAGAAGTAATGTATCACAATGTCGTTGAGAAAGGTTGTCTTGACATCCATCTGATACAACTTCCATCCCATTGTTAAAGTAATAGCAATGATCAATCTGATGGAAGTATATCGAGCCATAAGAGAAAATGTTTCATCATAATCGACTCCCTCTTTTTGAGAAAACCCTTTAGCAACAAGTATAGCTTTGTATTTTTCAATGCTCCCATCTACTCCATGCAGAGCTTCATGCTCCTGTGCATTCTACAAAATCCGTCCTGCCCATCTGGGTTTTTTCTGGCTTACTGCCATATCTGTGGGAGCATCATGTGACTCAACTGGATCAATGGGACTGATCGGTTTATTCATTTCTTCAGACTCCCTCTTAATGGTTGGAGGGGAGATGATCTCATCTCTTCATTGTCATCGATCTCCATATCTGATCCTCTTCCTTTTCAAATAGTCATTTCTTCTTCAAAGGTTACATCCCGACTGACTTTGATTTGACTAGATCCTGGGATGTATATTCTGTAATCCTTTGAAGACTTGCGATATCCCATGAATGTTTCCTTCTTTCCTGAAGGTTCTAACTTGGGTACATGAATCTAGACTGGAAAGTAATTATCCATCCTAATGACGACTGGGTTCATCAAGGATCCTTCAATTGTCTTGTTTGAGTCACTACATCAGTGTCGTCAGGTTTCTATCATATGTAATAGACTAGAATCCTTGTCTTTGAGGGATAACTCCCTCTGTCTCTGAGAATTCGGTTGAGTAAATCTTGTTGAAGCAACAGATATACTGACATTCATATAAGCTTTTTGCTTCTAGAGGCGTTTTGCTTCTGTTCCATTTGTATATCAATGTGATCACTAGTCCTCACATATCATGGCAATCCCTATAAGTCAAATCCCGTCAGATGGTTAGCGATATTTCATAATCAATGTAATAACAAAATAATGTAGGCAACCTTTTATTCGAAGCTTCGACACAACACACATAAGGCCATTATTTGGATGCTTATTGTGTCCATTATACCATACCATTAAGAGTGTGTACTACTCTAGTATGTTGTAAAGGAGTCATCATCCTAGATGGGTTGTGCAGCATGATAGGCTATTTAACTACCTAAATTTAGAAATGTAGATATGTGTAACGCATATTCAAAAAACAACCAAATCTAATCTACTAGAGCATGTAAAATCAAATACTTATCTTTTGTAGTTTTGTGGGTGGGCTCCTATTGTCAGAGTCCACTGATCTTCATATGCTTGCTTGACGATCATCATAGTCTAGATCTTCATATCATTTAGAAGAAGAACTTCAAACGATCATCCTTCCTTGGCTCCTTGTGAGGAAGGTCTTCTTCTACATTAGCAGTTGAAGCTTCATGCTTCCTTTTGTTTAAACTTCGACATCTACTAGCATAATGACCATATTTTTTGCACCTGTAGCACTGTATCTAAGATAAGTCCTCTTGTTTCTTCTAATCTGAGGGAGGACTTGATCTCTTATCTTAATGCTTGTGATTGAAGGACTTCCTTCCCCTTCCCTTGCCTTTCTTGGCATGAGATATGAAAGCTTGATTCTCCTCAGGTTGAGCGCCATGAAGTCTTTGGCATGTTGTGATTCTTGTTTCTTCCTGAGTGCATTTTTCCCATAGCTTATCAAATTTGGGCAACTTGGTCCGACCACTTATAGTTTGGATGAAAGACTCCCAAGATGGTGGGAGACCATTTAAGGTGGTCATAACGAGATCATTTTCTTTAATATTGTCTCCACTGGACTTTAGCTTGTCCAAGAGTTCAGTGATCCTCATGAAATATGAGGCAATATTCTCGGACTTCGTCATCTTCATATTCGACAGTTTATTCCTCAATGTAAGAGTCACATCGATATTACTGTGTTGAAATAGCTTCTTTAATGTTTTGAACATCTTCGTCGCTGTCCTCTTTTCTGAGATCTGAGGAATCAAATGGTATCTAATTGAGTCCACCAAAATCTGTCTTGCTTTGGCATCATTCTTCGTCTAGCGAGGTTTGTCTTATTTGGCTTTTGATACTGGGACCTTTTCATTTACACACCGTAATAGGTCATTTTCTTCTAGTAGCAGAAGAACCATAGACTTCTAGGGGATGAATTTGAGGCTCCTTCCAGAGGATCTTCAACCTTCATGCTGATCATCTTGACTGTAGATCTAGATTTGAAACCCTAGCAGAGACTAGGTCAAAACTAAAGGTTGGAGTTTTGGAAAACTGACTACACATATAAATGCACCCTAGAGAGGTGAGTTGAGAAGAGGTAGAGTCGAGCCAAAACTATGGAGGGAGTAAGTCAAAAATTGAAACCCTAATTTTTGTTGCAACTGTAGAATTAGGTCAAAAATTGAAAATTCTTAGAATTGAATTGTCTTCAACAAAAGATGCGCCCTCCTTAAAGCGAAATTCCCAAGGCTCTTTTTCTGCCAAAAGGTTTAGTGAATACCTTGAAAGATGAAACCCTAGTTTCAACAGGTTTTCGACAGAGTTTCGGCAATGGCCTCTTCTAGCACTGCTCTGATACCATCTTAGATTTTCATAAGATTATAGCAGTATATCTTAATTGTATATATCAATAGGATCACTAAAATATAGACAAAGCACAAAACAATAACACGAGTATTTTATCCTAGGAAACCCAAATGGGAAAAAACCTAGCAACTTTTGTCTAGAGATGATAATTCTGAGCTATCAGTGTACAATGAAGAAGAAAGAGAAAATATGAAAATACTTTCCAAATATAGAAACCCTAAAAAAAGCCTTCTTCTGTAGTGTATGCAAACTTCTCTCCCATAAAAATGCGAAATTCACTTGTGTTGCTGCTATGCCACTGTGTGGAATAATGAGGGGTGCCTCCTATTTATACATATTTTCCACTAATATTTTAACTGGGGCCAACTTCTCTTGGGGGAGCAACATAATTTTTATTTTGTCTTTTCTTTTGCTTGCTTTTCTCCCCAAGGTCTTCATTGTTCTTCTAGGTTTTGTATGATTGATTACGATAAGTTCATCTCCCGTAGGAGGTACAATACAAGAACAATAAGAATAGCTTCTAAAGTTGCACAAATTCCAACAATTCATAGAATCCTTCCACTTCTGATCACCAAATCTCTGCATGAGATTATTTTGGGTCTGAGAGTCATAATTCATGCTTCTAGAGGCTTTTTGCTTATGTTCCATCCGTATATCAATGGGATCACTTGTCTTTGTAAATCATGGCATTCCCTACAAGTCAAATCCTGCTAGATGGTTAGCAACATTTCATAATCAATGTATTAACAAAATAATGTAGGCAACTTTTAGTCAATGCTTCAACACAACACATAAGGCCATTATTTGGATGCATATGGTCTCCATTGTAGCATACCATTAAGAGTGTTTACTACTCCAAGTATGTTATAAAGGAGGTGACATCCTAGATGGGTTGTGCAGCATGACAAGCTACTTAAACAATCATGTGTATAGTAAATACTACATAATCCTATTGTTAATAAAGGAACTATATCACAAGCTCAACCACTTCTTGAATTCAAAGCAGCCATATCTAATCTACTAGAGCATGTAAAATCAAATACTTATATTTTATTGTTTTGTTGGTGGGCTCCCACTGTCAGAGTCCATTGATCTTCATATGCTTGCTTCACAATCATCATAGTATGGATCTTCATATCATCTCTTTAGTATGGAGAGTACTAGAAGAAGAACTTTGAACGATCATCATTCCTTGGTTTCTTGTCAGGAGTGCCTTCTTCTACATCAGAAGTTGAAGCTTCGTGCTTCCTTTTGTTTGAACTTCAACAATTGCTGTCATAATGAGATAAATCCTTCTTCTCTTTCTTCTGCTCTGGGGGTGGACTTGATCTCCTACCTTGGTGCTTGTGATTGTAAAACTTCCTTCCCCTTCCCTTGCCTTTCCTGGCATGAGATGCAAACACTTGATTCTCCTCAGGTTGAGTGCCATGAAGTCTTTGTCGTGATGCTATTCTCATCTCTTCCTGGGTGCATTCTACCCATAGCTTATCAAATTTGGGTAACTTGGTTCAACCACTTATATGGTTTGGATGAAGGACTCCCAAGATGGTGGGAGAGCATTTAAGGTGATCATGACAAGATCCTTTTCTTCAAGGTTGTCTCCACTGGACTTTAGCTTGTCCCCGAGCTCGGTGATCCTCATGAAATATGAGGCTATATTTTTGGACTTTGCCATCTTCATATTTGACAATTTATTTCTCAATGTGAGAGTTATGTCGATGCTACTGTGTTCAAATAGATTCTTCAAGGTCTTGAACATCTTCCTAGTTGTCGTCTTTTCAGATATTTGAGGAACCACATGGCCTCTCACTGAGTCCACCAAAATCCTTCTTGCTTTGGCATCATTTTTCCTCCAGCGAGGTTTGTCTTCTTCGGCTTCTAGGTCTGGGACCTTTGTATTTACAAATTGTAATAGATCATTTTCTTCTAGTAGAAGAAGAACCCTAGAATTCCAAGAGATGAAGTTGGGAGCCCATTCCAGACGATCTTCAACTTTCATACTAATCATCTTGACTACATATATGGATCTGAAACCCTAGCAAAGGCTAGGTCAAAAATGAATGTTGGAGCTTTGGAAAACTGACTCCATAGGTAGATGCGCCCTAGCAAGGTGAGTTAAGAAGAGGTAGAGTCGAGCCAAAACTCTGGAGAAAGTAGGTTAAAAACTGAAACCCTAATTTTTGTTGTAGCTGTAGAATAAGGTCAAAAATTGAAAGCTCCCAAAATTGAGTTTTGCCTTCACCAAAACATGTGCCCTCCTTAGAGTGAAATTCCCAAGGCTCTTTTTCTTCCTAAAGGTTGAGTAAAGGCTTTCAAAGATGAAACCCTAGTTTTGACAATGTTCCAATAATGTTCGGCAATGGCTTCTTCTAGTATTCCTTTGATACCATGTTAGATCATTTTCTTCTAGTAGAAGAAGAACCCTAGAATTCCAAGAGATGAAGTTGGAAGCCCCTTCCAGACGATCTTCAACTTTCATACTAATCATCTTGACTACAGATATGGATCTAAAACCCTAGCAAAGGCTAGGTCAAAAATGAATGTTGGAGGTTTGGAAAACTGACTCCACAGGTATATACGCCCTAGCAAGGCGAGTTAAGAAGAGGTGGAGTCGAGCCAAAACTATGGAGAAAGTAGGTTAAAAACTAAAACCCTAAATTTTGCTGTAGCTGTAGAATAAGGTCAAAAAATGAAAGTTTCCAGAATTGAGTTTTTCCTTCACCAAAATATGTGCCCTCCTCAGAGCAAAATTCCCAAGGCTCTTTTTCTGCCTAAAGGTTGAGTAAAGGATTTCAAAGATGAAACTCTAGTTCCGATAGTGTTCCAACAATGTTTGGCAATGGCTTCTTCTAGTACTACTCTGATACCATGTTAGATTTTCACAAGATTATAGCAGTATATCTTAATTGCATTTAACAAAAGGATCACTACAAGAAAGACAAAGCACAAAACAATAACAAGTTTTTATCCTAGGAAACCCAAATGGGAGAAAACCCAACAACCTTCGTATAGAGATGATAATTCTAATAACAGTGTACAAAGAAGAGAGAGAAAAGATGGAAGTACTTTCCAAAGATAGAAACCCCAAAAAATTCTTCTCCTTCAGCAGGTGCGAACTTCTCTCTCTTAGTGATGTGAATTTCACTTGAGTGAATGTGTGTTATAATGAGGGGTGCCTCCTATTCATACTGATTTTCCAACTGGAAAATTCACTGGGGTCGACTTCTCTTGGGGGAGCAATAAAATATATATTAATAATTTATTTTTATCTATTTTTTTTGCTTGCTTTTCACCCAAAGGTTTACATTGTTTTTTCTAGGATTTACATGATTGATTACAACAAGTTAAACTCTCTTCGGAGGTACAATAAAGAATACAATAATAATATCTTCTGAAGTTTGCACAAACTCCAATACTCTCTCCTATTCGGTTATTGCTAGGTTGTTTCTCAAGGGATTGGCCACCCCTTGATGATGTCACTCACACCTAACCCTTAGGAGCAGTACCGAGGACCAAAGGATCACATCATCTAGGTTGGATTTTCTTTCTTCTATTGTGATGGTAAATATATATATATATATATGGAACACATGTGACAATATACCTTAAGAGAGAAAAGATTAAAGTCCTTGGTCTTGTTGGTCCTGTGGGTAAAAGGGGTTGCTTGTCCACCTTTATGGTACACCTTGAACTTGAGGGTATGGGGGTTGTCTTACCTTCTTATTATGACCCCTTTGGTTGACTTTTGGTCCTTTATCTTTTACTCAGTGCTAGCACTCTTATTATGTGTACCTTTAGCATGATGACTTTTATTTTATGGCTTTTATTTTTGGACCACTGTTACTCTATCCTAAAACAACTTAACTTTATGGTTTTTAATTTGTAAGATCTTTGGAACATTGGTACCCTATCCTAAGTCAACTTAACTTTATGGTTTTTATTTTGTAAGACCTTTGGACAATTGGTACCCTATCCTAAGTCAACATAACTTTACGTTTTTATATTTTTTAAGACCTTTGGACCATTGGTACCCTATCCTAAGTTCACTTAATTTTATTTTATGTCTTATTGGTAACCCCTCTTAAAGCTAGGGTTGAAGAAGGACCCTTCTAGATTTCCTTTCAAGTTATAAAAACAAGTCTTATCCTTCATTGTAATGATCCAAGAAGTTAGATCTCGGCTCTAATCTTTATGTTTGACGTCTGCTACTATGATTTCGCTACTTTATCCCCGGGTTATTAGATCTGAGTTTGAAGGTTGCTCCTTCCTCTTGTTGAGCTGTGAACAGTGGACTGTAAGTGTTCCTCTTGCTCAGCCGTGAACTGTGATGTGGATAGTGACCTTTTGCAGCAGACTGGTGGACTATGTGTTGTCTCTCCTGTTGGGCAATGACTCTATGAAACTGACCCGTGACTGTTTTGGGTTGATTCAAAGTTCACTTTGCTATTGTTATTATAGACTGTGAGTTGCTCTTGGACTGTTAGCCTGGGCGTCATTATTTTTGGGCTGTTAAGTCTGTTTTGACTAAGGATTGTTTGTTAATAGACTTCAGTAGCTGAGCCATGACTGTGGGTAGTCACCCTTACTGGCTTAAGACTTTGTTATCTCTCCTTAGGTTGATCTGTGGACCGTGTGGTGTCTCTCCTGTTGAGCCATGACCTTATGCACCTAATCCATGGACCATGTGGGACTGTGTGTCCTTCCAAGACTTGGCTGTGACTGCTAAACATTGACTATGACTGTGTATACTAGTGGGTTGTGACTGTGTTTTGACCTTACCTCTCTGGCCATGACTTGTTTGCAGCCCACCTTGAACTGATTTGTGGATGTGTTAAGTCCTAAATGACAAGGGCCTTCATACTTGGTGACTGAGGTATCTTGTTTACTACTGTGTGTATCTAACCTTAATGTACATCACTCTAACTCTCTATCTCTCAAGGTATGTCATATGTTCCTCTGGTGACTTGTCCTTTCCGTGACAAGATCTAAACCTAAAAATATCTGAGTATAAGGCTGATCCAAAACAATTATAAACCAGTATGGTTACTGCTCTTTGCTATTGTTTAGTACTGTACATTATTACTATTTATGTTCTGTACATTGCAATTGTTAATACATCTCAAGGACCAACTTTAACGCAGTGACCAGTTAAGTATTAAAGTTGAAAGACATGAAAATTACATTTGAATTTATTACAATAGTATTGTTCTGGATCTAACTTTGTTGTTTTAGTTTTGTTTATGGATTAAAGTATAAAATGTTAATTTGTTTATATCAAACCCTAACCTAACCCTAAACTTTAAAACATATAGCCACATCATTAGGTTCATCATTAGGAGCAGAGGAGTCTACGCTGCTCCCTGCTCCTCGAGTAAAATATTAATTGGAGAAACAAGGCACTCCGTTTAGGCAAGACTAAAAGAACATTGTGTGGATGTCATGCACAACCATACACAGAGATCTTCCTTAACTGAGCACTCTTCCAAACACAGGCACCACATCTGTATTGAAAACACCAAAATTAATACAAAGGAAGATCAGTATATAAAAAGGAAAGAGAATCTCTGGAAATTGGGATAAATGACAAAAATTTAAATAGAGATGGAGGTTTTGAACCAAGTGAAAATTGGTGACCAGTTATCCACCTCACAAAGAATAAAGGAAACCACAGGTCTACATAAATGCCCATCCTAAACCTGTGGCCTTCGTTCAAAGATTGGTCTGCTTGCATAATTTATGTCCTAACCTTTATAAACTCTACAGGCTGACCTTCCTTGCACATTCATTGTACTAATATTAATGGAATATCATTGAGCAATTATTACTTAGCACATTGCCCCTAATGATGAGCCCAACAATGTGGCTCAAAATGTAGGGAGAGAAAAACTCAGTTATGCAGAGTTCCCCTTCTTCTTTAAACCTTTTGAATTTTTTATCGAGATGCGGAATGTTAAAGAACATGTAACTTAAGTGATGTGACCCTCTATGGTTGCCTGCAGACTTTTTTTTGACAATATTTTCTCACCATGCAACTTAGAACACCATGACATATGGATAAAGGATTCATGGATAATTAATTTGGTTTGTTTAGTATTTTTTTGCTTCACTGGAATGCCACTCTACCAATGATAAAGTACATGACAGCAGCAACATCAGTCTATGAACAAGGAATTAGTCGTTGGATGTAAATTGCAGATTGTAACAGAGTTTAGAAGCATTGAAAACTTCCAGTCAATCTAACACTTCATCAATTAATAGAAAGTGTGCAGTTCCACCATGAAAATAAAGCTTCATCAAATTGTTGTGAAATGGAGAGAGGGATCTTGGGTACAGGTTCTCTATGAGACATGGCAGTAAATGATACATTTCCTAAATAAAGACCTCTCTAGTTTATTGTTACTCTGCAATTTTGTAATTGGACCGAGAGTTTTAGCCATGATTTAATAAAAGAATAATAGAGTTTATAATTGCTATTTATTCTCTGTTGTGTTAACCTCTATTGTAATGAATGTGTATCGATGATGGATAATGCCATTGATAAATTCATTTGCAGAAACATATGTGATTGAGTTGTCATTGTTCCGTTGTGTTTGCTTTGATTTGTAGGGGGGCTAGTCTCTTTGCATCACAAAGTCTACATATAACATATGAAAGTCCAATGTCAATGGTGATTGGAATAAACCCAACACTGAGTGGAAATCGCCGTGATTCTTGGGGCTTGGTGCCAAGCTATCCACAGCAAGCTCAGTATCAATAATAATCAGCACCTATCCATCATTGGCCTATGGTATGGCTAGGGCCAACCTGGGAAATTCATTGTTTTGTTGCACCTGAGGAAAGTTCCAGTTTTTCCTATGCTCCCCTCTCTCTAACTCTTGACCCAGCTCAGTGGCCTATGCTCGATGTGTTAGGATGGCCTAGAGAAAACAGAATGGGCAGGGAAAACCTCAGGTGGTTCCCTGCTCATGGTACAAGGAGCACCTCGACAAAATTCCAACTACCTCCTTAGTTGGGCCACATCCAACTCCATGTTCTATAATTACACCAAAATCTTCATGTAAAGGTTCATGCTAATTAGTGAAGTTGTCATACCAGGTGAAACTTCTCACAAGTTGGTTGCTATTAAATAAAACATCATTCATATTTCTTCCAGGTAAGAAAGAGCACTTCCCCTCTTATCAGCAACCACGTTGTTCATAACTCTACAACCCAATGAAGCCTATCCCCTAACAAGGCTACTTTGCAGATCATGGACATGGGAAGGCACCAGCCACAGGAGGCAACGCAATCGGTCAATCCTAAGTAGAGGTAACAGAGATTGAAAACCAAATAAGATGTTTAAGAGATTCAGCTCTAACACATAAAGTACACTTGGGATGTCACAGAGCCAAATGACTCTATCTCCTTCCAACTGGCAGACCACCAGGAATAAGTACCCAAGCAAAGAAAGCATTTTTGGGTTTTGTAAGAAGCTTCCAAACATTGCGAAACTTCAAAAATCTATGTTTTTTAAATAGAATCCAGTTTCCATATCTTGTTTAGTCTTCCCTCCAGAATGAGCCTTATTTGAAAAATTCCTTTGAGATGTTCCTCTTCCAATCTTTCTGCTTGGCTTGGACAGAGAAGAAGAGGGGAAGGAGGTCTGTAAGCCTAGTTTGATAAATAGGGAGCCAATGATCAAATTCTTAACTCTGTTTATGATTAGCCTACCATAATTAGACAACCTACACTTATCTTCAATTCAAGCCATGGAACCCAATCTTTAGACTAGACATCAAAATGTCCCTAACAGAGTTGATGTCTTTTCTGTAGAATCTAAAGGCAAAAAATCAGGCCTGTATCAAGGCTTTGCCTTCATGTAGCAAAATGGGGGAAATCATCGATTAGAGTGGTCATTAATATGAACCACCAAGAAGGGAATGTCCCTTCTAGACGAGAAAAGGCTCAACAAACTGTCAAACCTTTCGAA
The DNA here is from genome assembly GCA_001517045.1 of Pseudotsuga menziesii. Taxonomy (NCBI): domain Eukaryota; kingdom Viridiplantae; phylum Streptophyta; class Pinopsida; order Pinales; family Pinaceae; genus Pseudotsuga; species Pseudotsuga menziesii. The sequence goes on along the minus strand of LPNX010829519.1, from coordinate 178,822 downwards.
TACTTTGAGTTTTCGTTGTCCCTTTAATCTTAACTAGAGTGACCGATAAGGGTTTGGAGATTAAGATATTGCCATGACTTTTTCCTCAAGGACTCCCGAGAGAGATACAATTTCTCAAAAGTACCTTACATGCTTCTTTTCCTTCCAACACACGAATCTTCAATCCCCCACTTATTATAGAGAACTTGGGCCTAGGTTCAAGTTTTGATAATCCCCAGGCAACCCTAGTTTCTGAGGGTACAACACAACTCCTAGTTTGCTCTATGAAAACCTTTACCACCAAAAGGGTTTGCCCAAGAAAAGACTTCTCAAAGCCTTCTCCAGCTATGTCACAAGGTTCAGCTTCAAGTTCGAGTTCNATTGGAATTGCAAATGGAAAAAGGAAGTATAATAGATTCTTCAAACTTCAAAATTTAAAAGAATTTCCATTATGTCAAATACTTAGCATTAAGTCAATATGAATGGAGTAAAGTTAGCAATAAGATTAATAAATAGTTTATTTTATTAATATTTAAAACAAAATCTTTATTTATAAATATGGAATAAATTTATTTACAATGCGTAAATTATTATGACTTCCAATAATAATAAAAAGATCAAGAAAGGCATTTTATTTAGTATGTGAGAAATTTATATTAAATAATAAGAGATTACAAAGAAAATGACAAAATTACAACTTCAGACTTCAAGGTTCCAACTTTTGACTGGGTTGTAATTTGTAACGTGTCGACTCCCACAGACTCCAAGAAGAACAAGAAGAGTCGAAAGACTGCAATGTACGTTGTCAATCACACGGACACAGTGATTCGTCAAGTCATCTCCCCCTTCAAGTTCTGGTTTCGAGCAATTAAATTCGTTGGCAGTCACGTCGTCCCCCTTCGACTAGTTTCCAACATCAACTAGATCGTGGGTTTTGCAACTGGTCTCTGAATTGAACACTGTCTATGGCTTGAGACTCAAGCTTGGACACAAATCTTCTACAAAGTCAAGCAAGTGTCAAATTGATATCATAGGTCGAGCTCAACCAAGGTCGATTTTCAACTACGGCTGCAGGTGAAATGAATGCGGGACTCGATCTGTCAATGGCTAGAGAACTAGGTTTTATGAATTGAAAGTTTAAAAACCCTTAAAAATTCAAAATTTTGCCATTAGGTTTTCCTATCAGGTTCGGCGAACTTGTACGAAGTTTTAGATTTTTTTGAGGTTCGTTGAACTTCAAACCTCAAGGTTCATGTTTGGTGAACTAAAGGCTCAAGTTTGGAAAACTTTGTGACATAATTCTCCAGTTGTTGGTGTGCACTTAGTGAAGGAACTCAACAAGAGTAATAATACACATGAGTGGGCAAACAACACCTTGGTACAAATCTAGAACATTTTTCAATCTTCTTTCAAGTCTTTGCATGACCACTTCCCATAGCTCTCAAGGAGAGGATTAGAAAGCGAAGAGGGTGCACATAAATTTAAAGCTATAGATAGGTAGAATCCATGACTAGCCATGTCATTCTATCCAACTTGGAATCTTCCTCTGGATTTGCCTTAGTATTGGATATTGACCTACTGGATTTTTAACCCAAATGCATCACAAAATATAGTGTTTCTCCCATGAACATTGGTCCTTCAAAATAGTGAGGAACGATTCATCCTCAAAAATGCCATTAACCAATTGTCACGAGTCATCCCAGGGAAAGAAATTCCTTTTATTAGGCCTATGCACTCCCTATTATAGATGAGATAGGCCAAAGATTCAACACTCATACATACAAGGTGGGGAAGGAATGGAATGAAAAATTCCCACATCCTCCATCGATCTATATTAGTTAATAGAAAGACAGGTTGAAGCCTCAACAAAGACGTTTTACAACTTTTCTATAAATTTTGAAATCTCGGGGCCTTAAGAATAGCCGAAATAAAGGGTCAACCAACATGATCAAATGCCTCCATAAAGCCAATTTTAATGAACAAGGTATCCAGACCAAGAGTTCATGTCCACTCCATTACTTGTTATGGCATTGCCCAAGATAAATAAGCTTTTGATGAAGCATGAATGTTGAGTTGAATGATCTTGGGCAAGCTAGTTCCCTAGCTAGAATCTTGTAGGACACACTTGTTAGTTTTTCCTCTAATTCTAGATCTTATTTACACATTCAATTATTTGTATCCCTAACAATCATAAACTGTTGAAATAATAATTGAAAACACACTAGAATTCTAACCCATATGCAATAGAAATATACACAGAAAATTATCAGATTTGGCACAAGTAGTTACCCTAAAACCTGGGGAAAACCAACAAAAGTGCGATCCTTTAAGTATTTGACAATGAAATAAACTTAGAAATTTACAACAGCTAAACTTACAACTCTTTTCAACAAGACAATGGCAAATCAGCCTTCACAAGAAAATCACTTTTCTTAATGAAAAACCCAGTTCACTAACTCTCTCTAAGCAAACTGTCCAAGCTCTACCATACAACATGTACGGCATGCATAGTATGACCTGCTCTGCACTGAAAATCAGGCTGTACGGATTTTCGTACTGTACAGGCTGTGTATGATCCATACACCCTACAGGTTGTATGTTTTTTCTCTGCCTGCACTGTACAACTCCTATCCATGTATGTCTCCCTCTCAATCTTTGTACGAACGCCCTTGACCTTGTCTCTCCACTTGTTGATCCTTTGCTTGAAAAGATGAATCTTCTCCTTGCTACAAACTCTCACTTTCAATCAAATTCTCACACTTTTCTAGCTTGGGTTAATCTCAAACTCAAGACTTCCAGCTTGAGATTCTCACAATCTCAAGACTTCTTTGTCTTCAAGATCTCTCTTGCTTCACTTGAAAATAACCCCTTTCTTAAGAGCAAGAACACTCTAGATCTAAAGAATGTGTCAAATGCTACTCCTTATATCTCCTTTTATAACATTGCAATAAGCGAATACAATGCCCACAATACCATGGACCCTCCTATACCATGGGATCAATAAAAGAACTTTATAAATTAAAGTTAATGTCTAGAAAGTATCTTTCGAACGACTTCTACATGCTAGACACATCGCCAATGTAGAAGTACCTATTTGAGCTACAATATCTAACACTCCATCTTAGCGAGGAAGGTACTTCTGGAAGAACCTCCACCTGGATCTATCTCCAATTGCCCCACATCATCTACTATTGTAGTTGCTCCCTCTGAATTAGAAGACTTTCCTGCCACTTGCTTTGGAACATGCTCTGAAGGTCTATTCCTCCTAACCATGCTCCTAGGAATCTCCACTTGTTCCTGAGCATCCATCAATGTCAGCTCATACCAACTTGTCCTGGCAGTATTAGAAGAATCCCCACGCCCATCTTCCGGATTAGAAGGTTGAGTCCTCAGTATCAACTCAATCTTCGGAGCCTCCTGCTCACTCGCTGTCACTGACATCAATCCTCGATCCAAAATCCCCTTAGACCCACATACAGGCTGATCCAACAACTTGTACAACTTTCCCTATTTAACACCAAGTATCACTGCTCCATCCTAGTAGCTCCCTTTGACCATATGAGTACCTATCCATCCTAGAACACAACCCCATACCCCTTGTCCTCTAGAGATGAGACTGAGAGCAAGTTTATCTTTAGCTATGGAACATACATCACTTCTACCACCTCCAAAGGTCTTCTTGACTCTAGCTGGAACAGCACTATTCCAACCCGCTTTACTGCATGTATGGTGTCCACCCCACAAGTCACATGGTAGTCTGAGTTTGTCTCTGAAACACTAAGGAACACATCCCTCATCCACATCAAACACCCCCCCTCTCAGTGTGACAATTGTGTCCAACACCAACGCCTCAAAGGTGAAACCCATGTGTTACCGGATCCACCACCCCATTGTGTAGGATCCACAAATCCACGAATCCGATACGTATCCAGATCGGATCCACCATCGAAACGTATCCCCTACAGAAGGAAACGTATCCTAGTCCCATGAAACGGATCCTGTGAAAAATAATAAAAAATCCTGAAATTTTCAAATGGATCCTGTGAAAAATCAAACAATTCCTGAAGTTTTAAATGGATCCTGCAACTTCCATTGCTTCTATGACCCCTTGACCCCCCCAAAAAAATATTTTTAAATGAAAAACTTAAAAAACCCTAAACACCTAATGGCTAAAAGCATAAACCCCATCCCTATTCAAGGTCTAATCTATCCTTATGTCAAGATATATGCTCTTGAACTTTGATATATCAATATCAAGGTTTGCTCTCAACGTTTTTATTAAATATATGTTTATGGTCAGGGTCTGTTGTCAAAGGATTATCTATCTTTATGTACTATGTTGTTGCTCACTTCACCTACGTTGTTTTGTAGTCTTGCCATAGCGTTCAAGAAAACCACTTTATTCCCTGCTAATAGGGACATGTGGATGTGGCTCACATAAACACTATTATGACCTACTTCAAGTTCATGCTGAAATGGTTTTTAAAATTATCAATATCACAACTTATCAAATTATCAGTTACGGTACATGAACTCTCTTTTTTGGCAATAAATTATAGTTCTACTCTTGTGTTTCCTAAATAGTTTTGTTTCTTCATTCTATTTTTCTATTTATTATAAAAATATTTTTATATTTTTTTGTACTTAACGTTTCCCCGCCGTATCCGGATCCTGGGTTTTAAAAAATCTAGCGAATCTGAATCCGTATCTGTATCCTGGTAACTTAGTGAAACCCTACTCACATGCACTCATCTGCGCTTCCGAGATGAAACACATCAAGGCATGTTTGCATGGCCATCCTTTGCTCCTACATAGGATCTTGAAATTGGAGGGCCATTTGTAGTGTGGTTAACGAATTCATGTACAATGCCTTCTTGGCTAGTGAGTCAACACAAAGTTGTTTGCAAAGATACAATTATCTCACCTACATTTGTGGCTAAAGCTTTGAAGAAATCATCCATAGACATGTCTCCCATTTTAATCCAATGCCACTAAGCCCTTGGCTACACCCATCTTGCCATATAATGCAGTTTAGACACTCAACCTTGTTTCTCTTCATAACATGAGCTAGACTAAAGCATCCAATGGATGCATTCCAAGTCATCCTTGGCAATTTTATGAGGCTTATACCGAATGGAGGTGATATGGGATCTATAACCCCTTAGAAATGTGACAAATGACAATCCAAGTGTTGATATCCTCCCACCATCTGATTCCATCCTTCTCTCCCTAAGTACCAGCATAGTTCCATCTTAAACCTGGATCTATCAAGCACCGAGAAGGATCCAATTTCTTGAGGTACAAATTTTTTTAATCTTAAATTTTGTACATGTCCAGAAAAAATTTACACCTCAAGAAATTTGATGCCTCTCGATGCTTGATAGATATGGGCTTAAGATGGATCTATGTTGTCTTTTTTTATGAGCAGACATGGATTTTTTAATTATTTTTTATTTGGTTTTAATTTTTTATTTTATGAGGCGGCATGATTTTTTTAATTACTTTTTATATTTGGTAACATTACATAATGTTACATTACATGACAACATCTCCCCCACACTGGGTTGTAGAGCACCTCGCTACTCTCGATGCAACTAGGTAATAGGGTTCCATATTCTTCCGATGCAATTAACACAATTTGGGTTTTTCAAATAGGAAAAATTCAAAATGAACATTGTTCTATGCAAGCTCATTTTCTCAACTAGCCAACAAACTAAAAAGTAAATCTACCAATAGTCAAAGATCTCTCCCAAAACCTGCACTAGCCTTCTTCCAAAGCAATAAAAATAAGGAATTTTGTTCAGAAATTATACCTCAATGTGATAATTTTAAACTCATTCCACACCTTTGTGAAAGTTCGTCCATGTAAACCACAGTACCACCAACTCAATGCGTCTAGATTTATTGGGGTCATACAACCCCATGTTTGGCCTTGAAGGTGTTCCCTACATCCTTCTCTCTATGGATTCACACACAAAATAAACATGTATCATCCTAAGTTTCCACCATATTGAAGTTCATCACCTCCCACCCAAGGGACCTTTGGCAGCACGTCAACCATCCATCTTCAAAAGGAAACTCTGTCCATCATTTGATGCATTAATATTGGTCAAGCCCAACAATCAACCACCCAAATCAAGTAAAATCCATACTACCCAGTGCATGCGATCAATTTCCCAATCAATAAAGGTTGAGGCCAATTGGGGTGAAAGCAAAATTGCTACAACACCCCTTCATTCTTCACGCTTAGTCGAGAAGGTAGAGGATTACATACAAGCCACATTTAAAGTTGTTTTCAACTAAAACCAATATTTTTAACTTCCCACAAATAGACCACATCAAGATCTTTGAATACAAACTTGATTTTTTGAACCATATGTTTTTTTGCAAGGGTTGGTTAAATCCCGTACATCCACAATGCAACTTTCATAAGGGATAGTGGGGGTAAAGTCCATATCATCAACATTCTCATTCACGCCCAACTTTCATAGGGATTTGAGGTCACAAGGGATTTTAACGCACCATGCCCTTCTACCTCCCTTGTGAGATGATGAAGTTTGAGAAAGATGCACCACCTCTTTGTCCAAAGTGGAGTTCGGCTGCTTAACAATGCTCAGCCCTCCTAACATAGTGGCTTTAGGGGATTGTACTTTCAACATAGCAATGACTTGTTCTAAATTATTTTTCGCATTGCTTGCGCCCATCATTCCTTACGATCATTGTTAGCTTGACGAGCAAATTGAGTCTGAATCTGATTAGACTATGCAAAAGAGAAATGGAGGGGTTTAGATGCACCATCAAGGGTCAGCCACGAATTTTGTCATCTCGACTTTAGCATTGGAGATAAAGACTCGACATATTGGTGTACCTAACAAGCTACTTCATCATTTTAAACCCAACCTAGATGAGGGCATATTCCTTCAAGTCCTAGATAAGTTCAAAAGGGAAACAAACCCTCTATTGAGATCTAGGATTGAGTAACCAGAATGGCTCATGACAAATGAACCCACCAAATGAGCATTGAAATCTGCTCCAAAAATGGATAAAACTGCATACACAAACCAAGAAACTCAACAAAGATTTCTTTTGATATTGTATGAGCATAGATCAAAAGCAATGATGATTATAATTTATAACCCACTTTTGCAACATTTTGATCCTTCAATACACACATCAAATATATCACTTTTTGGCTTCAACCACATTTCAGGATCCTACAAGACAAAAGAAAGTTGTTTATCACAAGACATGAGGACTGAAAGCAATGATCGGTTAATTAACATTGGCAAATAAACTCAACTCAATTTGTTTAATCCATCAACAAAGTATTACTAGTTTAGATAATACAAGAATCTAATCTTCCCAATGTAATCAACTAAGTTTTCACAGCTCATCAAACAACTACAAAGTCACTTATGGCATGTTAATGTAATCCTCTAACAAGTGTGTTAAGTACTTTACCATCCAATATGACAATAAGCTTGGGTGGATATCTTCCATCAATGTTACATTATCATCCAATGTCCATACTCTCACTAAACACACAAGCAATTAATAAAGCCATCTTTGGAGTATTTATCTTGTATCCTAAAGAGCACTAGTGGGAAAGGACTTGTCCTTTTGCATGAAAACATTAATGGATTCATAAAATTCGTTTTAACATTTCCAATGGAAGTAGTTTTCATATTTTCTCTATCTAGGCTCTATATGCAATGTTTGGAGACATGGATGTTTTTGTCTATACTACTTCAGAGATACCAACCTCTAATCATGAGTTCAGTAAATGAATTAACTTGTGGGAATCCAACAATAACAAAAGTTTACTTATAATCACCAAAACAGTATTCAAAAAATGCTTGAAAAAATGGGAAGGAAACCTTCATCACTTCAAAATGTTACTTATCTGATGCAATGAAAATAGACATCCCAAAAACCTTATGCTCAATGTCGAAAGCCAATGAACAAAATAGAGACTTAATACTTTAGATATAACTCAACACATGGAAAATCAACAGAAGCATCATTGTGACCTTACAACTTTGCATTCCAACCATAGCTTCATGACAAAGCAACTAACTTTAAGTGCAAATAAATTGAGGAAACAAATAAAGGAGACTTACATATCAAAAGTGTTGATTTTTCTGAGCAGCATCAAGAGCCCTTCTCTTAGGAAAATGGGACCACCTAGTCCGGGACCATGGTGAAGACTCAACCCAGTGTTGAGTGACCATTCTGCTGAATGGTAGATATCTGGTCTGGGACCATGATATAGACCCAGCTCTGCCCTTGGTAGACTCAACCTTGTGTTGAGTAGACATCTAGTCCGGGACCATGATGTAGACCAGTCTGGGACTGGTAGACTCAGCTTAGTTCTGAGTAGCCATTCTCTTGGAGAATGAAGACACTATTCTCTTGGAGAATGAAGACACTGTAAGCCCTAGACTGGGTCTGGGCATGCGTGGCACTTTGACCCTTGATCTATGGGCTTGGTGTGCTTCTCCAAGGATTAGCTACCCTTGGTTAGGTTACCCTAGTACCAAATCTAGGTGTTATACAGTGTGTGAGATAAAAGCATTAATAACTCTCTTAGTTTATGATGATGTACTTTTGAAATAAAAAAGAACCACAGATAATGACCACAGGGGCACTTGGAAAAAGGCCAAAGTCAAAAGTCAAAATAAATAAAGACTTTTTGACCACAGGAAAATGACCACAAGTGAAAGTCAAAATAAATAAAGACTTTTTGACCACAGGAAAATGACCACAAGTGAAAGTCAAAATAAATAAGGACTTCTTATAAAAGTCAAAGGAAAAATAAAATGACCCTTTTGGTAAAAGTGAAAGTGAAATTAGGAAAAGATTAAAAATATTATTATTTTTTATCTTTCCTAATCTTGTCCATTTACAGGTGAACGAAGGCTATAAAAGAAGATCAAGTCTTCTCATTATACATATAAGTTTTGCTCTCACAGGTGAAGAAGACTGTTTAATGTTAAAACCCTCAGCTAGGGCATTTTTTTTCATCTTCAGCATTTTTGGGACAGTCATCTTCAGCATTCCGTTTTTGGGCAGCCATCTTCATTTTTCGGGCAGTTGAGATTTTTGTGTGGGCAGCCTTCTTCTATTTTTCAGGAGCCAAGTTCTGGGCATCCCCTTCTCTCACGAGCTAACCCCATTCTCCACCTGGGCAACATACTAGGGCTTAGCCCCTTTTCTTTTTTCATCCTGTGGGCTTACCCTAGGCACCCCGGGTAGCCTCTCCCAGGCATACCCATGAGGGTTTAGCCCTCGAGTAGCCCAAGGCAGGCCCTAGCAGGGCAGCCGTAGCCACGGGCTGATCAGCAGCAGACCTGGAAGCCTACGAGCTAGCCCCATAGGCTTCGGCCTGTGTACACTGCCTTTCGGGCAGAACAACAGGGCTGTTGGGCAGCTGGCAAGTCAGCCGGGCACAGGAGAAAGAGGATCGGGCAGCAGGGCAGTAGATCGGGTAGGCCGGGCAGCAGATCGAGCAGGCCAAGCAACAGATCGAGCAAGCCAGGCAGCAGATCAGGCAGCAAACAATACAACCGGACAGACAGTCTGGTTTTTTGGGCAGCCTGTAAGTTATTGGGGCAAGAGAGAGAAAAAGGGTATAAACCCTATTTTTCTGAAAAAAGCCCAAATGTGGGAAATTTTGTATTTTTGGAAATTGTGGTTGGAATTATCAGTCTGATATTTTTCTGATAATTTTTGTGACTGTGGTAAAACCCAGATTTGGGTTTGAGGAACTTTTTGAAGAATTTCTTAAGCCATCTCATTTACGAAATGAGCTATTAATGCTTTTGGGGTTTTTGTCCTTTGAAGGTTTCCCTAGTGAAAAATATTGTGTCCATGTGTGCTGATGTGATGAATGTGTTTTTATTGCACTGCTGATTTGTTTAAATAGATCTGCAAATTTTTTAAAAGTTTATGCTAATGCTAAAATTCAACATGGTATCAGAGCTTAGCATGTGAAAACACAGTAAAGGGACACTGTTGTTGTTTCTCACTAGATCTTGGAAGAAGATTTGCAGATCTAACATTTTGATAAGTGACAGAGATGGCAACCGTTGCTTTCAAACTAGAAGAGAATCTCCATGGTTCAACAAACTTCAATTCCTGGAAGGCCAGATTAACAGCGATTCTTAATGAGAATGACTTGGATGACATTGTTCTTAATGTCACAGAAGAGCCAACTACAAATTTTGGTAGGCTTACTTACAAGAGGAAGCAAGATAAGGCTAGAAGAGTCATTTATGATTCTATCAGAGAAGAATTGATGCCTAACATCATAGCCTTGAAGACTGCTAAAGAATGCTATGATACATTGGTAAACCTCTATGAAAAGAAGGCTCCCAGTCAAAAGAGAGTTTAGGAGAAGAGGCTACGAACTTTGAAGTTGAGCAAAGATGAAAGTGTTGGTTCCTTTTTCACCAAGATCAAACAAGTAAGGGATCAACTCCTTGCTATTGGTGTTACTGTTGATGATGATAATCTTGTGCAAACAGTAGTTGATGGTCTCCCAAGCTCTTGGGAAACCTTCATGGCAGCCGTCTGTGGATGAGAAAATCAGCCAACCTTTCAAACGCTATGGCATGATTGCATACAAGAAGAAGTAAGGAACACTGACAAGGTAATCAAGCAGGATAACCCTGCACTTGCAGTAAAGACCAAAAGGTTCAAGAAACCTTTTTCTCAGCAAAAGAAAAGGAAGAAACCTCAGGGCAAGTTTTCTGACATGTCTAAGATTGAATGTTAGACTTGTCACAAGTTTGGACATTATGCTAGAGACTACAGGCAGAACAAGAAGAAACCCAAGAGAAGGTTTCAGGCATCTGCTGCAGAAGCAGAGAAAGAAGAAGATGAAGAACCAAAGAAGAAGAAGAAAACCAAGGCTAATAAAACTAATGAGCCTAGAAGAGAGTACTATTTGATTTCTACTCTAACTGGTTCTTTCTCAGCTTGCTCCACTTCTTGGTTGGTGGACAGTGGTGCCTCCAGGCACATGACAAGTAACCGTGGTACCCTCACCAGTTACAGAAAGAAAAATTTCACCACTCAGGTAGAACTTGGAGATGACTCCACTTACAAGATTGAAGAAGTTGGATCAACTTCACTTCAACTTGACTCAGGTACGGTTCTTCATATTGATGATATTCTTTATGTTCCTGGTTTAAAGAAGAATCTTTTATCTGTTGCTGGTTTAGAAGATAAGGGCCACGGATTCCTCTTTATGGACAAGAAGGTCTTTTTATGGGCAAAAGACACAGAGCTAGATTCAGCTGTACAAATTGGGGTTCGAGAGGGAGACCTTTACAAGGCCTCCAAAGTCTCCACTCATGCTTTGGTACATCACTCAGCTGATCCTTGTGAACTTTGGCATAGAAGGTTTGGACACCTTCACTACACATCTCTCCCAGGATTGCAGAAGATGGTCACAGGTATGCCAGAAGTTTCTCCAAAACATGAAGGAATCTGTAAAGGATGTGCTCTAGGTAAGAACACTAAGAAATCCTTTCCCAGAAGCAAGAGTAGATCTAAAGGTATTTTGGATTTGATTCATTCTGACATTTGTGGGCCCATGTCCCCAGCCTCCTTGAGTGGGTGTTTATATTATGTCTTGTTTATTGATGACTACTCTCGGAAGTCTTGGATTTACTTCCTTAAGGGCAAGAGTGAAACCTTTGACAAGTTCAAAGAGTTCAAGACACAGATTGAAAATCAAACTAGCAGGCACATCCATATCTTGAGATCAGATAACGAAGGTGAGTATGAATCTAATGAGTTTGATGATTTTTGTCGAGAAGCAGGAATCAAGAAAGGGCTGACAGTGCCTTACAAGCCCCAGCAGAATGGGGTTGCAGAAAGGAAGAATAGGACGATCTATGAGGCTGCTAAAGCCATGATCACTGATCTAGATCTTCCTTTATCTTTATGGGCTGAAGCTACCGAAACTGCAGTATACATTCAGAACAGAAGCCCACATGCTATCTTGGGTGAGAAGACTCCTAAAGAAGTCTTCACCAAGAAGAAACCTGCAGTTGATCACATGAGGATATTCAATACTCCTGTGTATGTTCATGTGCCAAAAGAAAAGAGGGCTAAGCTAGAGCCCTCCGATAAGAAATGTATCTTTGTTGGGTACAGTGATTGCTTAAAGGCTTATCGAGTATATATACCTGGACAAAGGCACATTGAGGTCAACAGAGATGTGATCTTCCAAGAGGAAGCTGTGTTTCATAAAACACTAGAGCTTTCATCGGAAGATACAGTTGCTCCACTTGAATTTCTAGATTCGGGAATTCAGAGGGGGGAAGAGGAATTTGATGATCAAATCCCAGATGTTCCTGAGAACATTAAAAGTCCACTAGAAGAACTACTTGAAGTTCCTTCTTCCAAAAGGAGACCTGCTTGGTACTGAGAGATAGTACAAGAAGCTGAGAAGCACAAAGCTCCTCTGGGGACTTTCAGAGAAAGCATAAGACCACAGAAGTACTCCAGTCTTATGAGTCAGCTCATCAGTTCAAAACCTTCATCATACGAATATGCAGCAAGTAAACAGGTATGGGTTGATGCCATGATTAAAGAGTATAAGTCAATCATGAAGAATGATGTTTGGGAAAATGTTCCCAGGCCTGCAGGAAAGTCAGTGGTGACTTCCAGATGGCTTTATAAGATCAAGCATGTTGCAGATGGCAGCGTGGAGAAGTATAAAGCCAGATTCGTAGCTCGTGGCTTCACTCAGAAAGAAGGCATTAACTATGATGAGACATTTGCACCTGTTTCCAGGTACACTACCATCAGAACCATCATTTCACTTGCTGCAGTTTTCGAATGGATGTTAAGACAGCCTTTCTCAATGGTAAGATTGAGGAAGAAGTTTATATTGAACAACCTAAAGGCTTTGTTACTCATGGAAAAAAGACCCATGTATGTAAACCGAAGAAAGCCTTGTATGGGCTAAAACAGGCTCCGACAGTCTGGTATGCTAGGATGGATGGATTTCTCCATAGTTTGGGGTTTTCCAAAAGTATAGTTGATTCTAACTTGTACTTTAAAGTTGTTCATAATCATGTCTTGATACTTGTTCTATATGTAGATGACTTGTTTCTTATAGGTGATGAGCAGTTGATAGACCAGTGTAAGAGGGAGCTTACCTCTGAATTCGAGATGAAAGATCTTGGATTGATGCATTACTTCCTTGGCTTAGAAGTTTGGCAAAAGCCAAGTGAGATTTTCCTGACGCAAGAAAAGTATGCAATAGATATCTTGCAGAGATTTGGAATGCAGGATTGCAAGTCCATGAGCGTACCAATGACTACCAACTTGACAAAGTTGCGGGATTCAGCCTCTAGTTCACAAAGTGTCGACTCTACTCTATACAGACAGCTCATTGGTTCCCTGATGTATCTCGTGCATACAAGACCAGACATCTACTACATAGTGAATGCACTGAGTCAGTTCATGTCAGATCCGAAGCACATACACTTGGTAGCTGCTAAACATGTACTCAGGTATGTGCGAGGTACTGTCACATATGGGCTCAGGTATACTTCCAGCAGTGGAGTATTGTTATCTGGATATTCAGATTCAGATTGCGTTGGCAGTGCAATTGATCGAAAAAGTACCTCTAGTTATTGCTTTAGTATGGGATCAGCAATGATCTCTTGGTCTAGCAGGAAGCAGGGTTCCATAGCTCAGAGTACAGCTAAGGCAGAGTATATTGCTGCAAGCGATGCCTGCAAGGAAGCAGTTTGGCTCATAAAGTTGTTATCTGATCTGTTCGAGGGAAAGCTTGACTCAACGATCATCCATTGCGATAATCAGAGTTGCATAAAGCTTTCAAAGAATCCAATGTTTCATGACAGATCGAAACACATTGAAATGAGGTATCATTTCATCAGAGACCTAGTGCAAAGAGGTGCTCTGAAGTTACAGTACATTCGTACAGATGAATAGATTGCAGATATCTTGACCAAGCCTCTGACAGCATCAAAGTTCGTTTACTTTCGTGACAAGCTTGGTATGGTAGAGAATGCCTCTCTCGCTGAGAGGGAGTGTTGATTTTTCTAAGCAGCATCGAGAGCCCTTCTCTTAGGAGAATGGGACCACTTGGTCCGGGACCACGCTAAAGACTCAACCCAGTGTTGAGTGACCATTCTGCTGAATGGTAGATATCTGGTCTAGGACCATGATATAGACCCAGCTCTGCCCTGGGTAGACTCAACCTTGTGTTAAGTAGACATCTGGTCCGGGACCATGATGTAGACCAGTCTAGGACTGGTAGACTCAACTTAGTTCTGAGTAGCCATCCTCTTGGAGAATGAAGACACTGTAAGCCCTAGACTGGGTCTGGGCATGTGTGTGGCACTTTGACCCTTGATCTATGGGCTTGGTGTGCTTCTCCAAGGATTAGCTACCCTTGGTTAAGTTACCCTAGTACCAAATCTAGGTGTTACACAATGTGTGAGATAAAAGCATTAATAACTCTCTTGGTTTATGATGATGTACTTTTGAAATAAAAAAGGACCACAAGTAATGACCACAGGGGCACTTGGAAAAAGGCCAAAGTCAAAAGTCAAAATAAATAAAGACTTTTTGACCACAAGTGAAAGTCAAAATAAATAAGGACTTCTTATAAAAGTCAAAGGAAAAATAAAAGGACCCTTTTGGTAAAAGTGAAAGTGAAATTAGGAAAAGATTAAAAATATTATTATTTTTTATCTTTCCTAATCTTGTCCACTTACAGGTGAACGAAGGCTATAAAAGAAAATCAAGTCTTCTTATTATACATATAAGTTTTGCTCTCACAAGTGAAGAACACTGTTTTTATGTTAAAACCCTCAGCTAGGGCTTTTTTTCCATCTTCAACATTTTTGGGACAGTGATCTTCAGCATTCCTTTTTTGGGCAGCCCTCTTCATTTTTCGGGCAGCTGAGATTTTTGTGTGGGCAGTCTTCTATTTTTCAAGAGCCAAGTTCTGGGCAGCCCCTTCTCTCTTGGGCTAACCCCATTCTCCACCCGGGCAGCATACTGGGGCTTAGCCCCTTTTCTTTTTTCATCCTGCAGGCTTACCCTAGGCACCCCGGGTAGCCTCTCTCAGGCATACCCATGAAGGTTTAGCCCTCGGGTAGCCCAAGGCAGGCCCTGGCAGGGCAATCGTGGCCACAGGCTGGCCCCACAGGCTTCGGCCTGTGTACACTGCCTTTCGGGAAGAACAAGAGGGCTGTCGGGCAGCTAGCAAGTCAGCCGGGCAGAGGAGAAAGAGGATCGGGTAGGCCGGGCAGGCCAAGCAGCATATCGGGCAGCAAACAGTACAACCGGGCAGACAGTCTGATTTTTCAGGCAGCCTATAAGTTATTGGGGCAAGACAAAGAAAAGGGGTATAAACCCTATTTTTCAGAAAAATCCCAAATGTGGGAACTTTTGTATTTCTAGAAATTGTGGTTGGAATTATCAGTCTGATATTTTTCTGATAATTTTTGTGACTGTGGTAAAACCCAGATTGGGGTTTGAGGAACTTTTTGAAGAATTTCTTAAGCCATCTAATTTACAAGATGAGCTATTAATGCTTTTGTGGGTTTTGTCCTTTAAAGGTTTCCCCAATGAAAAATATTGTGTCCATGTGTGCTGATGTGATGAATGTGTTTTTACTACACAACTGATTTGTTTGAGTAGATCTGCAAATTTTTTAAAAGTTTATGCTAATGCTAAAATTCAACAGAAAGAAGCATTAATATCATCAAAAACATGAGCCAAATTGCTTTGCAAAGGCATCAATAAGAAGCATAAGTGAATGCCAATGCCCCAAAAAGAAAATAGACAAATTATTGAGTTCATCTTAATTAGCGGTTTCCATTGATAATAATAAGTGTTCACAATATATTAATATAGCATTGCAAGTTGCAACAATGGAGGGAAAGATGTGCAATATGTATATTCAATGATCAATCTTAGCATTAGTAATGGATGCATCAAATGAAGCTAAAGATAAATCAGCTCAAGACAGAGCTCACTCCAGCTGACGCGCTCCAGAGCTAAGAAATTTCGCTTTGATGAGGAATATAAAATCCAATCTTCCAGAAAAGGTTTGATCAAAGATGTCCATAAAAGAATTATGTAGAAGATTAATCATTAAAAATTGCATTCGAGAAGTAAAACATCTAGCTTCTTAGGCATTTATATTGACATTGGAAAAAAACTTGACGGATTTCTAGCGAAAAATTTATCCAAATGCTACAAAGCTTTATGTAAAAAATTAAAGTTAGTAACAAATGTCAAAAAGTGAAAGATGGACCTCACTTTGATCAGAGTTAGGCGTTAATGAAGCCCCTGCATGATCTCTGGCAAATGAAAATAATGGCTTTTCCTCTACACCAAATGTGTTCACATTTGTCCTCGTAAGAAAATACCATTGTACCTCTTTGGATCGAATCTGGCCTTGCGATTGAGACTCAATACTAAGTATACAAAATAATTGGGTAGCCTTTGTCCATAAACTACTAAGCCAGGGTGGATTAAAAAAGAAGTGATCAGAGCTTAAAATTGACCTAGAGATAAATAAAAACATATAATATTGACCTAGAAGATCCCTTGCACCTCCAGACATAACCTTTTCATTGCTTCCCAAAGTTCTACTGCATTTTTCCTCCTCAATCCTGGACAACAGTTAGGCTTCTCTAACTCTGAATTTTGAAAATGAAGAGGAACTAGGGTGTCATATGATTTTCAAAGATCAATCATTCTCTCTCTCGAGTTTTATTTCTCTTTTCTCACAATTTTCTAAAGAGTTATAACGTTTTGGGAAAAAATCTTAAAGAAAGCAATTATTCTGAATTGATGAGCAAACTGTTTTTCATCCTAATATCTTCTATATTAGCTGACATATGCTCCATCCTAAATTCCTAATATCCTCTAAAATTTTGCATTTTTGATGGCCGAGAGCTACTTAATTATATATTAAAAACCTAAAGGCTGAGGTATTTAGAAGGCATTGTTGGCTGCACTTTTTCCATTTTTAATATAAAAGAAAAAATGAAAATGTTACATGATATAAGGGATAGTTGGGCCTCTTTGGATGTAAGGGATGTCTTTCAAATGTACTGGCACAGTCTCCTAAATGCCACTAGGCCTTGGGGATGTCCCCATCTTGTTTTGGGGACACTCCCTAATGCCCTTGAGTACTCCAAGATATGGGGAACACAAGGGACGAAATTCCCACCCCCAAGGACACATTCCCATGTAACACAAAATGCACTCCAATGAACCATGAAACAACCTCTTCGTCAATAATGGCCCTTAAAGTTGGCCTGGAGATTAAAAACATATATTACTTCTCTCTGCTAACTAGAATCCCTTGCACCTCTAGACATAACTTTTCCATTGCTTCCGAAAGGTGCAGTACATAACCTTTTCATTGCTTCCCAAAGGTCTACTGCATTTCCCCCCCTCAATCCTGGGCAACAGTTCGGCGTCCCTACCTCTGAATTTTAAAACTGAAGAGGAACTAGGGTATAATGTTTTAGGAAAGAATCTTGAAGAATGCATTTATTATGAATTGATGAGCAACTGTTTTTCATCCTAAAATATTCTACATTTGCTGACATATGCTCCATCCTAAATTCCTATTATCCTCTAAAATTTTGCATTTCTGATGGCCGAGAGCTACTTAACTATATATTAAACACCTAAAGGCTGAGGTATTTAGAAGGCATTGTTGACTACACTTTGTCCATTTTTAATATAAAAGAAAAAAATGAAAATGTTACATGATATAGGGGATAGTTGGGCCTCCTTGGATGTAAGGTATGTCTTTCAAATGTAGTGGCACAATGTCCTAAATGCCACTAGCCCTTGACGATGTTCCCATTTTGTTTTGGGGGCACTCCCTAATGCTCTCAAGCATAGTTACATATATCGGGCAATATATCGTCCATATCGCGAGTCATTCCCCTTGGCGATATATCGCCACTAAAAAATCGCGACATTTACAACATTTTGAATATATCGCGATATATTGAATGTGTCGCGATATATTGGGAATATATCGCGATATTTTGGGAAATATCGCCCTGCTAAAAAAATGCATGGAATTTGGGAAATAAATCTGCTCATCAAAAAAATTCCAGAGTATACTTCCTAGACAAGGGAGAGTGAAGTTACCTGGTAGATTCTAGAAGGTTTCCAATACGTCTTATAGGCTATAACATTTGCCTTGTTTCTGCTAGTTCCAAAGAAGTGATTTCCCACAAGAGGGAGAGAGGTTACCTGGCAGATTCTAGGCCATTTCCAAGATATCTTATGAGCTATACCATATGCCTTGCCACTGTTATGGTACCAAAGAAGTGGTTGTCCCTTGAAGAGAAGGTTCCTTCAGCTTAGATGCATGTCAATATTTTAGAAAGAGTGTAATAATCAATTGGACTATAAAGATAAATCAAGGCCATAGCATGCTACAACACGCATAAAATGCCACACTGCTAAATAATCCTGGTCTGTTTTACTTTTGTTCAACCATACATCTATATACTTGATTCAAGGCATGCAAGCAACAAAGTGTTAAAAAGGGTTGATATGAAAAATAGAAGCATTGATAATCCACTAAGTCATGTGACCAGCAATGTCCGTAAAGGGGATGCAAAAGAATGCTTCCCTTTTCATTGACAGGAATACTTTGACGAATTTTTAAAGTGATTTTATGAAATAAAGGGCCAATTTACACTGACCGTTATCTTAGGATCAAATAGTTATATGTATATTCTATGATGGATTGAATAACTTCAACTTTCAAGAAAATTTCGAAATTATAGGTATCAGCTACTTCAAGATTCAATAAATTTAAACTAATATTGTAACCTTAAGAGAAAGCTTAATAGATATATGTGCAAAGGCATAGTTTTGAAAACAAATTGTTAATTTAGCTTAACTTGATTTGTCCATGAGTTCGAAAGTAGAACAAATAATACTTTCATTGACTAACTCCAACAAATTATGTCCATGGCCACACGGAAAAAGAATTTTGGAGAGATAATATAGCTTCTCTTTAGAACAGCAAATCGTATTTGCACTTCCAGATTGCATGCTCTGAAAATTAAGATTACTTCTGGAAATCATACCAAACACTCACAAATAAATCTTGACAGCATTTGGCTTTATGATAAAGCTTCTAATATTACCCTAGTAGTATATCCTTCAGAAAACTTTAGGACTAAACCGTATTAAAAGCTGCATTCCAATAAACTCTTTGGAGACTTTCAAATACCGTACCCAGTTAAGCTATACAAAAACCTGCATTCTAGCAAAATAAGCTTGATGTGGTTTCAAGGACTGGTGGATTAGTTCAGATCATATGCGAACCTGCCTTCTACTAGTCTGACTGACATCTTCCTCTGCTTTCAAATCAGAAATGATACCAGTTCAAGCTGTACCAAAACCCACATTCTAACACAATAAGCTTGGTGTGACTTCAAGGTACGGTACATTAGTTCAGCTCATATGAGAACCTGCATTCTACTAGTCTGACTGAAGATGCTCGCAAGAAACTGTATCTTCCTCTACCTTCAAATCCGAAATGTCTACGAGAGGAAACCGATCGTCCTCTGGAAGGACACTCCAATTGGGCGATTGCACTGCTCGCAACCACCGAAAGTCGTCAACATTAGCCCACATTCCACTTTCATCCATAAGATCTGACTGTTGCAACTCCTCCTCGATCCCTCTGTAGAAAAGTGCATAAGGAGCAAACCTGACACTGCTAGTATACTCAACTATCGGTCTGCTACGAACTCTAAGATAAAAGTCTGTATTTGTAGTCTGGTGGATCCTAATCTGATGAGAGGCAAGCATGAACACGCAATTCTCCACTGATTCTATAAGTACCGAACCCATAACGGGCCCTGCAAACACCTGGCAGCCCTTCAATCTATGAATATACAATGCCCTCAGCCGACCCCGGAGATAAATTCTACAGCTCACCAAGTCTGACAACGCAAAGTCGCCATCTTTAGAAGAATCCAGATCCTTAACCAGAACCATTCCCTCCTTGTTTCGGAAACCAGGAGCACAATAATTGTCTCTTCCGGGTTGAGGGACAATGTGATTATCATTCTTTTTGCTTACTGTATTTTCAGGCTTTTGAATGTTTTCAGAGTTTGTTTTAGTCACCCTGTTTTTGAAAGTAAATTTCTTTTTGGGCAACAGCTGAGAATTCAAACTATCCAACCGCTCCTTCAGTTCTGCAATGCCGTTCTGTGAGCTGCGTACCTCATATGAGGGCAAGAAATATGAATTCACAGCCACTAGCTTTTCAAGGTCATTGATATCTAAAGCTAGGGTTTCTAAGCCCGATTTCAGAAGGTTTTTATCTTGAGTGCTTGTTTCTTCGTGAAAATCATGTAACTGTTTATGGATTTTCTGTTTGGTCTCCGAGAAACGTTTCAGAAACAAATCAACCGATTCAAATACAGGGGCAGATAGGGTTTCGGTTTTACGTGATTGGGATTGCTGGAGACGGGCGTTGTTCAGATCTGCGAGGTGTTTGAGCATTGCTGCTTGCTTCTCTTGAATTGATGTTGTGGTTTCTCCATCGCTGCCATTGACTTCACCACTGCTGAAAGCTTTGTCTGATGCAATCTCAGCCATTTCAGACGAATCGAATGGCGTTCGAACGGGCATGAATCATAGAACGAACACAAAATCGTCTCCTCGATTGTAATCAGACTTGGAGCAGAAGATCAAGAGAGTACAATCTTGGTTCTACAAGGAGTATCTCATACTAGATGTTGTTTTACACTTTTACATTGTTCATTGATAAGTGTTTTTATGCTTATTCCAACTACTCCCATTTGCTTTTGGGTACACTTGGGCCCTAAAATACATAACCATACAAGAGGACCAATTTAATAAGGGTTTGGAATAAGAATTGCCACATCTTTCGCTCCCTTGTCGGACTTGCATCTAGATTGTAGTAGAGAGACAGCTTTCTACATCTTTTGGAGTGTTTTCCTCATGCATGTATCCCAACTAAAATTTTCATTGAAATCCAACTCCAAATATTTGTACTCTTGGGTTATTTCCAATGGTTCTCCACTAAACTTAATTTAATTTTATAGTTTTCTTTCCTATTTTAGCACAAACCTCACTACCTTGGTTTTCGTTGTGCTCACACACATCCCAATGTCTGTGCAAAAAGTCTCTAATGCTCTAGGAAATGGTTACATATTGTGTGTTCCTCTAGCCATGAGTGTCATGTCATCTATGTAAAGCAAAGACTTGGTTATAATCTATGATATATTCACACCCCCCACCTTTCACATTTATGTAGTGTTCTGATTTATCTATGTAGAGGTTGAAAAGTGTTGGGAACATAGGGAAACATTGATTTACCCCAAGGTCATTAATGAATCTTTTGGACAACCCTACATTAGTTTTTATTTTGGCCTTTACATATTCTTAAAGTCATTGTATTGCTACCCTCTAAATATATGGGACCTCCATTTATAGCAATCTCTCCCATAGTTTCTCTCTTGATACGATATTAAAGAATTTCTTGAAATAAAAAAGTAATGCCATAAATGTTTTCCTTTTTCATCCCAAATTGTCTAAATTATGTTTCATTGTAATGCAATGGTATATGGTGGAGTATTTTAGATGGAAGCATACTTGACCTTTAATTATTTTTCCCATATCCTCGACCCACTTACTAACTTTTATTTCCATAATCCTAGCTATCAATGTGGTGAACACTAGATTGATCATGATAGTATGTGGGTTGTTCTTGTCTCCCCCTTTAAACATGGGTAGGATCAAACTTGCTGCCCCATTGTTCGAAAATCCTTCTTTAACCATTTTGTTGAGGAGGGTTCCAATGTGGTGGTTAAGGGAGACTCTTCTCCATTTCAAGGTTGTGACGACTAATGGAGTCCCTCCCCCACTAAATAGGAATTTTGCTTGTATCCCATCAATGTCCCTTGCTTTCCTTATTGCCATCTTTTTTATGCCTGGTTGTACATCCTCTCGGTGAAAACATCCTTAACTATGCTGAAATTAGGTGACTATTGTCATGATCTCTGTATTTGATAAGGTTTTCTCACATGTGATAACCACTACTTGAATGTAATGTCATTTTCCTAAGCCTACTTCAAGATACCTGTGTCATGTGCTATTGTGCATTGTTCATTTAATCATTTTTCAAATTCAATGACTGTTATGATTTACCATTAAAAGATATACATAATCTTTCTTTCTTTTTGAAATCAACATAGTTTATTCGTGTCTAAAATTATAGTTATATTTTAATCAAGTCTTATTAAACACTCATAAAAATTAAAGCTTAAAAAACTTCTAAATTTTTAAACAATCCAAGTAAAATATTAGGTATTTTTCTTTATCATTTTTAGTGATCACTAATTTATCTTGGAACAATTTGATGAGACCATACCCTTTGTCAATATTGAGTGGCCTTCTGCATTGTTAAACATTTATAGTCGACTTAACGTGCACTTTTGTCTTGAACTTGTGACCTCTCAAAACACGAAAACCCAAAAAAAACTCAACTAATGAACTTGCTTTTAAACGTGAACCCTATCAACATATCTATTTACTTTGAGTTGTTTTAATAGAAAAATTATCAGTTTTTTTTCAAAATAAAAATGTACATTCAGTAGATGCTTTACAACATTCTCGAGTCCTTTTCAAGACATAAAGGTTATTATCTTTATCCCTATGAGTATGACTACCTTATTTTGCAAACCAACAAAAAATATCCAACAGACTTACAACAAAGTATTAAATCCCCATATAGTGTAGTTCCCATAATATTTCCAGAAAACCTATAGAATCTCTAATCAATACTTTTAGTACGACAGTCCAAATATACATCCTCAATTAAAAACTCATGCAAAATTACATCATATCCATCATATATGCATCTTTGATTAAACTCACATATAACAAGCTTGAATGGGAGCTTTATCACCACCTTAATGAAACCAAAGCTTGTTGGACACAATGTGTTATCAACCCAAATGGCACTTCTCCGTCTGAGTGCCGACATTCCTTATGTTGGTACACAAAAGGACATCTTAGGATTGAAGTTTGCCAAAACACTATAGATGTGCATGGCATGAGATGCATTTACCCTTGAACCAGCTCGCCATATTATTTTTCTAAGTGTTGAATGGCGTATGCGACTATCCTCATTGCAACTCGCATATGTACGTGACTATTCCCATTGACAACTCGTGTACTGTACACGACTATCTCCACTACAACCCGCGTACATCAACATACGTGGGTTTCCTTTAAGCAACTAGCGTGTCATACGCAGGTTTCCTATATTAATAGTTGCGTACATCTTGATTCAACATTAAAAAATATAAATGATTAATGGAGATTAGTTGGGCCCTAATCATTAACTATCCTAACTGTTTCAACCTCCTCAACCTTTGAAACCACTCTCTTTCCCAAAGTATAAATGGAGGCCTTGGGGAGGGCATTAATCAATCAAGTTTGGAGAGCAAAGTTATGCTGGTGGTATATCTTCAGAAGTCTTGGAGCAGCAGAACTTAGAGTCCTTTGGTTGCAGAGGAGTCCTTGTCTCAGAAGCTGGGTTGTACTCTTATCTCATTCATTGATTGTTAATAAAGAGAATTCTTCTTCCAATATTGTGTTGAGTCTCTTTGATGTATTATGGTTGATGAATATATTTGATTATGCACTAGATATATTGTTTATCTAACCTCTCATATATACATGTATAAGATTCTACTTGGAGAATTTTCTCTTTGCAGGTGAAGGAGGTGCATCCCTGGAAGCTTTGGAGAGAAGCAAAGTGAAAGAAGATCAAGCTTGGATCAACTGTCAGTAATCGAGTGAGTCAATAATTTCTTCCTATTTCCTTTATGTACTCTGTTAAAACTAATTGTCTGCAAGGTTAGTAGTAAGTTGGTGACCCCAGACCCTAGGTTACAAGGGTGTTTAATCCTGAACAATAGAACTGGTGACTCCGCTGGGGAACCCATCCTACTGTGGGTTAGTCCTGTAGATCCTTGCCCAGTCTTTGCTTTGATTCGGTGTGTGGTGTTTTGTCTTGGTTTAGACTTGTAGTGGTGTTTTGAAGACCTTTATAATTTTTCTTTTTTTGAAAAATTTTACTCCTGTACGTGGGTTGCTGTGCTACACAGTCACGTACAGAGGTCTATGTACGCAGGTTGCTATATTGGACAGTCGTGTACAGTACGCGGGTTTCTCTTCTAGACAGTTGCGTACAAGCCTGAGCAACAAAAGTTTTGGGTAGGGTTGCTTGTCCCTATCCTTTTGTGGATTTTGTCTTGCTTTGTGGTCTTTAGTATTGGCATTTCACTATAGGTTTGATAGCCCTGTTAACTATACTTCGTGCTTTTCAGTAAGCCCTTGAGTTTTTGTTGGTTGGATTGTCTTTCTTTTAGCAATTTGAAGTGGATTTACCTGTTGGGTATAGGTCCAAGTGTCGTGTGTCTGAATCAATGATAAGGGTTCTATATACCGTATATCCCATGCTATTTCCAAGTAGTGTTGGTTTGTCACTTATCTCTGATTGATTTCAGTGATTTTCATTCATTGTGTCTTCCCAAGCTAGGTGTTTTCCAAGTCTTCCTTAGGTGGTTGATCTTTGGTTTTTATAAGTCTGCTATACATCATTTTGCTTACTTTATATAGTTAGATTATTCAAGCATACTCAAGAATTGTTGCATTAAGGTGCATAGTAATCTTTGAGGAATTTGAAAAGTGAAAAGAAAAGCATTGGAAGCATTTGCATTTGAATTGCATATGGTAGTTTTACTTTCAGTTTTTAAATAAAATATCAAAAATTACAAAAAATAAGTCTTAGTTTTCTCTTTCCTGGTTGCATTTTCATTAGTTCATATTGACAAAAATAAAATAAAAAGAAGCTTGTTTTAAGTAGTGATAATTTTCTTTGGAATTGATTTATACACTTATTTTTTACTTTTCTTATCGGGTCAATAATATCATAGTCTTTCACTCCACTTGCCTTCTGAGTAAGAAAAGCTCTTAAAATGAACGCTATAATTTAA
Source organism: Pseudotsuga menziesii (assembly GCA_001517045.1). Classification (NCBI taxonomy): domain Eukaryota; kingdom Viridiplantae; phylum Streptophyta; class Pinopsida; order Pinales; family Pinaceae; genus Pseudotsuga; species Pseudotsuga menziesii. The sequence goes on along the minus strand of LPNX010829519.1, from coordinate 153,752 downwards.
AATTTATTAGTAATTTTTGTTTTAGAGGGTCATACATCTACTAGTTTAGGCTGGACTTGTGGGATAGGAAGTGTAAACTCCCCATAAGTACTTAAATTCAGACGTAGTGGGCCAATTGATACGTAAATCCTTCTCTTTATTGATAGTATTTGGGAAGCTCCTCTCAAATGGGAGTTAAGCATGAGGCTGCGTGGAGGCATTGGACTGAGGAGATAACCCGTCGATTCCTTGTCAAAACGTAGACCAAGGTTTTTACGCATATGGGGATTCTGTCCTAGACAGAGTTTCAGGATTTTCTACCCTGCCCATGCGTACGAATCAGGCTTGCGACTATCCCCCCAGATTGTTGATATAGTTAAGGTAGCCTCTAGTCTCTTGGACATCTAGGGTTTATACACAGGTAAACCGAAAGGCTATTTATGGTTCACCTTGGACGGGCTTGGAAGGTAACCCTTGTTGAAAGTGTAGGAGGGCAGTGGGTGATTCCTCCGCTTGTGCCTAAGAACCTCTTCAAGGATGCCAAGAAACTGTCTCTTAGCTTTCTTCAGGAAAGCATACCTTACACCCTTGTGATTGTTGAGACTTTAGGAAACTTTTTGTAGTGATTGCTCTGTGGTTTGTCTGTGTTTTAGTCAACCTTAGGGTGTGAAGAGTCAAATTTACAATCATGGAGGACCAATCTATCAAAAGGTCATGAAGGTTGCAAAACCTTCCTCCACTTATCAGATTGGAACCTCCACCTCCCCCTCAAAGGCGGAGATTGGACACAGACAGTTCTTTCGAACCGATAGGAGTTAGTGAAGTTCTGGGTGAACCAGAACTTAGGGAAAACCGTTTTAATTTAAACACAGTTGAGATAGAAGACTTGCAGGTCGACAAGTTTGCAAGGAATTTTAATTCATCTCTAACTGACTTAAATGATCCGGTGATCGTTCAAGTTCGTCCTTTCGACTCACCCGTGATTGGTGTCCCTGTGGGCAGAATAATTTCTACTGCAGGAGAAAGTTCTTTTACTTCCACCTCAGCCTCACTGGCTGAAGGGGTGCTGCCTCCCTCAGTAGGTGCCCCTAGAACAAGTATACCTACTACATCGTTAACTCCAACTAGCCAAGTGGTTCAACCACTAGCTCCCATAAGTCTAGCAGGTGCTTCTGGTGATATGGTCACTGGGATTCCTAGTGTACCTATAGTTCCTATTTCCTTAGCACACACTGCCTAGAGTGGTCCTATAGGATCCTCGACTTTTGTCCAAGGATTTCCTTGGAATGGGAGGCACATTCCCCCATCCACTCCAAACGGAGGCCCAACACCTTCATATGCAGGGGTGCAGTTTGGAAACACTAATCCTTATGGTTAAGGTTTTCAAACTCTGGTTTCACCTCCGTTCACAAGCTCTCCTTTTCTGCTTTTTAGCGGAGGGATACCTGCTCCTGTCTTTCAAACCCCAGCTTCGACTGGGGCAGCCATAACCTCTTCTACTACACCTCACATAAACAATCCGTTGGCTTATGGATGGAATCCTTTCCAAAGCAACCCATCCACTTCACAACCGGTAGCAGGGGGCAACCCCACCTTCACATATGGGAATATGGGGGCAAGTCCCTCTAATCCCCAAACTAGTACTTTTAGTGCTCCGGTTAGACCCAAGATTCCATTCCTAGCAACGTTAAACTTGCCAGATTTGTCAAAATTGATGAATGACTCGGTGATACATGATCCCTCCTGACCACCTGTCCGTACCAAGTTTCCCTCAGATATCCCAAAATTCGAAGGCAAAGTTGGTGATGATCCTAGAGCTCATGCCACCACTTTCTATTTATGGTGCTCTTCCAACTCACTGAACAAGGATTCAGTTCAGTTGAGGTTTTTCCAAAGAACTTTGACAAGTACTATAGAAAAATGGTACATTGAATTTCCTTGTGCCGCATTTAGTAGTTTTTGGGACTTGGCTAATGCATTCCTTAGTCACTTCCAGCTTCCTGTCCGTTATGATTTCGGGGCAGAATTGTTATCTACCTTTCGGCAGAACAAAGCTACTCATATTTCGGATCACATCCAAGAGTGGAGAAGATGGAAGAGCCTTATTAAAGCCACTATACCTCCTGAGTTCTTATTAAAATGGTTCCTTACATCCCTATTACTGTATATATCTAAGGATGTATCTACTTCAGGAGTGACGAATGAGGAAGAAGCTATCCTCAGGGCCCAACAACTAGATTTGATATATTCTCATTCTGGGATCTTATATGAGATTATCCCTGGGGCACCGAGGCCAACGCACAATGAAGAGAAACCTAAGCCTGGACCCCATGCCGATGGTGTGGTTGGTTCTGTGAATTCTCCCACAGTAGAATCTTTGGCCAAATAGCTCCATCAGCTGTCCGTCAAACATTCTACGGCGGAGGCAGCAAAGGCTGCCCCCTCACCCAAAATGCAAATGTTTTTGCACAAACCTCTCAGAAGGGAAATCAGCAGCCCGATGGGAAAAAGAAGAGAGGAAAAAAGCATGAGGGAAACCAAAATAAGCAAAAACCCACAAACAATGCTGATGGGGGCAAGAAAGAAAAGAAGAAGGTGAAATTTCCATGTAAGTTGTGCCATGAAGATCACCTGACCCATCTATGTCCCCTTATGGAACAATCTTAGAAGTTGTTAAAAGCCCAACAATTGGCTGTCCTGAAGGATCCTTTTCCCCAAGGACAGAATTTTGCTTCAGCTTCAAATGTAGCCGGGGGCACCCCAGATGCTCCTGACCCCAATTATATCAACATGGTTCAAACCGAGACTTTACTACAAACCGGGAACAATAAATATGAAAAAGAGACCTCGGAGAAGGGTAAGTCGATAAGTGAAACTTCTAACCCTCTCACGATTGAGAAGCCTGCCGAAATTATGCCCAAGATACCAAAAGGCGTCTTTAAGAAAACCTTGCATAATCCTAATGCTAGGGCTGCAGCAAACTACTCTGTAGTTGAAGTCTTGGCCTAGACTCCTTGTGCAATGTCGGCTTTAGAGGTGTTACAGAGTTGTCCCGCCCAGTAGGATGCACTCTTAGCAGCCTTAGGCAGTATGGACTCATTGAGTCTCATGGCGAAATTTAATTTGTCTGATGTCAAAATTCGCCTACCATATCATGTAGCCTTATTGATAGATGTCATCCATGGTGGAAAGACCATTGGAAGGGCAGTTATCGATGAGGGTGCTTCTACATGTGTTATGTCCTTGTCTTGTTGGAAAGCTCTTGGATCCCTAGATCTGGTTCCATCAAACACCCTACTTACTGCTTTTGATGGAAGGTCATTTCATCCGCAAGGTATCCTACCAGATTTTGAAATTAAGTTGGAAGGGAAAGTAGTGTCTATTGAGGTATAGGTGATTGATGCACCTTTGGATTATAAGATGCTCTTGGGGTGAAGTTGGACTTATGCCATGTCTACTATTGCATCAGTCGTCTTTCGGGTGGTAGTGTTTCCACACAAAGGGAAGTTGGTTACTGTTGACCAACTCATTCTTACTCGAAAAGGCTGCATGGAAACTAACGAGTCCACCATACCATTGGTTGATTAGGTTAGACCTACTTCATAGAGCTTAGGGGCTGGAATGTATGCATCATTGATGGGAACCTTTGATCTTCTATCTCTGATTAATTATGTAGGTTCTACTAGTGTGGGGAAGTCCATAGCTACGGTTGTTGATAGGACTGATCCTTGGGTTCTCCCTTCCCACCATGAACCTAAAGTGCCCTTATCGGAAATGGAAGTGGCTTATCAAGCTATCATCCATACCGTTGTTGATCCTATTCAGGTCCCTCTCACAGTCTCAAAGGAACTAGAAGAAGCCTATTTGCCTGCTTGGGCAAATAACTCTTTGCCTTCTAGAGATTGCTTAGATATGGTTTTACCTTTGGATGAAGCCATTCTGGAAGCTATGTGTGGACGAGATAAGATCTACGAAGATCTTCACCATCGATCCTATTTTCTTCCAGAGTTAAGCAAAATAGAGAACCAGGAGTTCCATATGAGACTAGTAAGCGATGTTGATACGCCTATTGATCCCTTACCAAGGGGAATATGGAAAACATTTTCACTACTATCCCTATCAACATCTCTGTAAATCCAAACGTTGTGGAAAATGTACATATCGATGCAAACTGCTCTCCGGAGGAGATTGCGATCTATACGGCCTTGTTTAAGGAACTCCGTGACATTTTCTCTTGGTCATATGAGGAGATGCCAGGCATTGATCCATCAATTGTCAAGCATGAGATCTAAACATACCCTGACGCTAAACCTGTTCAGCAAAATTTGAGACCTGTTAACTCGCGTAAAATGACGGCAGTAAAGGCTGAAGTTGAGAAACTGCTGAAAGTCAGTTTCATTTATCCCATAGCTTTGACAGAATGGGTATCCAACCCTGTTCGTGTTGATAAAAATCAAGGGACCATATGCATTTGTATTGACTTTCGAGATTTAAAAAAAGCCTATCCTAAGGACAACTATCCCATGCCATTTATAGATCAAATTATTGATGCTTGCATGGGAAGTGAAGTCTTTTTGTTTATGGCTGGTTTCCCCAGATATAATCAAATCCAAATTAAATCGGAAGACCAACATAAAACATCTTTTATTTGTCCTTGGGGTACCTTCACGTACAAGAAAATGCCCTTTGGATTGAAAAATGTTGGGGCAACCTTTCAGCGGGCAATGAATTTTTGCCTTTCACGATATTAAATCCATTGTCGAACCCTACCTTGATGATCTGCCAGCACATTCTCGTAAGAGGATCGATCACCCAGATCACTTGCGTTTGATTTTTAAATGACGAAGATACTATAAAATTCGCTTGAATCCCCACAAGTGCGTTTTCTGTGTCGAGTCAGGGAGACTGCTCGGATTCATTGTTTCTAACAAAGGCATTCAGGTGGATCCTTTGAAAGTTGAGGCCATTGTAAATCTGCCTCCTCCTCGTTCTATCAGGCATCTTTAGAGCCTGCAGGGGAAGTCCAATTTCCTTCGATGTTTTATTGTAAATTATGCCAAGATTACTAAAGGTTTCATGTGCCTGTTAAAACAGGACACCCCATTTGTATGGGATGAATTTGCACAACTTGCATTCGAGGCATTAAAAAAATCTTTGTTGTCGGCACCATTATTGCGTCCGTCAGATTACTCTAGGGATTTTATATTGTATCTGGCTGCATCTGAGTCGACCATAGGGGTTTTCCTAGTCCAAGAGGATGATAAGCTCCAAGAGCATGTCATCTATTATCTCAGCCATGCTTTAGTTGGACCTGAACTTAGGTATTCCCATGTCGATAAGTTGGCCTTAGCAGCTGTATATGTTGTTCAGAGGTCACGTCACTACATCTTACTGAGGACCACAATGGTAGTGGCGGATGTTAATCATTTTCAATATGTTTTGTCTCGACGGATAGTTGGAGGTAAATTCAACAAATGGATAGTCATTCTCCAAGAGTTTGACTTGGATTTTCAATCCGCCAAATCCAAAAGATCCTTAGTTTTTGCTGAGCTCATTGTAGAATTTCCAGTAGAGGAAGATGTAGTCATTGAAGAAGACTCATTCCCAGATGAGCATATCTTTTTGATTTCCACCTCTGACCTTTGGTATGGAGATATACTTATCTATCTCCACACTTTGAAGTACCCTGCAGCCTTCTCACGAGAAGAACGGCGTAAAATTCACGTACATGCCAAGAACTACCTCATTATAGGAGATACTTTATATCGTAGGGGGGTAGATTCTATTTTGCGTCGATTTCTTACCCACGAGGAAGCAGATATTGTCCTAAATGATGCCTATAGTGGAGCATGTGGGGGTCATTTATCTGGGTTAGCAAAGACCCAGAAGATATTACATGCCGGTTATTTCTGGCCCACGATATTTAAATATTGTGTGGAAGCTGTGAAGTGCTGTCATCCTTATTATCTTTACACCAGAAATATGTGATCGCATCCCGCTCTGTTATTTCCCGTCATCTCAGTGGGCCCCTTCATGAAGTGGGGGATTGATTACGTGACATGCAACCCAGTCTCGTCTGGGGGGCACAAATATATCATTGTCGCTGTAGATTATTTTACGAAATGGGCAGAGGCAATGCCCACCTGTAAAGCTGATGGGGAAACTGCAACTTTTTTTGTTTTCAACCAAATTATCGCACTATTCGGTATTCCTAAAGTGATTGTCAATGACCATGTCAGTCATTTCCAAAATAGCATGATAACTGAATTGACCACTATGCTAGGATTTAGACAAGAACATTCATCTTTGTTCTATCCTCAACCAAACGGTCAAGTCAAGGCTATTAATAAAACTTTGAAAAATATTCTCAAACGTACTATTAATGCAGCCCATTCCAACTAGCACATCATTTTGTATCCTGCACTTTGGGCATATCGGACCAATGTGAAAATTGCTACAAGGTTTTCTCCTTTCCAACTCGTTCATGGAGTGGAAGCTGTTACCCCATTTGAATGTGAAATCCTGTCCTTAAGAATTGCTATTCATGTGTTACCTGATACGACTGAGCTGGAAGAACTTCTATTACATTTAGACAATCTAGATGAACAGCGTAGAGATGCGTTGATAGCAAACGAAGCTCATAAAAATAGGGTAAAAATCCAATATGATAAATTGGTCAAGCCTCGGATTTTCTCTGAAGGGGAGCTTGTTTTGCTCTGGGATCAAGACAAAGAACCCCTGGGAGCAGGAAAGTTCAGGTCTATGTGGTTGGGACCTTATGTTGTTTCAAAGGTGTTAAAGAAGGGCGCCTATGAATTAATTGATTTCGAAGGGAATAAGCTGCCTGAGCCTAGAAATGGGCTCTACCTGAAAAAGTACTATGCTTAGCACTTTTTCCTATATTTTATTGTATGTATTTTTATGTACAATAGTTCGTCAATTTGTGTTTTTTATATCATCTGCTGGTTGTTACAGATGTCTTCTGAGTGGTTCGTAGGTTTCGCTGATGGTGCCATCCGCCACGCTTGTAATTTGGCTTCAGCTGCATGGGTCATTTATTTTCCCTCAGGACAGTTAGTTGCCTCAGGAGGCACTTGCTTAGGTCCTGCTACCAATAATGTCGCTGAATACAGGGCTATCATTGAGCTTTTATGGGATGCTTTGTCACATGGTATCACTCAGCTGGAAGTCCGACTGGACTCTCAACTGGTGGTTTCCCAGCTCAATCAGGCTTATCAGGTGCGGAACCCTATTCTACTACGTCAGTTTATGCAAGTTAGGTTATTGGAAAGAAATTTTGAGTTCATTATATTCAATCATATTCCAAGAAATCAAAATTCATTAACAGATGCATACGCTAATTATATCTTGGATTGGCATTTAACACATTTTACATAAAAATATACAGCAGACACATAAAAAACATTTGTAAATAAACCGACAATATATATATGTGTGTGTGTGTGTGTGTGTGTGTGTGTGTGTGTGTGTGTGTGAATATCTGTCCATATAGATAGGTCAAGTTTCTGATCCTCAGATTCAGTCATAACTATATAATATACAAAAAATATACAAAACATGAGTCAAATTCCATAAAATGCTCCTAAGTCTAAACTTGACCACCCTAGTCACTTGGACCGCCTTGGTCCCCCCGATCACCTTGCACTCGGGCTTCTTCAGCCTCCTCGGCTTCAACGGCCTCAACAACATCTATATACACAAGTACTGCTCTGGCTACCTGCCTAAGAAGGCATATCCAGACAAGTGGTACACCAACCACTAGCTCCTGCATGACGGCATGGATGTGATCAATATGTAAGGAAGGTACTTTCTGGGTAAGCCTGACCAACTTCCCCTCAAGAACCCTAATCAAACCCTGGTCCTCTCCCAAAATAGGATGCACATACATGCGTGGAGGCCCAGCAGGGCAGCCTGGTCCAATATTTGCATTTTGACATTTTAATAAGATTAGAACTCTTATACATATGTATATATCTTTATAATTAAAATTCATAAAAATTTTAAAATTTTGAAAATAAAAAATACCTAACTCTCCCCATTCTCCTCGAGGAGGGAGGACAAGGTCAGTGTCACCTCAGAAATCTAACCCAGCATATGGAAACTACTCCAAGGCTAGCAATTGTCGCTCCCACCAAAAGTAGAAGTTGTCATCATAGACACTCTGGACCGATCCACCACCTTCCTGGCGGAGGAAGATCTCTCCCCACCTACTCAGCCTAGGATAACGGGGAGAATGAATTGGAAATGGTACTGTAGGACTCAAACTCGACACTCTCTCAAAGAAAAAGGCTACTAACATGCTGGAATAACCAAAATTCTTCCTCCTGCCTCTTTTGCAGTCAGAGAGTTGTTTCCTCATTATCGGGATTACTCCCGAACACCAATCATATAGGGATCCCTGCATACAGTCCACTGCTAGTCTCGTTTGGTTCTAAGTTGCAAGGTGAAGTGATGATGACCTTGCAACCCTCACTATAGTGCTCGCCAATACCTGTAAAGGAAAGTTGCGAATGTGAACAATAGGGATGCAGCTACCCCTCTTTTGAGTGCCTGGCTCGCAGTATATGTCTGTATAGTTTTGTACACTTAGGAGGTCGCTGCCTCTATCAGTACCTTCCAAGTTCACTGGAGCTCCCCGTCGTGATAAACTAGAAATGAAATAGACATCTTCCGATGTAACCTATAGAAACTCACCTTGAAGGTCAAACATGCCTAGATCATGATCCCAATAGTTTATCAAAAACTCTAGGAGGCGGACATTTGACCGCATAGGTGAGGCATAGAAAAATTTCAATAACCCACTTTGACGTAAAACATTCACCATGGGGGCATCTTGTAGAGCTTCTTGGTCCATGTCTTCATGTTCCCTCTCCCTCTACTCAATCACCATATTTCAATCTAATAACCAAGCAATTTCAAACCATTAGATTCATATAAAAATTTGAATTTTTGACCCTATATATTCTTTTTCTACCTCACGCAGTGTACGCGACTATACTTTGGGTAAGTCGCGTACTGTACACGACTTTCCTTTAGGCAACACAGAATACATGTACGCGACTATTAACATACCATACCCACGTACACCATGTTCATGCTTTGAGGGCGATTGAAAACATGAAATTGGGCTCAAAATTGAATATTGTTTGGATCAAATGAAAGAGCATGGAGTGTAGTTTTACCTGACACTTGCGGTTTTGGGAATGGTCCACCGAATCGTCCACACTGAGAAATCAAAGGTAGAGGTAAAAATTGTCTTTTTATGGTTAATAATCAAATGGTGAGTTTTTTATTCATATTTTGAACTATTTATAGAAAAATTATTTTCAAAGTGGGTTTTTTCCCTATAGTTCATATTTTTTAAAACTAATGCCATCTCTTTTCTTCTATGTGATAGGTTTGTGGTCATTTTAAAGTTGTTTTTCGCTCATATAGGATTCTTTTTGGTCATTTCACATGCATTTTGCATTTATACCTAATCCATCTTAATCCTAGCATTAACACTTTGACCATGGACTATGGTATCTTTAACCATTAGTTCCTTGTTTAATACCATTGTTCTTCCATGGATAGGACTTTCCTCCCATGAGTATCCTCATTTAGAAACTACTTTTTGTCTTCCAATACTCATGCTGCAATTGTCATAGGTTCAGGGGAGTCTTCTTAGCCATTTTTCACGCTAAATTAAGCCTCATTTTGGTCTCTTTCTACAAGCTATCCCTTTATAGGACTCCCTGCCCTTATGGAGTTTCTTTAGGCCCAGATCTAACTCCTCAAAATAGACTTGACTGCCGAGTAAACTTGACCATTCAAGCTCATTAATAATATGTGAATGGGCATCCACATTGGTGGTAGGTTATCTCTTTCTCCGACCATGTGAAATAATACAAGAAAGGATCACTCTCTTTTCTACGGAATTGAGAAGAGTATTCTCAGGTACAGGTTTATCACTTTTCCGGACCTGAGGGACTAAATTTATGGAAAAGGAACACTCGGTATGAGCTTAGTTTTCTCTTTTTCATGCTCTGGACCTAAACATGGAAAAGATTTCGAGTGTAATTTATGTCTTTGTCATGCTCGTTAAACATCAAGAACAAAGCATCGAGTTTATTGTTGTAAGCCCCATTTCTCATACTCAAATGGATCTTTTCGAGTGATCTTGCTTTCCTTCACACTCATAAAACTCAAGCTATATGCTGCTCTCGAAGGAGCGTTGGGTAGGTGGTAATTTAACCTTTTTTGGACCTCCTTGACTAAGTACGAAAAAGGTTCACCTTTTCTTCTATGGAAGTTAAGAGAGTCTGTGGTATGTTTTATACTTTTTCAGCCTCAGGAGACTAAATTGGATGAAAAAGGACCCCCTTGGAGTCTTCTTTGGAGTTTTCAGACTCTCTAAACATGAAAACACCAAGTGAGCATGTACTAGTTCGGGCTCATAAAATCCACGAATCAGTGACACTATCAAACATTATTCCCTCTTCTCTTCAAGCTTGTTAAAAAATGAAGAGAGACTTGAGTTGACTTTCCTGGACTCGTTAAAATTTAATAGGGAAGATAAGGAAGAAGTTTTCTTTTGGTTCTCAGTCAGTGGCCGCATGTATTCCTTTAACATAGCACTCTTTGTCTTTTCCAATACTCATGTCTCAGTGTTCACTTTCAGTTCAGATATTACTTTGAGTTTTTTACTCCTCCTCTTGTCAGTTTCACCTGGGGAATCTGATCATGTCTCCTACATGACAGATAAGTCTAGTTGTACTATCTGTAAAGTTAAAAGCTGCCTTGGGTCATCTCTGTGTTGTGCTCACTATTCAAGGATTTAACCTTGTATCTGATCTATATCCTGATTCCATCATTGTCTTATTTGTTATTACTTGTCTCTCCTTTCCTTTACCTAGTTCCTAGTTACTCTTGTGATCCGTTGGAGGATTTATTGCCTTCCTCATTAGAGTATGGTTCTGCATCAGCACTTCCTGACGACGAAGACCTAGAGTTTTGACGATCGTACCTTAGGATTCACTTTCATTTTTGTGAATTCCTTTGCTTCAGTTGTCGATTATCACCTATTGGTTGACAATCTGTTGAATCCTATCCATGTTCGTCTTCAATAACATCTATTCACATGGTTTAGATTGTACTAGTTCTTTGGGATTTTTTACGAAGACCTTAGTTTCATATCTATGGACTAAGTTGCGCAAGATTATGTTGTGGTCACTTACACAGCTTCTAGATCTTTGAAGACTCATCATTATTGTATATTGTGGCTTCGATTCTCCTTTGTAATATACATGGTCTTGTACCCATACTATATTATGTACTCAAATATTGTAAAGGAGCTAGTGTTACAGTATATTGAACATAGCATCCTCGGATATGACTTTGTATATGACATTATTATGTATTTGTTTCAGGTACTATCTCTGCTCCATTGGACTTCTGAGTTCTCCAAGATAATGATTATAATGTATTTCAGCCATCATTTTCCTCTGACCTCACACATTAGGGGGCATCTGTTATCAACCCAAATGGCACTTCTCCGTTCGAGTGCCGACATTCCTTATGTTGGTACACAAAAGGACATCTTAGGATTGAAGTTTGCCAAAACACTATAGATGGGCATGACATGAGATGCATTTACCCTTGAACTAGCTTGCCATATTATTTTTCTAAGTGTTGAATGGCGTATGCGACTATCCTCATTGCAACTCGAGTATGTACGCGAATATTCCCATTGACAACTCGCGTACTGTATGCAAATATCTCCACTACAACCTGTGTACATCAGCATACGCGGGTTTCCTTTAAGAAACTCGCGTGTCATACGCGGGTTTCCTATATTAATAGTCGTGTACATCTTGATTCAACATTAAAAAATATAAATCACGATTAATGGAGATTAGTTGGGCCATAATCATTAACTATCCTAACTGTTTCAAACTCCTCAACCTTTGAAACCACTCTCTTTCCCAAAGTATAAATAGAGGCCTTGGGGAGGGCATTAATCAATCAAGTTTGAAGAGAAAAGTTATGCTAGTGGTATATCTTCAGAAGTCTTGGAGCAGCATAACTCAGAGTCCTTTGGTTGTAGAGGAGTCCTTGTCTCAGAAGCTGGGTTGTACTCTTATCTCATTGATTGATTGTTAATAAAGAGAATTCTTCTTCCAATATTGTGTTGAGTCTCTTTGATGTATTATGGTTGATGAATATATTCAATTATGCACTAGATATATTTTTTATCTAACCTCTCATATATACATGTATAAGATTGTACTTGGAGAATTTGCTCTTTGCAGGTGAAGGAGGTGCATCCCTGGAAGCTTTGGAGAGAAGCAAAGTGGAAGAAGATCAAGCTTGGATCAACCGTCGGTAATCGGGTGAGTCAAGAATTTATTCCTATTTCCTTTCTGTACTCTATTAAAGCTGATTGTCTACAAGGTTAGTAGTAAGTTAGTAACCCTAGACCCTAGGTTACAAGGGTGTTTAATCCTGAACAACACAATGGCCACACTGAGAGGGGGGTGAATTAGTGTGTGAACAATTTATAATATTTTTAGCTTCTTTTAGTCAACCAAAGTATATCAATCAATATGTCATCAAATGCATTAGTTAAATCAACCAAGAGTAATAAGCACATTCATCACATTAAAGAGACATAAGAATATCTGTAATTTGATCTTTATTTATTGTACATGGAAGACAACAATCTTCTCAATTACAATCAGCACCAACTGATAAAAAGAGCACCAAATATCATAGTAGGACCCAACCTGGTTTTCTTAGCTCCAACTAAGAAGGGTTTGAGGATTCCAATTCTCAAGTGCAATATTCTTCTTGCTAGCAATCATATGGTTGTACTGCATAACCAACCTCTGCTCTGCACATCAATTTCTGATCATTGCTTTTTTGGTCAACACTGCTCATCAATCTCTGGTCAATCTGCTAATCAGTCTTTGGTCAATTTGCTCATAATTGTTTTCTATCACAGTTGCTCATAATTGTTGCTCATCACTGCTACTCATTACTACTACTCAAATATCTTTGCACATCAACTTTGCTCATCACTACTACTCAAGTATCTCTGCACATCAACTTTTCTCATCACAGTTGGTCATCTTTTCTGCTCATTAATATTAATGGTAAAGCTCGTCAACCTGCTCATGCACACATATTTGTACACCTCATCATACACAAATAGTGAACAAGTAATTCTGCTTTGCTTTCACTAAACATAAGGCATGCATTGTCATGCATCATCATTATAGGTATGCGTTATCGTCATAGGGTATGCATCATCGTTATCAAATATAAATCATCATCACATCAGTGTGCATAGTTTATGCATCATCATCATCAAGTATACATCACAGTGCATAGGAGAACATCATCACACTATGGTATGCATGTACATCATATTGTATAGGAGTGCATCAACATCATAGAGTGTACATCATTATCACATGCATTATCATCATAAAGTGTATCATAACATAGCATAAAGTTATGCAATATCATCATCATATCCTCCATAATGACTTCAAATATATATACCAATATAGATGCTCATATACTAAGATCAAAGATGAACTCTATCCATGAGAGACATGTGCCATCACAAGAGAAACCCAGAAGAATGAACCATACCTTTCCAAGGATCACAATATGAAGAAACTATAAACAAACCAAAAGAATCTCTATATCATGTCATCACATAGCCCTCGTAACAAGATTCCCAACGAGCCAAGAATTTTGTAATTCTAATTCCGTATGAGAAAGTTATGCCAATTTTATTGAAGATGCCCAAAAATGTCTCTGTAAAAACAAACTGCTTATCTGTTGTTGCGTAAAAACCTCAAACCAATCTCCATGAATTCACTTCTCTGCAACCATCATTGACTGTTTTTTGATGTGTTTATATACACATTAAAGTGGACATGTTTCATGCTTTCCGACTTGTCTTCAAAGGTAAGAGTGGTAAGAATTTTAATTTTTAATTATTAATATAATTTTAATTTTTAATTTGACTTTTAATTGTCACACAAATTTCTTACCACTTCAATGGTCAAACCTTACCAAATAATTGCATGTATTTTCTTTGCCATATAATAGGGTTTCCACCACATAATCCATATCTATGAGCAAGGACTTCAAAATTCTTACCACTTCAATGATCAAACCTTACCAAAGAATTGCATGTATTTTATTTGCCATATAATAGGGTGTCCACCACATAAGCCATATGTATGACTAAGGATTTCAAACTTCTTACCACTTAAATGGTCAACCTTATGTAATTTTATTATTTTTCTTACCACCTCAATGGTCAACCTTATGTATTTTTATTATTTTTCTTACCACCTCAATGGTCAACCTTATGTGTTTTTATTATTTTTGTTTTAAAACATCCTTCAAAATCAACCACATCATTTAAAATTCATGGGAGTGTGTCCACATATTCATAGGGTTGCATCAATCCACTAGGAATTTTAATGGCATGCCATGTGCAAGGTGTCGTCATGGGATTCAATATTGTCACTAAATGGACCATCATCAAGCTGATATGTGCATGGGTGCCTTAATCATATCAAATGCAAGCAATGGGCATGAATTTCTTCACAAGGTTCCATGACTTCATCAAGTCGTTAATGACCACATCATCATCTTTAATGAGACAAGGACCATTAATCCATCAAATGTGGGTCCAAGGGCTTCTTCAGAGCTTCTTCATCAAGCAAGGGGATTCATAGGATTCTTCAACCACCTCAACCATGCTAGGATACATCCAAGAGTCAATATCCTTCATGACATCACCTGTAGGGTTGTTAGACCTTCTCCTGAGGTACCATGACACCATCAGAGCATGAATGACCACATACTGGGCCATTAATGCTTACCCAACCCATTTAGGGATTCTCCATCATCCACAGGGGCTTCAACACCATCTCTAGGGTATTCAACATCTTCAACAAGGTGGTGGCTTCAAGATCCAGCCTTGTGGGTATATGGACCTTGTCAAATGGGTACAAGGTGATTCAAGGCACAAACCCACTCTACAAGGGATCCAAGGCTCAGACCCACTTTGTAAGGGGTCCAAGGCACTACAAGTGGGACTTGATTGCATCAATGACAACCTATGGGGCCACTACAAGTCCATGTTGGAATCAATGAAAATTTCATCAACAATCTCCCCCTTTGTCATTGATGACATCAACTCATGCTCCCCCTATGAGCATGTTCCCTTTTTGTCTTCATCTCTACCCCTTTAGCATTAATGGAAAAAGGTTTCCACATACATGTATCTGAAATTAGTGATCACTGGTCATTGCTCCCCTTGTTAATATTCACAAGGACCTATCTGCATGCTTGGAGTAGCCATACTTTCTCCTTTGAGTTCATCCTCCAGACTTATGAACTCAAGGTGTGCTAAGGTATTTGATAGAACTTAAGCTTGGCTTTCCATATGGCATTTATCCTCCCCGCTTTGATCAACTTCTCCTATTTGTAACTGCTTAGTCTTCTTCATCCATACTTGCTTCTTGGCATCTGTTCTTTCAGCATTTGTTCATTCATTTGTACTGGCTTTCCTTGATGTGATGTATGAGAACCTTCTCATGGGTTGCTTTTGTGTACTACAACATTCTTGAGCTTTGTGCTAAGGCCACTACAACTATAACACCTCAGCATATGACAATGTGCAACAATGTGACCAACATGGTTACATGTCCAACACCTGATCAAGCTGTTGTAATTTCCAACACTTATTTGATCAACTTCATTTCTCCATGTCTAAGAGTGTCCTTGTCTATAGGCCTTTGTATTCTGATCTTCAAATCTTCTTTTTGTTGTGTATGAATGAATCATCCTTGGTTGACTTCTTTGACTTGCACATTCTTAGGCTTTGTGACCAAACCCACTGCATGTGTATCATCTCCATTTGTGACAGGTGGTAGCAATATGTCCAACTTGGTTACATGTCCAGCATCTAACTGAGTCATTAGGGCTTCCAGCCCTTCTTCTTCCATAGAATATACAATCCATAGCCTTATGAACAAAGTTAGAAAAAAAATAACAATAACCATTGAATCCACTTTCATACCTAGGACTTTGAGTTGTTTATTTTCTTATCTTTCTTTGAGGAATATTCCTAACTCCTTGTTGCAATTTTGAGCTTCCAAACTCCTTGTTTTCATGTGTTGGATCATGGGGAGTAGCTTTGGACATTGATGGACTTGCTTCTGGAGTATTCGGAGACCAAGTGTCATATTCATATTTTCCTTTGTCCTTCTTGTAACTAATACCAGTTTTGTCAAGGGGATATATCTGGCAATCCAAGATCTTATCTAGGACAAGTGAACTGTCCTTGAACTTTACAAAAGCTTCATTCTTCTCACCTTTCTTCTTGAGACCAACTACCTCCAATTCTAGCTTATGGATTGTGTCCTCCTTTTCTTCTAGCTAAATCTTCAAGATTTCTTCTATCCTCTTGGCTTCCTCCAGCTGAGTCTTCATATCATGATTGAACTCTCTAGTTTCTTCAACTCTTCAGCATGCTCTTCTGGTTATTCCTTTTGACTTATAAATTTAGTCTTTATATCAACTTCAACATCCTTGTCTTTCATTTTATCCTGCAACTCTTTGTCCTTTCTTTTTAGCTTCACAAACAACACTTTCATTGTCATGGTCTTCTGCTGATATTCATTCAAGGAGTCCAAGATTTTATTTTTGAACTTCATGAAGTCACTCTGGTTCAAAAACCAAATTTCCTCTGAGATCCATATTTAGAAACATGAGATGTATCTCATGTGTAGCCTTCGATATCCTTTCATCATCATCTGCAAGAACCTTCTCAATTTCATCACACAAGCCATCATTATAGTCACAAGAGTCCATAACTTTACTGGAGTCCTCTTCTTGCTTCTCTTCTTCCTGATTGATCTCTTCCATGGGCTTGTCTTCTGATTCCTAATCTGTCTTTTTGGGTTATGGTCTTTCCTTCTAATACTTGCTTTCCAACTTGAACCATAAGTATTTGGCTATAGTGTACTCCCCTACACTTTCTTTCAATGAACAAGGAAGTCCATCCATGAGGAACTTTAAGGCTGTAGTATTGTCCTTCTTTGCTTCCTTCTGTGCAACTGATTTTCCCTTCTTGTTTAATGGAGAGGGTGGATTGATCACAATCTTCCAAACACCCAACTTCTTTAGGTATGCCTTCATTTTGCTATTCCAACTGAAATAATCTGTCATATCAAGTACATGAATGACATTGCTTGATGACTCTTCTTTTGCTTCCATTATGTCTCCACGAATCTCCTTCAAGTTGGATAGGCTTGTGGCGAAGGCTTACTTTGATACCAATTGCTGGACACAATGGCCACACTAAGAGGGGGCGTGAATCGGCATGTGAGAAATTTATAATTGTTTACCTTCTTTTAGTCAACTAGAGTATATCAATCAATATGTCATCAAATGCATTATTTAAATCAACCAAGAGTCATAAGCACATTCATCACATCAAAGAGACACAAGAATATTTGTAATATGATCTTTATTTATTTTACATGGAAGACAACAACATTCTTGATTACAATCAACACCAACTGATAAAAAAAGCACCAACTCTCATAACATGACCTGACCTGGTTTTCTTAGCTCCAACTAAGAAGGGTTTGAGGATTCCAATCCTCAAGTGTAAGATTCTTCTTGCAAGAAATTGTATGGTTGTATTGCACAACCAACCGCTGCTCTACACATCAATTTTTGCTCATGACTCTGCTGGTCAACACTGGTCATCAATATTTGGTCAATTTGCTCATCAATCTCTAGTCAATATACTCATCACTTCTACTCAACACTATTGCTTATCACAATTGCTCATAACTGCTTCTCATTACTACTACTCAAGTATCTATGCACATCAACTTTGCTTATCATTGCCGGTCATCACTACTACTCAAGTATATCTGTACATGAACATTTCTCATCACTATTGGTCATTATTTTTTGCTCATTAATATTGATGGTCAAGCTAGTAAATATGATCATGTACACATCATTGTACACTTCATCATACAGAATTACTGAACAAGTGATTCTGCTCTGCTTTCTCTAAGCATAAGGCATGCATCATCATGCATCATCATCATAGGTATGCATCATCGTCATAGGGTATGCATCCTCATCATCAAATATACATCATCATCATACCAGTGTGCACTGTTTATGCATCATCATCATCAAGTATACATCATAGTGCATAGGAGAGCATCATCACACTATGGTATGTATGTACATCATATTGCATAGGAGTGCATCAACATCATAGAGTGTACATCATTATCACATGCATTATCATCATAAAGTGTATCATATCATAGCATAAAGTTATGCAATATCATCATCATAGCCTCCATAATGACTTCAAATATATATACTAATATAGAGGCTCATATACTAAGATTACAAATGAACTCTATCCATGAGAGACATGTGTTATCACAAGAGAAACCCAGAAGAATGAACCATACCTTTTCGAGGATCACAAGATGAAGAAATTGTAGAAAAACCAAAAGAAACTCTATATCATGTCATCACATAGCCCTTGTAACAAGCTTTCCAACGAGCCAAGAACTTTGTAATTCTAATTCCGTATGAGAAATTTATGCCAATTTTATTGAAGATGCCCAAAACTTTCTCTATAAAAACGAACTGCTCCTCTGCTGCTGCAAGAAAACCTTAGACGAATCTCCACGAATTCACTCCTCTACATCCATCATTGACTGTTTTTGGATGTGTTTATATACACTTTAAAGTGGACATGTTTCATGCTTGTCGACCTGTCTTCAAATGTAAGAGTGGAAAGAATTTTAATTTTTAATTAAAATTTGTAATTTGAATTTTGAATTTGACTTTTAATTGTCACACAAACTTCTTACCACTTCAATGGTTAAACCTTACCAAATAATTCCATGTATTTTTTTTCCATATAATAGGGTGTCCACCAAATAAGCCATATGTATGTCCAAGGACTTCAAACTTCTTACCATTTCAATGGTCAAACCTTATCAAATAATTGCATGTATTTTATTTTCCATATAATAGGGTGTCCACCACATAAACCATATGTATGATCAAGGATTTTAACTTTCTTACCACTTAAATGGTCAACCTTATGTATTTTTATTATTTTTCTTACCAACTCAATGGTCAACCTTATGTATTTTTATTATTTTTCTTTTAAAACATCCTTCAAAGTTAACCACATCATTTAAAATTCATGGGAGTGTGTCCTCCACATCTTCATTGGGTTGCATCAAGCCACTAGGGATTTTAATGGCATGCCATGTTCAAGGTGCTATCATGGGCTTCAATCTTGTCACTAAATAGACCATCATCAAGACGATATGTGTGTGGGTTCCGTAACCACACCAAGTGCAAGTAATGGGCATCAAGGTCTTCACAAGGTTCCATGAATTCATCAAGTCATTAGTGACCACAACATCACCTTTAAGGAGACAAGGACCATCAATCCATCAAATGTGGGTCCAAGGGATTCTTTAGAGCTTCTTCATCAACCAAGGGGCTTCATAGGCTTCTTCAACCACCTCAACCACACCAGGGGACCTCCAAGAGTCAAGATCCATCATGACATCACTTGTGGGGTTGCTAGAACTTCTCCTGAGGTGCCATGACACCATCAGAGCATGAATGACCACATAATGGGTCATTCATGATTCTCCAACACATCTAGTCATTTTCACTAAATGGACCATCATCAAGCCGATATGTGTGTGGGTGCCTTAATCATATCAAATGCAAGCAATGGACATGAAGATCTTCACAAGGTTCCATGACTTCATCAAATCGTTAATGACCACATCATCACCTTTAAGGAGACAAGGACCATTAATCCATCAAATGTGGGTCAAAGGGCTTCTTCAGAGCTTCTTCATCAAGCAAGGGGCTTCATAGGCTTCTTCAACCACCTCAACCACACTAGGATACCTCTAAGAGTCAAGATACATCATGAAATCACCTGTAGGGTTGTTAGACCTTCTCCCAAGGTACCATGACACCATCAAAGCATGAATGACCACATACTGGGCCATTAATGATTCTCCAACCCATTTAGGGATTCTCCATCATCCACAGGGGTTTCAACACCATCTCTAGGGTCTTCAATATATTCAACAAGGTGGTGGCTTCAAGATCTAGCCTTGTGGGTACAGGGACCTTGTCAATTGGGTACAAGGTGATTCAAGACACAAACCCACTCTGTAAGGGATCCAAGGCTCAAACCCACTTTGTAATGGGTCCAAGGCACTACAAGTGGGACTTGGTGGCATCAATGACAACCTATGGGGCCACTACAAGTCCATGTTGGCATCAATGATAATTTCATCAGCAAATCCTACCCGTACATGAATGCAGGACCTGTCGTCCGCAACTGAATGCATGACTCAACGTAGAGCATGCTCAGCTTTAAATCTAGGACCAATCCCAAGCGAGATTTATTCTATGGTATATACAAATGAATGTAGGCACACTCTCCATGTGAGAGTATCATCTGAAATTGCAGATCTCGTCTGGACGTGAATTTAGGAGCTGTCATATGCAACTGACTACATGACTCAACATAGAGCATCCTCAGCTTGTTAAAGCTAGGACCACTCCCAAGAGACTGTTATTCTACAACATCTAAAAATGAATATAGGTACACTCTCCATGCGAGAGTATCATCCACAATACCATCCTTAGTTAGTAAGGACAACTCTTAAGAGCAGAGTGTTATTGTCTGCAAGACCATCCTCAAAAGAGGAAACTATCATCCGAAAGTGAATTTTGGACCTCCTCAGCATATGTAGGTGTACTTGTCCTCTTTTATACTGGAGGATCACTGCCATCCCATTATTAGTGATAGTCTCATCATCACTCCCCCTTTCCAGGGAGGATCCATATCATTACCTGCTCCCCCTTTGTCTGAGGAGGGTTCATACCTTCGACTTGTTCCTCCATTTTGAGGAGAGTCCATATCTTCGACATGTTTCTCCTTTTCGAGGAGAGTCCATATCTTCGATCCATTCCTCATTTTCAAGAAGATTCCATATCATCATCATCAATGATCCTCCTTGCAAGGAAAGTCTTTTTGAACTACACTAAGCTTGTCACATAAGTATTCAAACTTTACTCAAGAAAGAGGCTTGGTCAACACATCAACAACTTGCTCATCGATACTCACATACTGCAATTTTATAGCTCCCTTTTGTACCATATCCCTTATATAAAAATATCATCTTTATACAACTCTGGTTGTCACATAGAATCATTTTGGTATCCAACTCCATGTCAAATAGACTTGAAATAAATTTTTGAAGCCATATTGCTTCACAACTAGCGGAGCAAGCTGCTGTGTACTCTTCTTCATCCGTGCTGAGAGAAACATTATATTGTTTCTTACTAAACCATGAGATCATGGCGGATCCCAGACAATAACATCCACCTGAGGTGCTCTTTCTGTCTGTGACACTTCCTGCCCAATTTGAATCTGTATATCCATACAATATGTAGTCATGATCTCTATCATAGTATATTCCAAAGTCGATAAATCATACCCTTTAGGTACCTCATCACATGCTTTGCAGCTATCAGGTGAACCTGTATAGGTTTAACTAGATACTGACTCAAGGTGTTCACAACAAAGCATATATGTGGCCTTGTATTCGTCAAATACATTAATGACCCAATAATCTGTATGTACTGAGTCATATCCACTAACTGTGATGATTCATCAGATAGTAACTTTAGGTTGGTATCCATGGGTGTGGCCATGGCTTTATAATCCAACATATCAAATCTTTTCAATATTTATACTGCATACTTTCCCTGGTTCATAAATATTCCTTCTGGGCTCTGCCACACTTCCAACCCGAGAAAATAATGCATCAATCCAATATCTTTCATCTCAAATTCTTAAGCTAGCTTCTTCTTACAATCTGCATTCTGTTTCTCATTTCCTGTCAGAAATAGATCATCCACATACAACAATAGTATGACAGGTTCATCATCCATAACCTTCATGTAGAGGTTAGTATGAACTTTACTTTTGGTAAAGCCCAAGATTTTCAAGAATCTATCTATTCTTCCACACCAAGCTCTAGGATCTTTCTTCAGTCCATACAGAACCTTTTTCAACTTACATACATGAGTCACTCTGTCTTAAAATTCAAATCCTTGTGGCTATTCGATGTATACTTCTTCCTTAATCACACCATTTAGGAAGGTTGTCTTTTCATCCATTTGGTGTAGATCCCACTTCATCATGGAATCAAGTGCCATGATGGTTCTGATGGAAGTTTACCTTGCTACTGGAGAAAATGTCTCTTCATAATCAATTCCCTCTTTCTAAGAGAATCCTTTAGCCAGAAATCTTGCCTTGTATTTTTCAATACTTCCATCAGCTGCATGTTTATCTTGTAGATCCATTTCGAAGATACCACACTCATGTTTTCTAGTTTGGGTACTATATCCCAAACATTATTCTTCATTATTGACTAGTATTCTTTCGTCTTTGATTCCACCCATTATTTCTTCTATGCAACTTCCACGTAGCTGGTGGGTTCTTGATCTACAAGGTCACACATCAAAGCTACATAACTAGAGAATGAATTTGATCTCTTCCTAGTTCTTGTGGAGCCTTATGGAGCTCCATACTTCTTTGCTTCTTGTATGATTTCCCTTACCTAAGCAGGTTTTCTCTTTAGAGATATATCTAGAGTAGGGGGTTCCTAAGGTTATAGCATGTCATTATCATTTGATGCTACTATTTTAGGAGAGGGTTCAGTTTCTACCTTTATGGGAGGTACATACTCTTCATTTACTTCTTCAAGCTGACACCTTCTGGTTTTCTTAAGAGTTGTTTCTTCATCAAATGTCACATCCCTACTAACATCTATATGATGGAATCCTAAAATGTATATATTGAAGGCTTTGGATACTTCACAGTATCCAACAAATATTCCCTTTTTTTCCGAAAGGATCCAACTTGGTTCTCTTCTCTTTCAGAATATAAATATATAATGGACAACCAAATATCTTGAGATGGCTCACTTCAGGTTTCTTTCCTGTATACATTTCTTCAGGAGTCTTGAATCCAAGAGCACTGTGAGATAATCTATTATGCACATACATAACTATTCTTGTTGCTTCAGCCCACAGATGCATGGGAAGGTCTTGGTCATGAATAATTGTTTTCACTGCTTCCATAATGGTTCTATTCTTTATTTCTGCAACATCATTCCGATGGGGATTGTATGGAGTGGTTATTTCCCTCTTTATTCCCTCTTATTTACAAAATGCTTCAAATTATTTTGAATTATATTCTCCACCAATATCTGATCTCAGTGTCTTGATTCTTATTTATGAATGGTTCCCTATTGAAGGCTTTGAATTCCTTGAATTTCTCGAACACTTCACTCTTGGTCTTCAAGAAGTATATCCATGTCTTTCTTGAATATTCATCAATAAATGTGATAATATTCATATCCAATTAAATATGTGGAGGGCATACGACCACATACATTAGAACGAATTAATTCCAACGTACCTTTAGTCTTTGTTTCACTTTTCGGAAATGAATTCTTGATGTTTTTTCCTCTTGCACATCCTTTGCAAGTACCTTCATTATCAATCTTCAAATATGGTAAACCTGTTACCACCTTGCTTACATAAGGTAATTCTTTGTAATTGATGTGAGCAAGCCTTCTATGCCATAGTTCACTTGAGCTAGTAATCTCATGGATACAGGATGTCTCTGGATGTCCCTTGAGTTTGTACAATCCTCCTTGTTCTTCACCAATGACCACAACATCTTCAATTGTCTTTCCTTTGGTCCACATGGGTGCTTGTCCATCTATAAAAGAAACTCTATATACTTTCTTATCTAGTGCTGCGATGGAAAGTAGGTTCTTTTTCAAACCTGATACATATAGTTTGTCCTTCATCTTCATGGATATTCTAGAGTCAAGCTTGTAGCTTGATTCATCAATTCCTTTGATGGGATATTGATAGTCATCTCCTAATGATACTTTCTAAGGAGAATTATTTTCTTCAAGTCTTGATAGATTTTGTTTCTTCCCTATCATGTGATTTGAAGCACCACTAACAATAAGCCATGTATCTTCTCCAAGTATTACAGACCTAGAGAGTGCAGAGAATAATACATATTCTTCTACATCTTCTTCTTTTGCTTGTCTCTTTCGAGGGATTTCTCCTTCTTCTTCATCCTCATCTTCATATAGATGAGCATGATGTATTTTGTTGTTTGTATTCTTCAATGGACACTCTCTGGCAAGGTGTCATATCTTATGATAGTTATAACATTGATATTTGGAGTAGTCTTTCTTCTCACTGTTTTCTCTTTTCCTTTGAAACTTTTTTGGAGTACTATACTCCTTGTGACTATCCTTATTGAAGTTTGGTTGTCTTTATCTCTTAGTATGGGTTGCTAGAGCTTGATCATATTATTTAAGTAGAGCTTCTTTGTTAGCTACTCTAGATTCCTCTTGGATGCAATCTTCCCATACAATGTCAAACTTCATACTTTCTTTTCTGGAACACATAGCCTGTATGATTGAATCCTAAGGTCTAGTGAGACCATTGAGAGCAGTCATGGCTAGTTCATCTTCATTAAGGGATTCTTCGATGGCATCTAGTTATTCCTTGAACTGGAAGACCCTTGTGAAGTAATCTTGACTTGATTCTCCTTTACTCATCTTATTTCTCTTCAACTGAGCTCTCAAATTCATCTTTTTGTTGTTTGTCCTTCCCTCATAAATTATGGAAATGGAATCATACATTTTCTTTGGTGTCTCTTTAGATGACACTTGAGGGATCAAGTGATATTTGATAGAATCAACAATGATCCTCATTGCATTG
The DNA here is from genome assembly GCA_001517045.1 of Pseudotsuga menziesii. Taxonomy (NCBI): domain Eukaryota; kingdom Viridiplantae; phylum Streptophyta; class Pinopsida; order Pinales; family Pinaceae; genus Pseudotsuga; species Pseudotsuga menziesii. The sequence continues at coordinate 128,825 of LPNX010829519.1, read as the reverse complement.
ATTAGGTCCTTCTAGTACTTCTCCTTAGATTCATCTTCTTATGGTTGTGGGACTTCATCTTTGATGTATCTTGTCAATATCATTCTCTCTAAGAATGAGACCAATCCTATGCTTCCATGCTCAGAAGTTTTCAATTCCTTCCATCTTGTCCTCAAGCTTAGGGCTTGGGGCCATCCTATCTAGGAGGTCACTAAAAATTGAAATTTCTCAAAATGAAAAGATGACCTTACCAGGAGATGCACTTGACTAAGGAGATTTGGTTGGTCCACTTGGTCTCTAGAGATCCCAAACTTTCACCCTTCAAAACTTGCTTGTGAGGATTCAATTTCTGTAGATTTCTGGTTCTGGTTTTCTGTAGTTTTTTGGTTAGCAACCAAACTAGGGTTTTTCTTTCTCGGAGATTCACCCACTCAAAAATTTCTATTTACGGCTCAATATATGCATTCTAGGGAGGCACAAATTTCTATGCAAGCAAATCTTCAAAATTCTAACTTTTGCAAAACCCTAATTTCTTGTCGGAGGGATAGGAGAGAGAGTTTCACCTTGTGAAAGTTGTTCTATTCAAGCTATCTCTAATACCATGTTAATATTTCATATGATTAGCTAGATATCATTAGTGTTTAATCCATATTCACAACAGTAGCATATTCAGAATCACTGAAGGAAACACAATCACAAGATAGCCACATATTTATCCTAGGAAACCCTCAAGGGGAAGAAAACCCAACAAAACATCCTTTGTATAAGATGTATAAGATAAAACCCCCAAAAAGTTAATCCTCCTCCTTACTGGTATGTCTTTCTCTCTCTCATCTGTATTATACACGAGTGTGATTCTGTGTTCAAATGAGGAACACAACTCCTCTATTTATACTCTTTTTGTCACTTGACATTTAACCTAACAAGTAGGCCCCACTAAATTGTATGGGCCGACTTCACCTAGGAAATAACAAAACAATATTATATTATATTCATTAGGGTACTATTGACCCGACTTACAATAGAGGCTTTACACTAGTACATATGGCTCAAAAGTTCCAAGAAATATTGCCATGAATAAGTTAAAATGGTAGTTTTCATGGATAAATTGATAAATATTTTGAAAAAAATTGTTCTGGCCCCCGATCATCATCGCTACTACGATGTAAATGAAGGTTTGTCTCTATAGCAACGAACATTCATATCTATTGCGATCAAGGAATATGTTCGTCACTATAGCGAAGGAATGCTAAACACTTGCAAATCAACGGTCATCACAGTAACAATCATTGACTTTTTCTTATTGTTGAAATTTGATCATTGTGCATTTTGATTGAGAGAGAAACAAAGCAATGATATAAAAGAGGTCATTCAAAAAATAAGGTTTTCAACTGCATTTGTGTCTAACATACAAAATATACTATTGAAAAAGGTGATTTTGGTGGTGTACTAAAACTCATGACTGACATACATTCATTAAGGTAATTATTTATGTATATAATTTCCATTTAGTACATCTTTTTTAGTAATTGTTGTCTCCTATATGGAAATTAAATAAATAATGATTTGATTTTTGTTACAGAATGTTCTACCTCTATCTCTCCCAGATAGCTTTGATGACAACATAAAACAAGTTATATATGATCTTGGTAAATACATGAGGTAAGTAACAATTTATATGCATGAAAATGTTTGTTCACTTTGTTGCATAGCTTATTGACATATTGTGTTTTATAGATTGGAACTTTATTATATATGCCTCAATCTTGTTGATCACTGTTATTCTCTTGCATCATTTGTACGTGCAAATAGATTTCATATAAAGAAATTCATAAAGAAGATATTAGCTGGTATTGGAAGAGAGAAATTCCTCATCTAATGTGTGAAATACAGAAGTATTTACCTCCAGGATTTTTCAATGCACATGAACACTATCTCCTACACCAAGTTGAGAAGATTTAATTGTGTGGACCTGTACACATAAGATCAATGTGGATGGTGGAAAGGCATTTGAATTCATTGAAGGATTTTGTTAGAAAAAATAGCACATCTTGAGGGTTCTATTGTGCAGGGATACATGGTATATCAATCCATGGTGTACATTAGGCAGTATGTTCCAAATTTAACAAAAAATATCAATCTTCCTTACATTTGGAACGTCAAATCCATCAACAAATTTGAAGGGGAGGTCATGTTGGGGAAAGTTAGAACAAGGAAATTTAAAGGTAATAAGATGGTGTAGATTTAATTTATTATACAATTAATTTTTCAATTTCATATATATCTTACTCATGTAATTTTTATTATTCCATCAGTATTTTAAGGTAAACTTAATTGCCTTTAATTATAGCTAATTTACAATTCTTAGTTGTTATTTAACAAATGATTTTGCACTCGATGATGATATTGATTGATGAATTTATGATCATAAGTGGTATCATAATCACCACCACCACCACCACCACCACCATCATCATCATCATCATCATCACCATCATCACCATCTTCATCATCATCATCATCGACATCATAATCAACCTCATCCTCATCCTCAACCTCATCATCATCAATGTTATAATCATCATCATCAATTTTATCATCATCATCATCATCATCATCATGTTCATACTCATTATAATAATATCAATCATCATCATCATGTTCATCCTCATTATAATAATCGCAACCATCATCATCTTCATCTTTATGATCTTCAATGCTATCATAATCATCATCATCGTCATCAAAATCAACCTCATCCTCATCCTCATCATCTTCAATGTTATAATCATCATCATCATCATCATCATCAATGTTATCATCTTCATCATCATCATCATCCTGTTCATACTCATTAGAATAATAGAAATCGTCATCATCATGGTCATCCTCATTAGAATAATCACAACCATCATCATCTTCATCATCATCATATTCATCTTCATCATCATCACCATCATCACCATCGTCATCATCGACATCATAATCAACCTCATCCTCATCGTCAGCCTCATCATCATCAATGTTATAATCATCATTGTCATCAATGCTATCATTATCATCGTCATCAATGTTATCATCTTCATCATCATGATCATCATGATCATACTCATTAGAATAACAACAATCATCATCATCATGTTCATCCTCATTATAATAATCATAACCAGCATCATCTTCATCTTTATGATCATTAATGCTATCATCACCATCATCACCATCATCACCATCATCACCATCTTCATCATCGTCATCATCGACATCAAAATCAACCTCATCCTCATCCTCATCCTCATCATCGTCAATGTTATAATTATCATCATTATCATCATCGTCATCAATGCTATCATCTTCATCATCATGATCATCATGTTCATACTCATTAGAATAATATAAATCATCACCATCATAGTCATCCTCATTAGAATAATCACAACCATCATCATCTTCATCATCATCATCGTCACCATCGTCACCATCGTCATCATTGACATCATAATCAACCTCATCCTCATCATAGTCAATGTTATAATCATCATCATCATCATCATCATTATCATCAATGTTATCATCTTCATCATCATGATCATCATGTTCATACTCATTAGAATAATAGCAACCATCATCATCTTCATCTTTATGATCATCAATGCTATCATCATCATCATCACCACCACCATCATCATTGTCATCATCGACAACAAAATCAACCTCATACTCATCCTCAGCCTCATCATCGCCAATGTTATAATCATCATCGTCATCAATGTTATCATCATCATCATTGTCATAAATGTTATCATCTTCATCATCATGATCATCGTGTTCATACTCATTAGAATAATAACAATCATCATCATCATGTTCATCATAGCATTGACGATTTGTCATGGAAAAAATGTTCACATGTACTAGTATAGATGAGAACCATGACATAATTGATATGGAGAGATATCATAGGAACTATGTTCATCGTGTACTGTCTTCGTTTATGTGTGCATTAACACATGTATTATTCAATGAATTCCATCTAACCTTATTACTTACTTATGCATGTCTCAAGTCTTCTTGATAGTGGACTTTATTAAGCATCCTTTGTGTGTCAAACTTTGAAATGGTCACCATATTACACTCATATGACAATTTTTTTCAAGAAAGGGTCTGTTGACGATGACGATGGTTCTCTATGATGATGATGATGGCCATAAAGACAATGATCACGATAATCCTGTTGACTACGGTGACAACGATAATTTCGCTATCAACATCATCATCATCATGATCACTAACGATGATGATGATGTCCATGGTTTTGTTTATAACGACGATGATGATGACGACAATGATGATGGTGACAATCATTGACTATGACAATGATCATAATAAACAATAAAAATATTAATAAACATTAAAAATATTAAACATTAAAATAATAATAAACATTAAAAATAATAAATATAAATAATAAACAAAACAAAAAATAAACATTAAAAAACAACAAACAATTAAAACTATCCATCTTACCTCACCCCTGTCATGACAATGGAATTTTACATCTGTCACTTACCTCACCCAGGAAGTATGCCTAAGGTTGCAGAGGAGGTTTTCCAGTTACCTCACCCACGCAGTAGGACCGAGGTCACAAAGGAGGTTTTTCACCACCTCTTTCATGCGTGGGATAAAAAGCAACCAAAATGCCTCGTATCTCCGATAGATGGGTGATTGAATTTGGTTAAAATTACTAGTAAGAATTGCAGTTTTGGTTTATTATGCAATTTTTCAATCACAATTTCTTACTAGAGGCTAAATGTGGCATTTTAAAAAGACCCAAATTGTTGAAATCGTGAATTGAACACTCGAAATTGCATTTTTAGGAATTCCTTCTCTGTCGAATTCTGATGGGTAGGGGTCGATTTGGTTAACACATATAATTCTCCCCTCTTTTACCCACGTGGTTAATAACTTCAGAATCGACCAGGTGGAACCGAGAATACTATCAGGTGGGACCTTCACTGCCACTATTTCCTTGGATGTCCCATCGCAACAACCAAAAGAACCACCGCTGTTATCACTAGCAGTAAGACCCCTAGATATGGGGCTTGGGGGAATCCCTCTTTCTCTTTTTCCTTAAATTTTTCCTAAAGAAAGAGGGTCTACACTATCTGCGGACACCATAATCATTGACACAGAACCCTTCTTAGACCCTCTTTGGAACCCTAATTCATCTGTGGAATAGTTTTTGTACAACAATTTGGAGTTGTTGGAATCGAGATGGATGGGATCTCATCCAACTCCACCTGCCCTGCCTCCCTTATTGGCCTCAGAAGAAGGGGAATTTGTTAGCCCAGAGGGTTACATTGCTTCTTTTTTGCAGTCGAAGGATTTTCTAGGGACACCACCTGATTTGGGATCTGATAGAAGTGACAAAGAGCCACAAGCAGAAATTCAAGCCGACAATAGGTGTTTATCAAAGAGCCCTAGCAAAAAAATCAAGAACAAGTGCCTCTCCTCAACCAGTGGGCCCATTAATCTCATTTGTGGTGTCAACGTGTCGATAGAGGAGTCTGGGCCTATGGAAGACTCTCCTCTGGTGGGAAAAATTTGTGGGTGAAACCCTAGCTCGAAGGATATAGAATTTTGGGTCAGGAAGAATTGGTCAAGTGCTCTGAACTATGAACCGGAAATAGATGCCCTTAGAAATGGGTCGTTTGGATTTAGATTCAACTATGCAAGTGATGTTGAAAAAATCATTGTCAAAAAATGGAGCTATGGAGTTGTTCCTATTATGTTAAAAAAATGGACTCCTCTCTTTGATGTGCATAGTGAGAGGTTGGACACTATGCCGGTGTGGGTGCGTCTTCTGGGACTCCCCTGGGAATTTTGGAATCCAAACTCTTTTCGCGATTTTGGGAGTGTGCTCAAAGTCTTTCTGGAGGTTGATCTTTCTTTTTTGAAGACAAGAAGGAAAATTGTAGCACAAATACTTGTCTCTTTAAATATTCAAGTAGATCTCCGAGAACACATTACTCTTATCTGGGGTGGCTCTATTAGGAATAAACTTCTGGACTATGAAGGGATCCCCTTTAGATGTCATTGTTTCCATGCAACAAGACATATAGCAAAACATTGCCACCTAGGGTTTTCAAAATCCTCAACACAAAAAATATGGCTCCGAAGGGAGGTCATGGCTCCAAGCATTGAACAGATCCCTCAAGGGATGCATGAAGAAGCTCCTCCTCTTCAGGCTGTTGATCGACATCAGTCTGCCAAGGTGAATTCTTTGCAAGCAGTTTTCATAGCTCCGGTGGAAGAAACTTTTCCATGACAGGATCAGTTGCTCTTCAAAGCCTAATCCTACAGGCCCTCCTTTGAATATGAAGTTGAATGATTTACATTTGAATGATTCTCCATTTGCTGTTATAGAATCTCTTTCATCACCGTTGATCAATTTCTTGATAAACAAAAACCATCGATTCAAACTATTCATGCAAAATAACTGTTGAACCAAATTTTACTGCCCGCGCTTTGCTTGAAATGCTCATGAACTATATCAATACAGGTTACAATTTGAAACACCCAAATGAAATTTAACCCCTGTTGATTATAGATAGATTACAATGTTATGAATTCATGAAATAATTCGACTCAATGTAAACACAAAATCAATAGAATAATTTATTTGTTCACTTGTACCATTCAATTAACTTCTAAAGCTTGAACCTGAAATAAAATTGATCTTAACATAGTACAGACCCATACACTATCGCTTTTGCTCAAAGAATAAGTAGTTCCGATCTTTTCCCTATATCAATATACTACCTCTCTCTCAGGCTCTACAAGCATCCAATCTATCCAAGCTTCTCGAGCCATTCTAAGTTTCTATGAGATATCTGATTGTCGCCGTGGATGGCCAACAATAACATCTTCAACTCCACTGACAGAACCACTATAGGATGATAATTGACCATTCATGCAGTACAAGACATTTAAACAAAATACTGAGTATTTCAATGAAATCTCAATACTGCAATAGATTCATTTACTTTCCATAAATGGAGAATACACACTTAAAAACATAAAATACAACCATTTCACATTTTTTTGATTCACAAAAAAATTCCAGTCCACAATGTCTGTACAATGTATTCTAACCTCTAATCATTGAATTTACAATCCTAAATAGACAGGGAATAGCTCTCTTCCTTTAATGAGGGTAACAAACATCCAAGAATAGCCTATTTGTGATTATGTCTCAAACAGTAAAAACAAATAACTGAAATCCAATTTAATGTAACCTACAATCTATATTTCAGGAACCAACTCCTGTAGTAAACCAAAACTTATTCCAATGCTTCTTTTTTCCCTTTTCCAGCTGTAAAGATGCCCCTGCATCAAGTTCCTAGGGTTAAAATGCTTATGAATCCCTATTCATAAGTTCTTTAATGGATTAATCCTTCTCAATATCTACTACATTCATCCAAGTAGCATCTTCTTCAGGTTGCTATCTCCACTTGACCAAGTAATCTAGGTATTTTCTGCCTCTAGTCTTCTTATCTAATATGGTGTCTAAGATCTTTTCAGCCTCCAACGACTTTTCCATTGGCATATGCTTTTCCCACTTCACCTCCTTATTCATACATGGTTCTCTATTATTTGTAACTTGTTATGTTCCATCCTTTTCATAAGGATATAAGTCAGATATGTTAAATATAGGAGATAAACCAAATCCCATCTCATAGCTATAATTCATATGCATTAGTTGAAAAATTCCTAAGAATTTTGCAGGGTCCGTTTTTTTTTCAACTTGTTATATTCACCTTTTGGGAATCTTTCCTTCCTTAGGTAAGCTAAGACTATATCACCTACCTCATAGTTGACCTCTTTGCTCCTCAAATCCACTCTAGACTTATACTTCTTATTGTTCACTTGTAATTGTTGTTTGACCTCTTCGTGTAGGTTGGTGATGGCTGTAGCAAATTCTTCACCTTCAGCACTCCTTCCTTCGAATTTCCCTAAGTCTCTTAACTCATATACACCCCTAGGATGCATTCCATACATAATCTGGAAAGGACTTAGGCCTGTGCTTAGATCGGGTGAATCATTGTATGCAACCTCAGCTTGAGCTAGCACATGATCCCACTATCTTGGCTACTCACTAGTTAGGCTTCTCAAGATATTACCCAGACTTATATTCACTACCTCATTCTGGCCACAAATCCTACACCTTTTCACAAACTTCTCTACTTCTGATCTCATCATAGTCCAAAAGTAGAAGTGACTCAACTGTTCAATTGTCTTGTCTATGCCAAAATGTCTAGCCAATCCTCCATTGTGTTTCTCTTGAATCAAATTCTCCCTCATAGAGCATTTTGGAATGCATAGTCTGTTGTCCTTGAATAAGAATCCATCTTGCAATATGTAGTCATTCCAAGGTCCCCTATCTCTTTGGGTAGGATTTAAACTTATCTCATAAGCCTCCTTAAAGTCTATATCAGACTTTTAGAAATCTTTAAGAAAATCAAATCCTAAGACTTGAACTTGACTCTCTTGCACCATTAATATTTTCCTACTTAAGGCATCTGCCACTCGGTTAGATTTTCCACTTACATGCTTGATAACGAAAGTGAAACCTTGAAAGAACTCAACCCACTTCACATGCTTCTTATTTAATTTGGGCTGCTGCATTATAAACCGCAAGGCATTTTTTTAAAGTGTGCTTGCTAAGTAGAATTCACACCTATTCTCTACAAGATCACCTAATGGGAAGAGGAGATGAATGCATTGGCTGTCAGCATGGGATCCAAAGTTTTTGTTTACTTTTTTAATCTTAGAATAAAGACACAAGGACAATGGACTGGGTTACAGAGAAAAGGAATTCACATTAATATCCATATTCCAAAGATATTTTGAAATTAATTGGGTGGATAAGCACATATGGATAAGAACAACATGGAAATAGTTAGCGGATAAGGTGGGGGTGGGGGTGGGAGTGGGGCCACAACAGGAACATTTCCTTCTTAGTTCCAGGAGTAAATCATAACGAAGTAAGATATAGAAATGAAATGCTGCCCCAATATGTCTGTAAATCTACCCTAATTAGATGTACAAGAGGACTAATTTGTTGGTTTGAACATGTTACAATAGGAACATATAGATGCTCCTCTTTGGATTAACACTATAAAAGGCTGAAAAAATAGAATAGGTGAGCTAAAAATTGACCTTCAATAGGAACTTTCAAGCTAATATTTATACCCATCCACATAATAATTAATTCAGGTCAAGTTTATTCATAGGTCAAACCTAGAGTTTATAATTATTTATAGGTCGACCCCAGTCCTGTGCTAGGATAGATCTCTCCATTCAAAATATTAACACATGTTTTTTCTCCTGGTCTTCTTACCTTTTATCAATGTATTTATGACGAGGAACTATTCCCAACTACTACAGGTCAAGCCTTGCCTGGAAGGTAGTCCTATCTAGCAATATTTAATCAAGAATATCTATATTGTCTGATTGTTGCTGTCACTTCAAATGGAATGCCCATAATTTATTCTTTAGGGACTTTCAGTTCCCAAACCTACTTCTACAAAGAGACCAACATGCTACTTGATGAAGAAAATTGTTCCTAAAGTGAGGACCTCCAAGATGGTATGTTACAGGTTTCAAACTCTGAGCCATTCCATTGTTAATTCCATGGACATAGTAATTTGATATGAAATCTGCTATAAGGAAAGCCAATTGATACAAATGTATAAATGGTTGTTGACAACCTGAACAAGCTTTTTATCAAATTCCCTTAAGATCCATTATTCATAGGTATGAATTATTGTTTTGATGATAAAAATTTTTAGAACACACCCAAAAATACTTTTACTGCTGTTCAAATTGCCCCAAATCTTTATTTTTAGGCATCCACCGTGCTTTGAGATACTCCAATAAAGCAATGATAAAATGTCTCATCCAAGATATTTGACACATTCAACACACATGTGTATTTTTGTTTGTTTCAAAAGGATTCCCTAGAATAGGGTTGCTTCACCCCTACAACAACCTTTATTATACTTATAGATGATGATATCATAATGTTCTTTGGCTTGCTTACGATTCTCAAAGGCATGCTTACAATTGGGATGATATGAAAAAGTGCTCTGAACAACCTAGGACAATTATATGTGCTCATATTGAATTTTAATGTTGTTTCTAATGCTTTCTATGCGAATGTTCCTTTCCAGTAATTAGTGCTTAGTGTTGTTTCTTCAAAGAGATACTACCCAATATACTTCTTAATGACTATTTGAAATTCCTAGAATCACTTTTTGATGGAAAACACACTACAACAAACCCATAAATGATTATTTCCCCTTCTTACTGATCCATGAGTATGAGAAAGTCCATAACTTTCGTATCTTGATGATGTGTTCCCAACACTGCTTATTTGATGTTGGATTATCACCATCATGATGAGAACACCCATTAACATCCACATGCATAGGACACCCATACAAAATGGGTGGTTACACGTACCATGACCCATCCCTGTTCTTTTTACTGGATGTTCATAGAAGAGATTTAGTTTACTTTGTTTCTAGTTCCACTATGGTTACTTTTGGTTTCACTATTTTAGTTTATTTCATGAGATATGAATAAAAACCCCCAAATTCATAGGCAGTCAAATGTTGTTCATGCAATGTGGGCTTCACTCATGAGTGTTTCTGCACCACTTGCCTCATAATAGCTGAAATTTAGTTGGGAAACTTGGATCTCAAGAATATGTACAGATCAACTAGGATAAGATATTCCTCCACACTCTGTAGCTGCTGCTCCCATCATGCACAAATTTCCTATCAAATTGCAAAGGTCTACCTAGCAGAACATGACCCATATCCATAGGTATGATATTAGAATTCACCTTGTCTTGATATCTTGCTTTTTGGAATTCCACTTCACTTTGTTATGTAACCAACAATTGGTGTCCCTTATGCAGCCATGCCACCTTGTAAGGTGTTGGATGCTTGACTTTCCTAAGATTCAGCTTTTCCACCATTTCAGTGGGCACCAAATTGTCAGTGCTTCCACTATCAACAACTACTTTGCAACATTTCCATTCAAATTTGCATGTAGTTCAAAATAAGGCCTTCCTTTGTGAAGAATCTACCACCTCCTTCTTTGGTTTCAATAGCACCTTGTTCATAAGAAGATCTTCCCCAACCTCAAGTGCATTTTCTACGATAGGATATTGTGCCTCTACCTGCTTTCCTTTTGCAACATAGTTTCCTCTTTGTCCTACATTTTCATTGTTAGGGCATTCATAGGACCGATGGCCTAGCTTGTTACATTTGTTACATCAGTAGACTAAATCTCTACCTCTACCTCTACCTCTATGGTAGAATATTCCAACTCAAGGTTCATCTCCTTTACCTATTTGATATTGTTAGTTAGAACCACCAACTTCATCCTTGTAGGCTGGAAATTTCTCTCTTCCAGATTTTTGTCCCTTTCCCTTGGTAGATCCTCTTCCTATACCAAAGGGTTTCTTCCTGGATCTATTCTCTTCTTCCCTTAGAGCATACTAATAAGCCTCTTCCGTAGTGCTAGGAGATAACATACTAATCTCATCCCGAATCTTCGTTCTCAACCCATTGATGTATCTAGTTGTCTTCTCAAAGGTAGCTTCATTGTAACTTGCTCGTAAGTTTACCCTGTAAAACTCTTCTATATACTCTCTAACAGTCAGCGAACTTTTCCTAAGGTTCTACATCTGTCTACAGAGACTCAATTGGTAGTCCTTGGGCAATAATTTACCTCGCATCTTAGCAATCATCCTATCCCAACTTTTTATTGATGACTTGTTTTTCTTCTTCCTCTCATATTGCACACTTTCCCACCATGGTGTTGCATGGCCTTTCAATATAGTCATAGCTATTTTTACCTTATTGTCCTCCTCTATCTCTTCATAATCAAAGTAACAATATAACTCTTCTATCCAGTCTATCATCCCTTATGTTGACAAATTCCCATCATAAGTAGATAAGGAGGTTTTTGGTATATAGATGGAACATAACACAAACCTTAACAACTTCATCTCATCTGTTTCTGGTGTGGCATCTTCTTCTTGGTCACCACCCTCTACTTCTGATTCACTATCATCTCCTGGGTCTTGTTCTCGTTGCCCAACCAACTCCATAGCTTCCATTTTGGCCTGCATAGTCCTCATTTGTTCCATCAGTTCGACATTTGCAACAAGTCTACCTCTCCAACCTACTCTACCTCCTCTCATTCACATTACCATTTTCTTGTTTTCTTTTATTTGACATGCCCACATAATGAATGTATCAACAAACATCTAGTAAATTCATAAAAGCTAAGCATGCACCAATGACAACAACACAATGTTGCTTCACTTTATTTCCTTTTCTTTATCTAACCATATTGCTATCCCTATGAACCCTTCTTCCAGGTATAACTCTGAGCTAGTGTGTCATTTCCCATGCTATTTACATCAGCATATAAGGGAGGGACATGACTTCACTGCTGCTCACTCTGATACCACAATGTCACGTACCCATCTGCCGATTCCATGCATTTATAAAAACAATTCTTAAAAAAATCCAGTCATGGGCCATGTTCATCCTTTAACCTTCATTTGACAACTTAAACACCATTGTGGTAGTCGTTTCGCCATCAACAGATCCACTCTATAACCAGAAAAGTCGTTTCTGCATTGAAACTGACTTTTTTGACTTCTAGCTTCATGTAGAGAGAATCCTGAAATGCGCTATACTCACTTGTCACTCTTTCGCTTTTCAACTTCTGACTTCCCGACTTCAGACTTCAGACTTCAAGATTCAGACTTTGGAAATCGCTAGATATGATACCCTTACTCGTTCGCTTTATGCTTTTCGACTTTTTTCTTTCCGCAGCCCGACTTCGGGATGCAAAAATCCACGAAATGACTACTTTATCTTTTGGTTTCCTACTCTCCGACTTATGACTTTCTGATTTACGATAGGCTGACTTCGGGATGCAGAAAACCGACATTTTTCCTTAACCTTTTTCTATTTTGCTGATTTTCGCTTTACGACTCTTTACCTTCTGCAATGGGCTCGGGGTGTAGAAATCCGACTTTTGCCTTAGAATTTTTGGTTCTTTTTCTGCTTCGCTTTCTCCTTCTGTAGGAAAATCTTGAGGTGCAGAAAACCAACATTTTTCCTTGTTTCAACTTCTCTTTCTGTATCCCACCTTCCACCTTCCGCAGGTGGATTCCGGGGTGTGGAAATGCTTAAGTTAGATGAATTATGACTATGTAACCATGATTCTAGCCTCCATGAACTTAAGAAAAATGCATTGGAAAGTAAAAGCATATGCAGATGTAAAATGCAGGGACATTTAACAACAATAAACTATACTTAAATATTTAATAAGCATTCAACATAATCAGTACATTCATAAGCAAATTCATTGTAGAAATAATACAACAGAGAATACTTATCTTGAAGATGAAGCTGTCCTGCAACTATCTATGTCGCTACAATGTTCCACCCAACCATAGGTCAGTTGTGTTCATCAATATCTCAACACAATTGCCACCCCCGATCTGGGCATGATTTCCACAAGAAACTAGGGAACAACAGGTTCATACATAGCCATAACATATCAAACAAAATCAAGCCAACTTACAATTGGGTTTGTCGGACCTGTCCAGCCAAGCCAATATACAATTGGGCTTATCAAGTTGTAGACAAACAAGCCAATGCACTATTGGGTTTATCAAGCTAGTCATCCAAGCCAGCTAACAATTGGGTTTATCAGACTGCAGGCAGTCAAGCCAACATTCACATTGAGGAGTATCCAAGCCAACTAACAGATGGGTTTATCAGGCTACTCAGCCAAGCCATCTCAGTGTAGGGTTTATCAGGCTACTTAGCAAAGCTAGCTAACAATTGGGTTTATCAGGTTGTCCAGCCAAGGATCACACATGGATAAATGCACATCAAGACACAACCAAGCATACACACTGTTGGGTTTATCATCTTTCTTAGCCAAGCCAATATACGATTGGGTTTATCAGGTTGCCCAACCAAGCCAATATACCATTGGGTTTATCAGGTTATCATCCAAGACAATATACATTTGGGTTTATCAGGATGCTAAGGTAGTGGAAAGGTAGAATGTCTAAGCTAGTGGCTCATTCACAGAGATAGGGACACCTCCATAAGATCTATCTAGCCTGGTATCCACAATACCTACACACCCAACACAAGGAAGTATCCCCTTCTCTGATACATAGTCCCTCGGGCTATACCTTCCCTTCTAGTGCTCTTCTGGATGTGCATAGAATATTCACCAACCACTCTTATCTTTTTGTGAGGTTCCTCTCTTCACTAGGTTTATCAAGCCAATTCGGCATCTCTTCCACTCCTAAGTCTTGCATACAGTTCAGTACCATACCAGGGCACATATAATAGCAAACCACAAGGAGACACAACAACACAAGGCTCCACTCTATAACATAGACAACCAAGGTTCCATACCACTCTTTAACAAAGGAGAAACATTGTCTAACCCCTGTTCTGTGACTCGGGATAGTGAAAAAAACATCATAATGGCTCCAAATGGAATGGAAGAGAGACAAAAAATGTTCTGGGCAAATCAACAATGATGAAATTGGCACACATTCATGTGATTACTTGCTTCATAAGAAAGAATGTGGCTTCCCCTAGGATGTAGGTTTTCTCAGACTACAGGATTTCCTAGGCACGACATCGACTGCCATGCTCACCCTTCCAAAGGAATTAACTGCCTCAAACAACTTCTAGAAGAATTAAATGGTTGAATGTAAAGTACAAAAGGGTAGCTGATGGTTTATGGGTTCCCCCATTGACATCTGTCCTCACCCTATGGCTCAGGGGTTTGACTAACTCCCCTCCCCATTCCTTGTGGAGTCATGACCCCATCTCTTTCGATGCAATGCATAGTTAGCCATGGTATTTTATTAAATTGCATATTTACATGATATCTCAAAATATACCATGCCTTACCAGCACGAGAACTATCAAAATCAACCTTGATCGCCAATATACAAAACACCAAATCAATGACGGGGCCTTGTCCTTGATCTCCTCGCTATGATTCAAATAAAATATATACATCATGCACAATTTTAATACCATGGGGTTAAAATCGGGGTGTTACATAGTGAAAGCTTTTGAATACATTTAATTCCCGCACTTAATGGACATAATTCCCACAAGTATTGCATTATGCATGCAAGAGTAAGATAAAATTTCCATAGCTAGTTAAACATGCCCATAGGGTAATAGATAAATGCCCGTTGAACCCAAAAATGCTTGAAATAGAGGTGGAAAGATGCCCGCAAGAGGTGTTGAAATGTCAGCAAATAATTGAAATGCCTATGACATGTAAGGACATGTTCGCGTAAGTATGCAAGAACCCACACATGAAGACAATATGCCCTTGACATGTAAGGACATGCCCACATAATGAATGTATCAACGGTCATCTAGTAAATTCATAAAAGGTAAGCATGCATCAATGAAAACATCACAATGCTGCTTCACTTTATTTCCTTTTCTCAACAGGATGCATACATTTTTCCAAATCAACTGCTTATACAATTTGGAGAATTAATGTAAATGTATTCTGCAACTTAAATGTGGGCATATTTAACTAGATGTGGTCATTTTTAGTGCACCTATAATGCCATTATCAAGCATACAATTGAAACAAATCAAGGACTTATGGAAATTCATCTCCATCCAAGTGGTCGTACCGTTATAGTTGAAGAATATCTTTATAAGCTCAGGCTTCCCATAACAACTTTACTTTAGATTTACCTGTCAAGTTTTTAACTTTATCATTTAAATACCCATGACATACAAGGACATGCCCGAATAATGAATGTATCAATAGTCATCTAGTAAATTCATAAAAGGTAAGCATGCATCAATGATAACATCACAATGCTGCTTCACTTTATTTGATTTTCTTTATCTAATCATACTGCTCCCCCTATTAATATGTAGACTAATTGATCCCCCCTAAAACCTTGATGGTCTGTTCATCTCAAGATATTTAATTTGTCTCACATATATCTTCAGAATTGGTGAAAAGTAATATCTCACAAATGTAGATTTATTAAAACATATTATATCTAATTTCTTTCTGAATTTTAATTCATCTATTGTTATGGATTCCTGCAGGCATTTTTCAACTTTTTTGTGCATTTTTGCGGGCATTTTTCTAGACGTACGTGCATATGTTTGATTCTTGTGGGCATTTTATAAGGTAGTGCATGCATTTTATCAGTCCAACGTGCATTTTAAAAATGGATGCAGGTATTTATCCAAATCAAATGCTTATGAAATTTGGGAAATTGATTTAAATGTATTATGCAACTTAAATGTATTTACTTGCATACTGAGTGTAATGTCCCAATTAAAAAATTCCCAATAAAGGCATAATTTTGGAAAAATTGTCTTGACTAGTTTTGACCCAGGGCGATTTGAATGGCTCAAGAGGGTATCAAATTTGGTGGAGACTGATGTGGGGAGTATTAGAACTCTTAAAGTGTCTCTCTCATATTTTTATGACAGTTCATAGACATCTGCAACTCTAATTGGTCATTATGGCAAAAAGGGAAAAAAATACTAGCAATTTATGATGCAATTCCCCCTAGGGTATGGGCAGAAATGGCTCTCCAAATCCTATTTGAACCTCCAAAATTTCAGAACAGATTATGGTGGATTTAATTATGCTTCATTCAGTGACATTATATGTGGTTAAGAGTTATGTAACAGAGGAACAAATTTTCATATTCGAATGCACAATTTCAGTGATATTTGCTTAAGGGAAATGACACAATAAAGCTCAACTTCGACTCATAAATGGTGCATATAATGGTTCATAACATGTAAATATGAATATATACTCTTTAAATCATTTCAATATCTCACTAACAGCATATAACATTCAACCAATTCGCAATATACATCAGATACACAATCTCCATTGTAAGGGGAAATCATCACATGGAAACTAGTCACAAGAAAGCTTGGAAATGTGGATATTTGCATATGTATTTCTTCTGATTTAGAATTATAGAGCATGTTAACATTATATTATATATCCATACATCATACATCAGATATTGGGAATCAACTGAACTCAATGGGATGCAACCACCATTCACACTAGTGCGCCTTCATAGAAAAACATTGAATTTATTATTTGTATGACCCAATTTAATGTGTAAATGATAAAATAAGGTTTTCTCCATATTTATTTATTATTTGTATGACCCAATATTTAATGCCTCCTCCCCCAACCTAGGGAACTAGTAAGTGGGTGAACATTGTCAACTAGTAGACCTATTGGAATGGGGACATGACAGTCCTCCCCAGCTAATATTGCTTGTCCTCAAGCAATTCCAAGTTTGGATTCTGCAAAAAAATTTCATGTTCTCAAGTGGCCTCCTCACTAGCCAATCCTTCCATTGTACCAAATATTCTTTTATTGTTATGCTTCGTAGCCTTCTCTCCCTTGTTCTCAAGATTTTGTTTGGAATGGAAACAATTTGTCCTTATCATCCAAAGGTGGTAAAGTATATGAAACTGAAATGTGCTGCCCTATAACCTTCTTTAGACAAGAAACATGAAACACATTATGAATTTTTCTTCCCATGGGAAGCTCCAACTGGTAGGCCATGTCTCCAACTTTTCGAATCACTTTGTAAGGACCATAAAATCCTGGTTTGAGCTTTTATGAACCTTTACCTTTTATGGTGATTTGTTTGTAGGGATGAAACCTCAAATACACCAAGTCATGCACTTGGAATTGTATCTCCATTCTATGTTGGTCTGCATATTGTTTTTGTTGATTTTGAGCAACCTGCAAGTTATCTCTCAAAACCTTCAAAATTTCTTGACTTTCTTAAATACAATCCTTAGCCTTTGAATCTATACTATCACCAAAAATGTAGTCAATAAAATTGGATGCATCACAACCATACAATGCTTTAAAAGGAGACATGCCAATGGATATCTAGAAAGTCGTATTGTAACAAAACTCACCCAAATACAACCATTTTATCCATGCTTTTTGCTTCCCACTAACATAATTCCTCAAGTAGCCTTCCAACCATTGATTCACCCTCTATGTTTGGCCATCATTTTGGGGATGATAGCTTTTACTAGGTGTCAAATTAGTCCCCACCATTTTGAAGAGTTCTTGCCAAAATGCACTCAAAATATGCTATCTCTGTCACTAACAATGCTCTTAGGAAGCCCATGCAATCTGAAAACTTCTTTAAAAAATAGTTTAGCCACTTGTGCAACAGTGAAAGTGCCAGTAACAACAAATAAATGATCAAATTTAGTGAGTCTATCCACCACCACAAATATGCAATCCTTACCAAATACTTTGGGCAAACCAGTGATGAAGTCCATGGAAATGCTCTCCCATTTTTGTGCTGGAATTGAAAAGGGATGTAAGAGACCAGCTGGATGAGTGTGCTCCACTTTAGTTTACTAACATGTGGGACATTCATTAACATAATTCAGAACATCAGACTTCAACCCTTTCCATGCAAATATTTCCCTCAACATTCGGTATGTTTTGAAGAAACCGGGGTGATCTGCTAGAGGAGAATCATGAGATTTTTTTTAAATTTCCTCCTTCAAACTTGAATTAGGGACCAAACAGAATCTACCTTTGTTGTCAAAACCCCAAATTTTCACAAAAATTTTAAATTTTGAGATAACATAAAATGTTGAATCTGCGGTTTACTAACAGCTAATGGTTAGCGGAAAAAGAAATAGTCCAACGATTAGTATTACAGATTTTCAAATTACGTTAACCAAAGCAGTTTCCTTTTCATAGCATAAATAAGGTTTACTTACGTATTGTTTTATTTCAGTTTACTGATGAGTCTTCTTTATACAAGTAGGTGGAATCTAACTTTGAATCCTGGGATTACTTAGCATTTATGCCAACACAGAAAGATTACTGGTTCTTATAGGTTTACAAGTATGATCGAACAAGTAGACGTTTTTAAATTCATAAAGTAGCAAGAAGTGTTTCTATTTGCAATTAATATGCTTAGTAGATAAGTTGATAAATTCCAAGCAACTTCAATGAGGTAAAGTAGTTTGTTTTCTCCAGTTTTTCTTGTAAGCAAAGTTCAAATAAAAGAGTTCCTTTCTTCATCCAACTTAGTGACACCAACAATACTTACTGTAACTCTAAGCTCGTATTCTTTGTCGCATATTAAATTCTATTTTATCATGCTTACCTTGCAATTGTTATATTTATTGTTCTATTGGTTTTTATACATGGAAGAGCTTCTATCAATACT
The DNA here is from genome assembly GCA_001517045.1 of Pseudotsuga menziesii. Classification (NCBI taxonomy): domain Eukaryota; kingdom Viridiplantae; phylum Streptophyta; class Pinopsida; order Pinales; family Pinaceae; genus Pseudotsuga; species Pseudotsuga menziesii. The sequence goes on along the minus strand of LPNX010829519.1, from coordinate 109,474 downwards.
GATAGTAAGATACTCATTAGAATATAAAATTTGATTTCATTTTTAACTTACTAGTTATGGTAAGTATCAACCTATTACTTATATGTACAAATCGATTGCTCATTAACAGGTTATTAGCTTCCTCGTCAATGTCATATTGCATGTACTATTGTATCATATACATTATCGTATTAATTGCTTGAGTACCAAGCTGATCGATATTTACATTCTGTAGGGAAACTTACTTCCTGTAAAAACTTCTTGATATTAAAAGCTTGATTAGTGTAAAATCAACTGCATCGTTTCACATAGAATATTGTTTGCCTTTACTTCTTAAATCTAAGTCAATCCATGTTGTTCCAATGATTATGGACTTGAGTAGGATTATTCCATTGTAATTCTTATTATCACTATAACGCCTTTCTTACATTAAGTTACTGTCTATAACAACTTTTAAAGTAGCTCTTTCTACTATGAACACATTTTTATCCTATGCTAGGTACAGGTTATCTTGCATAATCATAAAACTATCTTACCAAATAAATAATCATGGTAAATTACTAGCAATTGACAAGTTGAGAAACAACTGGTGTCTATGCAAGTCTAAACCAAAGTTGAACTTGTAAAAGAATTCATGATTATACTCTTTACTATGTTATTCAACTCTATAATTTTATCACCACTTGAGTTGTTGGTTTAAAAGGATTATAAAATGTGCATACTTAACATTGATTTGCTAGCATATAAGCTTACTATAGTTTTAAAAGATTCTATACAAGGTTGATTTCGAGATTAACCAATTGATTAAGTGGTTACACCTTTCACTAGGTCAACGTTAACATATTATGGTTTATCCAATGCCAATATTGAGCTATTAACATTACAATAATTTGACATATGATTAACGATGGGATATTTATATATGCAAACATCATAGCTTATGCAAAGTTGATATTAAATCATTGTTTAAATAATTGGAATTATTTGATCGCAGGTGAACTATTGAAATCGACCCATGCATGGTTTGAATTATTGAGGGCACATGGACACCTCCTGGCCATGTATTAGTGGTATATAACTCTTGTAACCCTAAATTCTTTGTCATTTTCCCTTCGATGTTCGCGTTGGCCTTCGGGATGTTCTGCAAGGTCTCATGGCGGCCGTGAGTGTTCTCCTTGTTCTATCTTGCTCCAACGCTTGAGTTTAATGTTGTTGTAGCCTCCGGTGTTTGGTCTTGTTGCCATTTCTTTGTAACTATGGGTTTTTACTCTGCAAGAGTTTGTTGGTTTCATTTGTACTTGGCTTGCAGCCTGTCTGTAACTGCACTTTTCTTTTTCCATGGCCTGTCACTCCTGTATGAAGTTGTGGCTTCACTGCTGTTAGTGTGCTCCTTCGTTGTCGTAGGGTTTGGATATTCCTGTGCATGCTTGCTATTGGTGATAGTCCCGTTGCTAGACTATTCATTCTCCTTATCAAGGTAATATTTAGTTTTCATTTCATATTAGAAAGCTTCATAGTAAAGATTGGTTTAGAGTTAGGTTTTTAATGGAAAAGAGTTATGAAAATAACACAGTACTGTGCTCTCATTGTAGGAACTCAAGACTCTACTTACAAATCATGAAGAGGACAATACTGGCTGTCTTCGAATGCTATGGCTCCAATTCGGTAAGCCCTGGGTTCGACGCTTGGGTTTTTACCTTGCTTGCAATAGAGTTGATTGATGGTGAAACCCCAAGATTAGAAGCTTGTCTAGTTTCGCCGTTGGCTATGCAGTGTCTTTTTAGGGTTGTTGTTGGTTTTATTAAGTCTTCAAACCCTCGCTAAGTTGATGGGTAGTTTCGGCCGTGAGCTGGGTGTTGTAAATAGTTTAAAATTCTATCCTTACAACCTGTCAATGTAATGCAATTTATATTTTTTTTGACAGTTCTGTCTTTGAGCTTAGACTCGTTTTGTAGTAAATACTATTTTGTGACTCTGTGTAACTTAGGGTTTTACCCTATTCGACTGTGAATAAAGAATTTACTATTTATTATATTTTGTAATAGATTCTTGTTAATATTTAAGAATGTAACTTAGTCATAGTGTAGTTTATTTTACTTTTCTGCTCAAGAAATACGAGCTAGGGTTTTCCTGAATCAAACCCTGGTTTAAATAATTCTTTTTAAAACAGGTTTTATTACTTGTTAAATTTGTTTTAAGTTAATAATATTACAGGTGTGTATTGTAATATCTTAAATTGCATCCTTACATATATTTGCAGTAAGGATTGTAACCAGTCTATAATAGTTTAGTTGTTTATTGATTAAATAATCCAAGTAATTGGATTATAGATTAAATGTTTGTCAAATGT
>LPNX010829519.1:54087-92581 GCA_001517045.1 Pseudotsuga menziesii | reverse complement strand
GAGTTAGAGCATGAAAAAACCATAACCCTACCTATGGAAAACTATCAATACATGATAAAAATTGAGACACAAGAAAATATAGGGGTTCCATTCCCATAGAAATTAAATATTGTTCCTTCAATGAGAAAAGAAAATGATCGGGATATCAAAATATATTAGAGGAAGAAAAATGACTTGTAGTTAGTAATAAAAAAAGTCATGTTATTTTTGATATCATAACCTCATGGTATTTGCAATATCATAACCTCAGGGTATTTGCAATATCATTTAAGATATGGTGTGACAATCTATTCAATGGAATATATTCCACAAAAAAAATTACAAATAAATGACACAAAGAGGGGCCATGGATTAACATAATGAAAAGGAACAAGGATTATATAAGAGAGGTGACACTTTTCCTCATTGAAACTAAACATGAAATCCCCTTGGAAATTGATCTCGACTATTGGAAATAATGCCTTTATGTGAAAACACATAATTTAGCTTATTTATTTTTGACCTAATACCTACATGAAATGGGCACCTAATATCTACATACAAAAGGACAATTACTACTCACATGATTGATCAATTTATGCGCCGTCGCTTAAGCGACACTTATGAGCCTAGCCGTCGCTTAAGCAACCATTATGACCACAATTTAAAAAAAAAAATTAACTTTGTGATTTTTGGTAGGTTTAAAAGAAAAAATCCACGCGCCGTCGGAAGTAACCGTCGGATTTTGGATTGAAATGTAGTAGTGAATGTGCTGAATTTCTAAATCATACTCACTTAGAAAAGCTAGCCACCTAGCTTGTTTGGCATTTAGATTAGGCTGATCTAACAGATACTTTAATCCTTTATTATCAGTCATTAAAATAAATTTTCTGCCAATTAGGTGATGTCGCCACATCTTTAGAGCATGTATAACAGCTGCTAATTCCAGATCATAAGTTGCATAATTATTTTCATGAATTTTTAATTTTCTAGACTCATACGCAATAACATGCCCCTCTTGAGTCAGAACACTACCTAAACCATCATTGCAGGCATTAGTGCACACTACAAATTCTTTATTTGGATCAGCTATTCTTAAAATAGGTACACTGGTTAATAAAGTTTTTAACTTTTTAAAGCTTTCCTCGCATTTTTGGTTCCAATCAAACTTCTTTCCTTTCTTCTACAAAGAAGTTATTGGATTCATGATCCTCGAAAAACCTTCAATGAACCTCTGGTAGTAACCAGTAATTCCCATGAAAGATCGAACATCAGTTACATCCTTAGGAACTGGCCAATTGTCGATCACCTTTATTTTTTTGGGATCTACTGAAATCCCTTCCTTGGTTACCACATGACCTAAGTACTGAATCTTATCCTTGAATAAATCACATTTACTAAATTTTGCAAAGAGTTGATGATCTTGTAACTCTTGCAAATTTTTTTTTAAATGTTCTTTATGTTCTTCTTCAATTTTTGAATAAATTGATATATCGTCGATGAACACGACTACAAACTTATCTAGATACTTATGCATAATGTTGTTCATTAAACACATAAAAACAACTGGGGCATTAGTATGCCTGAATGGCATGACGACAAAATCGTAATGGCCATATCGAGTTCTAAAAGTTGTTTTAAAGATGTCTTCATCTTTAATCCTAACTTGATGATATCCAGACCTTAAATCTATTTTCGAAAACACCCTGGCTCCACGTAGTTGATCAAACAGATCATCTATGCGAGGCAACGGGTATCAATTTTTAATGGTCATCTTATTCAACTGACGGTAATCTATGCAAATTCGCATGGTTCCGTCCTTTTTCTTAACGAAGATGACAGGTCCCCCCTAGGAAGACACACTAGGTCGAATATAATTTTTATCAATAAGTTCTTTTAATTGAGACTTTAATTCCTTAAGTTCAAGTATGTTCATTCGATAAGGGGATTTTGAACTAGGTACTACACCAGGTACCAGCTCAATGGTAAAATCCAATTCCCATTTTGGAGGTAGTCCCAGAATTTCTTCCGGAAATACATCACATTCTCTTAAGATTGGTATGTCTTCCAATTTTAATTTATCTGTATTATTTAGATTCTCTTCATCAGTTATTGTTACTGCATAAGCTTTGCAACCCTTCCTAACAACTCTCTTAAGCTACAGAGTAGAAATCTGCCTTATAGTTGTTTTTCTAGAGATCCCCTTTACACTTATTGGTTTTTCATCATGGTTTACACACATAAAGGTTTTATCATAACAATTTAAAATTACTCTATGTTGTTCTAACCAATCCATACTGATGAGTAAATCATAAGAACCAAGAGGTAATACATTAAGCTTCACAACAGTTTCAAAATGATCCATAACTACTGCACATTCTTTTACAAAACAAGTTACCTTTCTTTTAGCATCAGTGGCTAACTGAAATAACCAAGAATTTTCAAATTTTTCAACAGGTAACTTATATTTTTCTACCATTTTAGGTGCAATATAACTGAGAATAGCTCCTGGATCTATTAAAATAGTTATAGGGGTTTGGTTTATCATACCTTCTACTTCCACCATGGAAGTTTGATATTCTGCTTGTCGATTCTCCAATGCTGCATTGATTTTGGGCATAGTCCTCACTAATTCTCCAACAATCATCTCCTCTTGTATGTTATGAATATTACTGACAGTTTTTTTTTCTGATTAGGATAGACTGAAGCATAGTGTGGGCCATTACACTCCCAGCACTTTATAGGTTCTTCACGTTCAAAGTTCTTGGTGTAATTACCATGGTTATTAGCAATTTATTTACCCTTGGAATTATTTTGATTGCTTGGTGAATTATTCTTATTTCCTTGGAAATTCTTGTTAGGAAAATTGCTGGCCTTTTTTTTCTTAGAATTTATGTTGGGTACAAATTCTTTCTTCTTTTGATCATACTGGTTATTCTTCTTATTGGCTTTCCAGTTGGCCATGCTTTCCTTCTTCCTATTCTGTTCATAATAGAAGTTGTCTTTCCTCATGGCTTTTGCCAAAGTCTTTGGATTGTCATACTCAATCATGTCCTTAATATGATAAGGTAGACAGCTAAGGAATCACTATACCTTTGGTTTCTCATCTACAAGGTATGGCACATACCTAAGCAGACTTAAAAACTTGTTGTTTAGATCTTTCATTGTCATTGATCCTAATTTAAGCTCATAAAATTCTTTTGCTCTCTCTTCATTGTATTGCTCAAATATAAATTTCTTTTTAAAGTACCTCTTGAAGGTACTCCACTTTACATTCTTCTCTTTTATTCCCTTAACTCTCTTCAAGTCCTGCCACCAAATGTCAGCCTTTCCTGAGAGATTATAGATAGCCATTCTAGCCTTTAATTGGTTAGAATAGTTATATATCTGGAAGTACTTCTTCATCCCAGATAATTAGGATTCTGCTTCCTCCCCCTTCTCAGTCTCTCCATTGAATGTTGGTGGTTTTATCTTTTTGAATTCCCTAGAAATTTCCTCATAAGGTTTGTATTTCATCTTTTTAGTATAATGATTGTCATCACTACTATCACTAGTAGAATGCAAATTGCGTTGTTCACCAAACACGTCTGAAGATGAACTGCTTTCATTTTTAGTATGTTTCATCTTTTTAAATTTATGTTGATGACTTGTATCTTCTGATTTAGTTCTTCTACCCCTACCCTCAGTTTGAAACCTTTCTGTTAGGATCTGATTCAGCTCCTCCTGAGCCCTCAGAATCCTTTCATTCTCTTGTTTTATAGATTCCATTTCAGATTTTAGGTCTTTTACTGTTTGTAATAGTTCTAAGGAATTGGTGGTTAGATCTTCTTGTATAGGGTCTCTTGGTAAGTTTTCTAGTTCAGTAAATGGAGATTCCTCTTCTACATATTCCTCCATCCTTTCCATACCCATTTGTTAAACTTCAGAAACAATTTCTCTATTGAAATACATTTACAAGAAAATACATCAGCATAATAATTCAAATCACTGTTTCATAAAAGCTAGTTGGGCTTCATCAAGGCCTAGTGTTTGAACCTTGTGCTCTCATACCACATGTCAAAACCCCAAATTTTCACAAAAAAATAAAATTTTGAGATAACATAAAATGCTGAATCTATGGTTTACTATCAGCTAATGGTTAGCGGAAAAAGAAACAGTCCATCGATTAGTATTACATATTTTCAAATTATGTTAACTAAAGCAGTTTCCTTTTCGTAACATAAATAAGGTTTACTTGCGTATTGTTTTATTTCAGTTTAGTGATGAGTCTTCTTTATGCAATTAGGTGGAATCTAACTTTGAATCCTGGGCTTACTTAGCATTTATGCTAACACAGAAAGATTACTGGTTCTTACAGGTTTACAGGTATGATTGAACAAGTAGACGTTTTTAAATTCATAAAGTATCAAGAAGTGTTTCTATTTGCAATTAATATGCTTAGTAGATAAGTTGATAAATTCCAAGCAACTTCAATGAGGTAAAGTAGTTTGTTTTCTCCAGTTTTTCTTGTAAGCAAAGTTCAAATAAAAGAGTTCCTTTCTTCATCCAACTAAGTGACACCAACGATACTTACTATAACTCTAAGCTCGTATTCTTTGTCGCATATTAAATTCTATTTTATCATGCTTACCTTGCAATTGTTATACTTATTGTTCTATTGGTTTTTATACATGGAAGAGCTTCTATCAATACTGATAGTAAGATTCTCATTAGAATATAAAATTTGATTTCATTTTTAACTTACTAGTTATGGTAAGTATCAACCTATTACTTATATGTACAAATCAATTGCTCATTAACAGGTTATTAGCTTCCTCGTCAATGTCGTACTACATGTACTATTGTATCATATACATTATCATATTAATTACTTGAGTACCAAGCTGATCGATATTTACATTCTATAGGGAAACTTACTACCTGTAAAAACTTCTTGATATTAAAAGCTTGATTAGTGTAAAATCAACTACATTGTTTCACATGGAATACTGTTTGCCTTTACTTCTTAAATCTAAGTCAATCCATGTTGTTCCAATGATTATGGACTTGAGTAGGATTATTCCATTGTAATTCTTATTATCACTATAATGCCTTTCTTACATTAAGTTACAGTCTATAACAACTTTTAAAGTAGCTCTTTATACTATGAACAAATTTTTAGCCTGTGCTAGGTACAGGTTATCTTGCATAATCATAAAACTATCTTACCAAATAAATAATCATGGTAAATTACTAGAAATTGACAAGTTGAGATACAACTGGTGTCTATGCAAGTCTAAACCAAAGTTGAAATTGTAAAAGAATTCATGCTTATACTCTTTACTATGTTATTCAACTCTATAATTTTATCACCACTTGAGTTGTTGGTTTAAAAGGATTATTAAATGTGCATACTTAACATTGATTTGCTAGCATATAAGATTACTATAGTTTTAAAAGATTCTATACAAGGTTGATTTCAGGATTAACCAATTGATTAAGTGATTATACCTTTCACTAGGTCAATGTTAACATATTATGGTTTATCCAATGCCAATATCGAGCTATTAACATTACGATAATTTGACATATGATTAACGATGGGTTATTTATATATGCAAACATCATAGCTTATGAAAAGTTGATATTAAATCATTGTTTAAATAATTGGAATTATTTGATCGCAGGTGAACTATTGAAATCGACCCATGCATGGTTTGAATTATTGAGGGCACGTGGACACCTCTTGGCCATGTATTGGTGGTATATAACTCTTGTAACCCTAAACGCTTTGTCATTTTCCCTCCAATGTTCGCGCTGGAATTTGGGCTGTTCTGCAAGGTCTCATGGCGGCTGTGAGTGTTCTCCCTATTCTATCTTGCTCCAACGCTTGAGTTTAACTTTGCTGTAGCCTCCGGTGTTCGGTCTTGTTGCCATTTCTTTGTAACTATGGGTTTTTACTCTGCAAGAGTTTGTTGGTTTCGTTTGCACTTGGATTGCGGCCTGTCTGTAACTCCACTTTGCTTTTTTCATGGCCTGTCACTGCTGTGTGAAGCTGTGGCTTTGCTGCTGTTAGTGTGCTCCTTCATTGTCGTAGGGTTTGGAGATTCATGTGCACGCTTGCTGTTGGTGACAGTCCCATTGCTAGACTATTTGTTCTCCTTATCAAGGTAATATTTATTTTTCATTTCATATTAGAAAGCTTCACAGTAAAGATTGGTTTAGAGTTAGGTTTTTAATGGAAAAGAGTTATGAAAATAATGCAGTACTATGCTCTCATTGCAGGAACTCGAGACTCTACTTGCACATCATGAAGAGGACAATGCTAGCTATCTTCGAATGCCCGTGGCTCCAATTTGGTAAGCCCTGGGTTCAAAAATTGGGTTTTTACCTTGCTTGCAACAGAGTTGTTCGGTGGTGAAACCCCGAGCTTGGAAGCTTGTCCAGTTTCACCGTTGGCTATGCAGTGTATTTGTAAGGTTTTTGTTGGTTTTATTAAGTCTTCAAACCCTCTCTAAGTCGATGGGTAGTTCCGACCGTGAGCTGGGTGTTGTAAATAGTTTAAAATTCTAGCCTTACGGCCTGCCAATGTAATGCAATAGTTTTTTTTTTAAGACAGTTCTGTCTTCGAGCTCATGCTCATTTTGTAGTAAATACTATTTTGTGACTTTGTGTAACTTAGGGTTTTACCCTATTTGACCTCAAATAAAGAATTTACTGTTTATTATATTTTGTAATAGATTCTTGTTAATATTTAAGACTGTAACTCAGTCATAATGTAGTTTATTTTACTTGTTTGCTCAGGAAATATGAGCTAGGGTTTTCCTGAATGAAACCTCGGTTTAAATAATTATTTCTAAAACAGGTTTTATTACTTGTTAAATTTGTTTTAAGTTAATAGTATTACAGGTGTGTATTGTAATATCTTAAATTGTATCCTTACATATATTTGCAGTAAGGACTGTAACTAGTCTATAGTAGTTTAGTTGTTTATTGATAAAATAATCCAAGTAATTGGATTATAGCTTAAATGTTTCTCAAATGTAAAAATAATATTGATTTAGGGTATCGACCCCGTAGTTTACCTTTACAGGTATAACCTATTTGTTAAATTAAAACAATTCTTTTCATAAATAGATATGTTTTTTTTTTTATGTTAGTTATTATCATATTCTTATTGTTTTTATTAAATAAATGACAGATAGAGTTTACTCAGAGTTCTTTGAAATGATAAACATAGTCTCTGTAACTTAGTTTGTTCTTTATAAATTAAATACTTTAATAACACCCTACTTGGTTTATAGCATTTGTTATACTTAGTTTATTTGATATTATTAGTAAATAAAACTAAGTATTTGTAGTTTATTTCTTTATTTAACTGAATATAACAAAGTAGCTTGACTGTGATATTTCTACTGCATTGCAAATAGTTACTAAATAGTCACAAAAGGAATATATCTATAATATAACACAGTTTAACCTCCAACATATTTTACTTGAATATAAAGAATAGTTTACTGTATGTAAACACAACATCTTCTCTACTAGGGTATTTTCTTAACATAATAATCCTTCTACCTATACTAGATTACTGCTATTTCTTTTCCAGTATATTTACATAAATAAGCTTGTAAAAAATAAACATAGATAACCAGATTGCTATTGTTTTTAATAATACCTACATATTGAAATAAATTACTCTACTATTATGAAATGCAGAATCACATCTATTCAATTCAGTCTCTTATTATTTTCTTTATCTACTTTAAATACTCTACTTGTGCTGGAGTACGGCCTGGTCCTTCCAGGTGTGGAAAAACAAAGATTAGAATTATTATCCATCTTAACACATTACTATTTCGGATTTATTTATTCAATAATCTAAAAGATTACTAACTCTAACATTTTACAACTAAATATTTAACATTCATTCAACAGCCAGATTTAGATTTAACTATCTAACACAATAAAGCAAAATAATGTAGAACCTGATTAGGATAGACAACAACAATATTAGGAGGCCGTTCCTCCCTACCAACTCCTGGAGAGCGCTCAAACAACGCTTCCTTAGGACCCTCGAGGCTATTCCTGGTCTTCTTGGTTGAGAACTGGTGGAGCATGCAAATAATAGACTAGTCCAATGACTCAGTAAACACTCTACACTTAGCAGTAAGATCCTTCAGCTAAAAAGCTGCATTAGATTACTTAGTAGTTATTCCCTCAAACTCTTTCCAAAATTCCCTTCCATTGAATTTCTCTGAAGTACATTCACCTGAATGATCACTTCTCTAGAATGAGCAGCCTCAACTCTCTTCAATGGGAATTTTTATAAAGATTTCCTAGGTCTTTTGGGTCAGTTGTCATTAATTGAGCCACCTTCTCTGATTCCACTTTCTTGGGGAATCATGACCCCAAATGTAGGGAGGTTGCCACTTGTAATAGTTGGAAGTGGTTTGAGGATGTTGCCATATGTCTGTTTTCTCTCTACCCAGTCTCCTCCACCAATTTGATCAGTAAAAACTCTTTTAACAGATCTCCTAAGCTGTTGTCTCCACCTTTATTTATTGATAATTAAAACATTTAGAATTACATTAAATATCCTTGACTCTGCTGAGTCATCAATTACAACTTAGCATAAAATTTAACATATTGTCTTCAAATAAAATCAAATAAGATAATATTGTTTTTGCAAAAATTGGGGCATGTGACATTTGTAGTGTATGGTTCCTTTCAATACCTTATAGCTATCATAATTGCTAGTCTCACCAAAAAGTTCACAAGAAAATTTATCTTTGGCATACTCTACTTCTAATGTGGCTTTCCAATTTTCTACTAAATCCATGAGAGAAATATAAGGTCTTCTAGATAGGGCATTAGCTACCACATTATTTTTCCCCTTCACATATTCAATATCAAAGTCAAATGCTTGAATCTTACTCACCCACTTAAGCTGTTATGGTCAGTTTTGACCACAAATTTGTTTCCCACCAAGTATTGTCTAAACTTGATCAAAGAATACATGATAGCCAGCATTTATTTCTAATATATGGAGTAAATCCTCTCATGTGGCTGTAAATTCCTACTCTCAAAATCTATTAGGTGTTGTCCTTGTTTTAGGAATGCTCCAATACCTACCCCTGATCCATCACATTCCAAGACAAATGATTTAGAAAAATTAGGAAATGCTAGAATAAGACAATTGCTTATTACCTCCTTCATTCTTTGGAAATATTTTTCAGCCCCTTCATGCCATTGGAAAGCATCTTTATTTGTCAAATTAGTGAGAGATGACATGAGTTGGGAGAACCCCTTCACAAACTTTCTATAGTGGGTGCAAATTCCAATGAATCCTCCTAATTTCATGAGAATTTTGGGATGAGGCCACTCTAAAATGACTCTTATTTTCACCATATCCACCTTCACACCATATTGACCAATCATGTGTCCAAGATACAAGATCTCTGTCAAACCAAACTCACATTTTGAGAGCTTAGCAAACAAAGATTGATCATGCATAATTTTTAGTACCTCTTCTAGATGATGCAAGTGTTCCTTCCAAGTTTTACTGTAAATAATAATGTCATCAAAGAAAACATGTAAAAAATTACAAATTTTCTTGTGGGAGATGTTGTTCATGCATTATTGGAAGGTGGCTGGTGCATTTGTCAAGAAAAAGGGCATGGAAACAAACTCAAAGTGACCATAGTGGCATCTGAATGCAGTCTTTGGTATGTCTTCTTCTCTCATTCGAATTTGATGGTAACTTGATCTAAGGTCAATATTTTAGAAGAACTTGGCCCCATGGAGCTCATACATGATCTCATCAATCCCTAGTATGGGGTATCTATTTATTATTGTCTTCTTATTTAATGCTATCAAATCAATGCACATTCTCAAGGTTCCATCTTTCTTTTTTACCATAACAACTGAAGAAGCAAATGGGATAGAACCAGGCCTTATGAGACCCAACTCCAAGAGTTCTTTAATTTCCTCTTAAATCTTTTTTGGATGCCTATAAGGATGCATTTTGATATGTTTTGTTCCTATCTCTAACTCAATGCTACGCTCAACACCTCTATCTGGTGGTCTTCCAGGGGGAAGGTCTCCAAAAACCTTCTCATACTTACTCAATAGTTGCTCTATCTCCTTAGGATGTTTGGAAATGTTCAAGTGGGGTTTAGGATATTTAATTAAAAATTCAACATCCCACTCTATATCTCCATGCCTCAAGATAGTTCTCATGCTGTGAGAAGACACTACTTGATTTGGGTAAGTGTGCATTCCCCTCAACAAGATGGGTTTCCCTTCTAAATTTTTGAACCTTATTTCAGGGACTTGATAATTCAATGTATGTTTGCCTAGAGAATACAACCATTATACTCCCAAAACCACATTTGTATCAGCTACATTCAGTACATAAAAATGATCAGTGATAGTATGATTTCCTAGAGTAACTTGAAGCTTTGGAATCCATTTAGTGCAGTCCATAGAATTGTTACGTGGGATGATGATTGTGAAACCATCAAAAGTTTCACCTTGTAAATTTATCCTCTCCACTAAGGCTGCATCTACGAATTTGTGAATGGCTCCACCATCCATTAGAACCGTGGCCTTTTGTCCTTGTATGTTGCCCTTGAGCCTTAAGTTGTGGAATCTAGGTACACCCGAAAGTGCTGCAATTTTTCATGTGTCAGGAGTGGGTTCTTCTTCTTCTACTATTCGATACCCTTCTTCTTGGGCTGAAAGTTGTGCCTCTTCCTCCTCCTCTTCCTCTTCATCATATTGAAAAAAAACTTCAATGTAGTGTTCCTTCCCTTGGCACATCTATGTCTTGAGACCCAAGGTTGTTGGCATGTTAAACATAGATTCTTTCTTCTAAGATCTTCTTTGCTTGGTACTCCTTTATTTTCTTTAGTATAGGAGTCCTTTTTCCATTGTTTCTTACCTTCCTTCAACTTGGAAGGGAAATTTGGCTTATGAGGATATTTGGTTCTTGGAAACACATTCTGCAAATCCCTTGTCAAATTCATGGCATCCTTCAATGTGGCTGGCTTGTGGGATTTTACTAGCCCTCTCAAAGGTTCTTTCAATCCTCCAGTAAAAAATTAAACCTATCCTATCCATAGATACATCAAAAACCATTACTAAAAGCTTTTCGGATTCTAAAATATATGCTTCAGGATTTCCTACTTGCTTCAATTGCGCTAGTTCTTTGAAAGGAAGCTCAGGGTCTTTCCTCTCAAATCTCTCCATTAATGCATTGCAGAAACCCTCATAAGATAAAATATGATCATGTCCCAAGGTTCTAATACCATGGAACCACCAATCACTAGCTTCCCCTTCAACATGCAGAATGGCCATTTTCAATGCATCTTCTTCAACCATAGGATTTAAGTGGAAATATACACTTAATTTCTGCAACCAAGCACTAGCAAATATTTGTGAGGAGCCATCAAATGAAGGAACGGTTAATTTTTCATGGTGTATTTTAATTCATGGTTAATATGGGTTTCCCTATTCCTATTTCCTCCTTGTTTGACTTGAAGAGAAGATCTAATGAATTGATCAAAAGGTAGGACTTTCCTACATTCATCACTTAATTGATGCCAATCATTTGCTTTTTCTCTAACATCATAGGAGGTTTAAGGGCCTTCTTTGGAATATAAAAACTTAGGTATTACAGGTCCACTCTAAATTTTGAACTCATGAGGTCTGTTATGAATATCAGTCTTTGAAAAAATGGTTTCTCCATTGGTCTTCCCCTCAACATGTGGTGTACTACTACTACTCCCGAGTACGGAATTGCTCCCAAACTGGATAGCCATCAATTCGAACCCTTGCATGAAATGTTTTTTAATAGTGTCAAAATATGATGCAATTAATTTCTTAATGTCCTCATTGTTTTCTTTGTCATCCATATCTCTGAGTTCTAGTTTTTCCTTGATCTTCTTGTAAAAAGAACTAATCTCTCCACCTCCTTCCTTTTCATTGTTAAGGTTTCCAGTATCATTTTTTAAGGGAGGGAGGCCAGAATCAAAACACATGAATAAATATCTCTATCAGGTGCCAATATCAATCTCTGATACCACTTGTAATGTCCCAATTCAAAAATTCCCAATAAAGGCAGAAGTTTGGAAAAATTGTCTTGACTAGTTTTGACCGAAGGGGATTAGAATGGCTCAATAGGGTCTCTAATTTGTTAGGGACTGATGTGTGGAGTATTAGGAAACTTAAAGTGAATCTCTGATAGTTTTATTACAGGTCATAGACATCTACAACTCGAATTGGTCATGATGGAAAAATGGAAAAAATACTAGCAATTTATGATGCAATTCCCTGTAGGGTATGGGTAGAAATGGCTCTCCAAATCCTATTCGACCCTCCAAAATTTCAGAACAGAGTATGGGGGATGTAATTAGACTTCATTTAATATCATTATATGTGGTTAAGAGTTCTGAAATAGAGGAACAAATCTTCATATTCAAATGCACAATTTCAGTGATATTTGCTTAAGAGAAATGACACAATAAATCTCAACTTCGACTCATAAATGACACATATAATGGTTTGAGGAACATATAAATATCAAATGTGACTCGAATCACTTTGTAAGGACCAAAAAATCCTAGTTTGTGATTTTCTGAACCTTTACCTTTTATGGTGGTTTGTTTGTAGGTTGCAACCTCAAATACACCAAGTCATGCACTTGGAATTGTCTCTCCATTCTATGTTGGTATGCATATTGTTTCTTTTGATTTTGAGCAACCTGCAAGTTATCTCTCAAAACCTTCAAAATTTCTTGGCTTTCTTCAATCCAATCCTTAGCCTTTGGGGCTCTACTATCACCAAAAATGTGGTCAATAAAAGTGGATGCATCATATCCATACAATGCTTTAATATGAGACATGCGAATGGACATATGAAAAGTAGTATTGTAACAAAAATCACCCAAATGCAACCATTTTATCCATGTTGTTTGCTTCCCACTAACATAATTCCTCAAGTATCCTTCCAACCATTGATTGAACCTCTCTTTTTGGCCATCAGTTTGGAGATGATATCTTGTGCTAGGTGTCAAATTTGTCCCCACCATTTTAAATAGTTCTTGCCAAAATGCACTAAAAAATCTGCTATCTCTCTCACTAACAATGCTCTTAGGAAGCCCATGCAATATAAAGAATTATTTAAAAAATAGTTATGCCACTTGTGCAGTAGTGAAAGTGGTAGTAACAACAAAGACATGAGAAAATTTAGTGAGTCTATCCACCACCACAAATATGCAATCATTACCGAATACTTTGGGCAAACTAGTGATGAAGTCCATGGAAATGTCTCCCATTTTTGTCCTGGAATTGGAAAGGGATGTAAGAGACCATCTCGATGAGTGTACTCCACTTTTTTTTGCTGAAATATGGGGAATTCATTAACATACTTCATAATATCAGCCTTCAACCCTTTACATGCAAATATTTCCCTCAACATTTAGTATGTTTTGAAGAAATTGGGGTGAGCTGCTAGATGAGAATCATGAGCTTTTTTTTAAAATTTCCTCCTTCAAAACTTGAATTAGAGAAAAAATAGATTCTACCTTTGTAGTATATGGTTCCTTCCAATACCTTATACCTATCATCATTGTTAGTCCCATAAAAAATTTCATGAGAAAATTTATCTTTGGCATACTCTACTTCTAATCTGGCTTTCTAATTTTCGGCTACATTCATGAGAGAAATAGAAGGTTTTATTGATAAGGTATTAGATACCACATTATTTTTCCCCTTAACATATTCAATATCAAATTCAAATCCTTGAATCTTAATCACCCACTTTTGTTTGCATTCATTTAAATCCTTCTGAGTGAGGAAGTACCTTATGTTAAGATGTTATGGTCAGTTTTGACTACAAATTTGTTTCCCACCAAGTATTGTCTAAACTTGATCAAAGCATGCATGATGGCCAGCGTTTATTTATCATAGATGGAGTAAATCCTCTCATGTGGCTGTAACTTCCTACTCTTAAAATCTATTGGGTGTTGTCCTTGTTTTAGGACTGCTCCAATGCCTTCCTCTGATGCATCACATTCCAAGGCAAATGGTTTAGAAAAATCAGGCAATGTTAGAATAGGAAAATTGCTTATTACCTCCTTCATTATTTGGAAATATTTCCCATCCCCTTAATTCCATTGGAAATCATATTTCTTTGTCAAATTAGTGATAGGTGAAGTGAGTTGGGAGAACCCCTTCACAAATTTTTTATAGTAGGTGCAAATTCCAATGAATCCTCTTAATTCAGTCAGACTTTTGGGACAAGGCCACTATAAAATGGATCTTGTTTTCTCCATATCCACCTTCATGCCATCTTGACCAATGATGTGTCCAAGATACAAGAGATCTGTCAAACAAAACTTACATTTTGACAGCTTAGCAAACAAAGATTGATCATGCAGAATATTTAGTATCTCTTCTAGATGATGCAAGTGTTCCTTTCAAGTTTTACTGTAAATAAGAATGTCATCAAAGAAAACAAGTACAAACTTATGAAGTTTCTTATGGAATATGTTGTTCATGCATGATTGGAATGTGGCTGTTGCATTTGTCAATCCAAAGGGAATGCCAACAAATTCAAAGGGACCATAGAGGCATATGAAAGCAGTCTTTGGTATGTCTTCTTCTCTCATTCGAATTTGATGATAACCTGATCTAAGGTCAATCTTTGATAATAGCTTGGCCCCATGGATCTCATACATGAGCTCATCAATCCTTGGGATGGGGTATATATTATTTATTGTCTTCTTGTTTAATGCTATGAAATCAATGCACATTCTCAAGGTTCCATCTTTCTTTTTTACCATAACAACTGAAGAAGAAAATGGGCTAGAACTAGGCCTTATGAGACCCAACTCCAAGAGTTCTTTAATTTCCTCTTCAATCTCATATTGAATCCTTTTGGGATTCCTATAAGGCTGAATTTTGATAGGTTGTGTTCCTATCTCTAACTCAATGCTATGCTCAATACCTCTATCTGGTGGTCTTCCAGGGGGAAGGTCTCCAAAAACATTCTCATACTTAGTCAATAATGATCTATCTCCTTAGGATGATTGGCAATGTTTAAGTGGGGTTTTGGATATTTAATTAAAAATTAAACATCCCACTCTATATCTCCATTCCTCAAGATATTCCTCATGCCGTGAGAACACACTACTTGATTTTGGTAAGTGTGCATTCCCCTCAACAAGATGGGTTTCCTTTTTGAAATTTTGAACCTTATTTCAGGGACTTGATAATTCACTGTATGTTCCCCTAAAGAATACAAACATTGCAATCCTAAAACCACATTTGTATCAGCCACATTCACTACATTAAAATTATCAGTGATAGTATGATTTCCTAGAGTAACTTGAAGCTTTGGAATCCATTTAGTGCAGTCCATAGAATTGTTATCTAGGATGATGACTGTGATACTATCAAAAGTTTCATCTTGTAAATTTCTCATCTCCACTAAGGCTACATCTATGAAGTTGTGAGTGGCTCCACCATCCACTAGAACCGTGACCTTTTGGCCTTGTATACTACCCTTAAGCCTTAAGGTGTGGAATCTAGGTACACCCGAAAGTGCTGCAATTTTTCCTATATTAGGAGTGGGTTGTTCTTCTTCTATTGTTTGATACCCTTCTTCTTGGGATGAAAATTGCGCCTCTTGCTCCTCCTCTCCCTCTCCATTATCTTTGAAAAAAAATTCAATGTAGTGTGCCTTCCCCTTGGCCCATCTATGTCCTGGGACCCAAGGTTGTTGGCATGCAAAACATAGCTTCTTTCTTCTAAGATCTTCTTTTCTTGGTCCTCCTTTATTTTATTTGGTATAGGATTCCTTTTTCCATGGTTTCTTACCTTCCTTGAAATTGGAAGGGAAATTTGGTTTAGGAGGATATTTGGTTCTTGGCAACACATTCTACAAATCCCTTGTCAAATTCATGTCATCCTTCAATGTGGCTGGCTTGTGGGATTTTAATATCCCTCTAAAGAGTTCTGTCAATCCTTCAGTAAACAATAAAGCAAACCTATCTAGAGATACACAGAAACCATTACTGAATGCTTTTCAAATTCTAACATATATGATTTAGGAGTTCCTACTTGCTTCAATTGCGCGAGTTCTTTGAAAGGAAGTTCAGAGTATTTCCTCTCAAATATCTCCATCAATGCATTGGATAAACCATCATACGATAAAATATGATCATGTCCCAAGGTTCTAATACCATGGAACCACCAATCACTAGCTTCCCCTTCAAGATGTAGAATGGCCATTTTCAATGCATCCTCTTCAACCATAGGATTTAATTGGAAATATACACTTAATTTTTGCAACCAAGCATTGGCAGACATTTATGAGGAACCATCAAAGGAAGGAATGGTTACTTTTCCCATGGTGTATTTTAATTCATGGTTAATATGGGATTCCCTATTCCCATTTCCTCCTTGTTTGACTTGAAGAGAATCTCTAATGAACTGATAAAAGGGTAGGACTTTCCTACATTCATCACTTAATTGATGCCAATCATTTGTTTATTCTCTAACATCATAGGTGGTATAAGGGAATTATTTGGAATCTAAAAACTTAGGTATTGCAGGTCTACTCTGATTTTTGAACTCATGAGGTCTTTTATGAGGTCCAGTCTTCAAAAAAATGGTTTCTCCATTGGTATTTCCTTCAACATGGGGTGTACTACTACTACTCTCGGGTATTGACTTGCTCCCAAATTGGTTGGACATTAATTCGAACCCTTGCATGAGATGTTTTTTCATAGTGTCAAAATATTATTTAATGAATGTCTTAAGGTCCTCATTCTTTTCTTTTTTATCCATATCTCCAAGTTCTAGCTTTTCCTTAATCTTATTGTAAAAAGGAACTACCCTCTCCACTTCCTTCCTTTTCACTGTTAAGGTTTCCAGTATTAGTTTCTAAGGGATGGTGGTAAGAATCAGAACACATGAATAAATATATCTATTAGGTTCCAATATCAATATCTGATACCACTTGTAATGTCCCAATTCAAAAAATCCCAATAAAGGAAGAATTTTGGAAAAATTGTCTTGACTAGTTTTGACCCAGGGGGATTCAAATTGCTCAAGAGGGTGTCGAATTTGGTAGGTAATGATGTGGGGAGTGTAATTAATATTAAATTGAATCTATGATATTTTTATGACAGGTCATATCCAACTGCAACTCGAATTGGTCATGATGGCAAAAAGGGAAAAAATACTAGCAATTTATGATGCAATTCCCCCTATGGTATGGGAAGAAATGGATCTCCAAATCCTATTAGACCCTCCAAAATTTCATAACAGAGTATGGGGTATTTAATTAGACTTAACTTAATTTCATTATATGTGGTTAATATTTCTGAAATAGAGGAACAAATCTTCATATCTGAATGCACAATTTCAGTGATATTTGCTTAAAGGAAATGACACAATAAAGCTCAACTTTGACTCATAAATGGTGCATATAATGGTTCAGAACAATAAAATATGAATATAGAATATTTAAAAAATTTCCATATCTCACTAAAATCATATAACATTTACCCAAGTCGCAATATACATCAGATACACAATCTCCATTGAAAGGGGAAATCACCACATGGAAACTAGTCACAAGAAAGCTTGGAAATGTGGACATTTGCATATGTATTTATTCTGTTTTAGAATTAAATAGAATGTGAACATGATATTAAATATCCATACATCATACATCATATCTTTGTCATCAAATTAACTCAATGGGGTGCAACCACCATTCACACTAGTGCGCCTTCATAGAAAAACATGGAAATATGGAAGTGGAAATTAAGAGAATGGGCAGAAAGATGAGTCACGAACAACATAAGCCTTATATATGCAATAAAAAAATATATGAAGCTCCAAATGAGAATTCTGAATGGACTCTCCCATGGCCAACTTGGATGAGAATATCACTCTGTTGAAATTGGCTCACTAGAAGGGTAAATGTGCACTCAGCATGCAAAGGACAAGCAGTTGCTCTCCAAATGCCAAAGGAAAATTCACAAATGATAAATAGCCATTTACATTCCTCATGACATATTTTTATAACCCTAATAAGGAAATCTAAGGTATAATTCATTCCCATAGGCTTCCTCCACCTCATCCTTGATGTTTAGTAACCTCCATGCCACTTGGCCTTCTCCTCAACCCTTCATCTTCCACCAAATTCGAATGGTTGCCTCTAAATCCAAAATTAGACCTCTTGGTGGATATTTTTATCCCTCTAATGTCATATTCGTCATATTTCAGAAATCAGGTCTGCAATTAGGTCTGAATTGTCATAGAAACTTCCATCATTGTTGTCATAAAGCACCTGGAATCTAGCTCCACATGGCACCTAGTTTCTTCCTAGACTCTTCCTCTTCTATGGGGAGTTATTACTACTCACCAATTCGAATCCTTGGGCTCATGATATTTCATTTGATTCCTCTTCACCTTCCAAGAAAATTCTATCACTCATAATTTCAAATTTGGGGTTGAGTGATGACATGTGTAAGGAAGCATCTAGCCACCCAAGGCCCCTCATGGACCTCCAAATGTCCTCATGAAGCAATGCCACTTTATTTTATCCATATTTATTATTTTTATGACCCAATTTAATGTGTAAATGATAAACTAAGGTTCTCTTGGTTTCTATAGCTCCCTTATTTCAATATCTAATTCCTCCATCCCCAACCTAGGGAAATAGTAGGTGGGTGAGCATTGCCAACTAGTAGAACTATTGGAATGGGGACATGAAACTGAGTGTATGTACGTGAATATGAAAATCACCTCCTACATCCTCATAACTGGAACACTCTAAATAATAAAGGTTTCAATTCAACATAATTAGGAAACTTATTAAGAGGATGACTAACTCCCCCCACAAAAAAAGAGACTCGATCTCACCTACTTACTCTTGTGCCTCTTGTAATATTTATGTAACCTATGTGGGTCCTTTGACTGAAATTTAAGGAAAAATAGTATAAGTACTTATTCTATAATTTGACTATCCGTATCTAATTTATTTGGAATCTATGAATCAATATTTGCGGCAGAAAGCTTCTCTACCTTGTCAATTTCTATTGGAGACCCCTAAGGCTTAGGCAATCTTGCATCCTGATCAAATTTGACATCTTGAGATAAACATATACTCTGTAGGAATTGAATGTAAACTTTGGAGACCTTAGAAGTCTTTTCATATCCCGCCTAAATTTGATTCAAACTAGAGGGTTTGAACCTGGACATTGTTTATAAGGGTAATGATGGAATCCCATCCTCCTCTCTTGGTACCATATTGGTCATATAGGATGGGTTCAATTTTGGACTTGCTATACTTACTGGTACTCTAAAAGGAATTTTCTACATCCTATTCATCCATCAATAGGCCAATCAAGGCATGGATATCTTGCACATGAATTGGATAAGCCATGCTTATCCACAAGATGTTCCCATGCACTCAATTGATAAGGAACTTGGTGCATATAGCAGTTTCCCCAGTGGTTCCAAATACTAGTAGGTCAAGTAGATATCATTGTGAGAGAGACTAGATTTTAGAAGGGGTGCACAACCAAAGAAGAGAGACACTAGTCTCTAGCAAGTGTGCATAGTGTATATCTTCCATGTATGGTCTATATAAGTGTCCATGCATGCTCCATGAAAGTCTCATAATTTATGTTGGTGGGTAACATATGGAGGTTGGCGAGCTATTTGAGACTAGTTATTTTACACTAGAATTCACAACAAATATTGTACTTCAAATCTAGGCATACCTCTAGGCTCTTACAATGATGTTGGTAGGAAATGAGTATTAGAGACTAAATGTCCTCCTCGAAACTGTATAGGATAGAATATATATTCCAAGCACATAAATTATTACTTATTAGTATAGGATTTATTTAAGTCTTGAGAAATATTATTAGGAAGAAAAATGAGAAAATGGCACACATGCATCCTCAAAGGATTAAGAAACATCCATCCGACCCAAATCCCATACTTTCAATGGCATCCTTCTATCATATCTTACCTTCATTTTCCTACCTCATAAAACTTAACAATTGCAATATTTCAGCTCTATGTTATGCTACCTTGGAATATGAAGTTTGAACCATTCCCAACCTAGAAGAAATGCCATTATCATGCTCAACATTCAATAAATTAAGTTTGAACACTCGATATTTCGTTAGATGGGATAGATTCAGAATGTATGGTAATGGTAGCATATCCATTCTATGGCATCAAAGGACTAAACGCTATGCTCCAAGGTATGAATCGGCCCTCACAAAATCACCTTTTGGGCTGCCAAATTATAAAACTTCAGAGAATAATTATATATATATATATAACTTCTCAAATTAACAATTTGGATTTATTTTCTATTATGAACAGATTTCATACTATCTCTTTCTCCCATATCTTGAGAGAATTCAAATTTCCTAAACCATTTTGAAATTAGTAATCAAGGCTAGAGATCTTAATATTTGGAAACTCTATTGTCTTTTTCTAGTAAACGTGTTTTGAAAGTTTGGACATTTTATAAATAGAATGTTTTGTTAACAAGAAGACTATAATAACTAATGACAGCCTTGGTTGAAGGAAACTCTCTGTTTTTGTGAAAGAGCTTTAAGGCTAAGCAATGCATATTTAAACACAGGCTTGCTTTGATCTCTAGATTTATGGCTGCTCTTATATGTACAAGAAGTTACCATAGGCTACCTTAGTTTCCTAGATTTGGATATGCCTCTATTTTATTGTTGATTCAAGGTGTTTAAATGTTTGTTGCTGCTCATAAATGCTCCCAATGTGCCCAAAACTTTCACACATTGCTGAATGAGTACTTAGAATTGGAAATCAATCCTCAAATTCAACCCAAACTTATGAATTAGGTCTATTAATGTTGAAAGTAACCCAGATTTAAAAATGATGTTCTTCATTTCTGATTAGATAAATAATTATGGAGAGTTAAGGTTGCTTTCACACCCAGGTTTTCCCAGACTTGAGGGATTAGACTTCTTGCTGCTATTTCACACACATAAGGCTGCTGAGATTTGGGAAATTAATGCCTGGAATGCTGCTACAGGTTTTTTTTATGCCCAGAAAGATTCTACAAGTTTCTTTTGATTATATGTTCCAAGAACCCTAATGCGTAGCCTACCTCCACCATGAGACATTTCACTAATGTTCGTTGGTGATAGTTTAGGCACTAGGGTACAAAATCGCTAAATATGGAAGTTATAAGTGCATCGAAGAAAGTGATGAGAGAGTAGAATTGTTTAGGATTTGTTTTGGTCACTTTTGTGGCATGGGGAGAGGCCCTCTAAGGCAATTCTTTGAAAGAATCACCCTCCTATGGTATCCTACAACAATACTGGAATATAAGCAACAAGCACACTGTTGGTGAAAGCCAAAGAACCCTAAATAGTAAATTCATACCAACATCGAAGGGAAACACCTAAGAAACAATTTGAGGTAGTTTCTAGTAGTTAACCTCAGTCATATCAGTAGACCTGTAGCAAGGATTCATGGCTAGATGATGCAAGAGAATACGCTCAAATGATAAATTCACTTATGACTTCACAAAGTTTAGTGGAATCTTCTAGAACAGAGTTGGGTTTCTTGTAATTTTCAATTTTTTTTAAATAGATTGTTGAATAAGTGGAGAAGGACTCTCGATCCTTTCCAATGTAATAGATAGGGTTTGTTTTGACAAATAGAGGTGGTTGAATAATCTTAGGAGTTAGTTAATGAGTCAGTTAGTTGAGTTATAAGTTTAAATCCTATTCCCATGGATCTGAAACAAACTTTCTTTTTGTATTTAGACACAGTAGAAATAAATTGTAAACAGAGTTGGAAGTAGCTCAATAGATTTTGGGATAACTCATAGAAACTTAAAATAACTCAAGAAGCTTGGATAGCTTGGAGGCTTGTACAGCCTGAGAGAGAGGTAGTATATTGATCTAGGGAAAAGCTCAGAACTACTTGTTCTTTGAGCAGAAGCGATAGTGTATGGGTCTGTGCTCTATTACGATCAATTTTATTTCAGGTTCATGCTTTGGAAGTTTTAAATGTGTTTTCTCTTTTTTAATGTTTATTATTTTTAACGTTTATTAATATTATAATGTTTATTATTACTTTAATGTTTATTATTTCTTTTTGGGTGGTTTCTTTTTGTTTTTTGGAGCTATGAGTATGGGAGGGATTTCTTTTCTGTGCTTGGGGATACATCCACTATCAAGAAGAGTTTCAACAAATTTATAGGTAGCAGAATATGAGTGCTGATGTTTTATCCAAGGAAGCACTTTCTCTTAAGATGGGAAAACTATCCTATATTGAGATGTTGGATGGAGAGTCTATTGGGAGTGATACAATCCTCTTCTTTTAAGTTATGTTATTCAACATACTTGTTGTGGCTTACTCATATTTCTTAGTAAATATTCAAGTTTTTTTTAACCTTTGACTATGCTCTATTGACTTCTCCTTTTGATGAGTTGTTTTCATGATATATAAGTGCCTTAGTTCAAGGGTATTTTCACTCCACTCCCTAGGTGCTTCCTTTGATAAGCCTTCAGGGCTCTTTATGTGCTTCTTTGGATGACATGGAATGTCTTTTTGGTGCTAGATTAAGGATTTCTTTTGTACACCCTTTGATGATGGGATGTAGGATACTTTTTTCACCTGGACTGGGTACTTTGTATTGACAGAAGTATAAGATATTTTTGAAATTATTAAAACCAATTGAAAATGTAATTCGACTGTTATAGAAAGTGTTTGTTGTTTTTACCAATTGGGATTCCACAATAGACTTTTGTTCTCTGTATCTTATTGATTCTTTTTGTTATTTATTATTTTAAAAGTGGTTAAAATTGTAAAAAAGGTAACAATCTTGATTCACCCCCCCTTTCAGTATTGTCCAATATTGTAGCATTTAAATGATTATGTTATTAGGAAGATGAGATGGACACATGAGCTTCCGTATCCAGTGATGAAGATTATGAAATTCCACTCTTTGCATGAGACACATGAGACGTATGACCACATGCAATTGAGAAGGTCGGGTAACCTACCCTCATGTTAACTTGATGTCCAAACAGTCTTGTCCTTTTTTCCATGCCATCATCCTTTGTGATCAAACTTTATATTTCTTTTTGCAATGTCATCATCCTATTTCATCAACATACTTTTTCCTTTACTGTTGTACCTATCATCTCCATCCAAGTGGTCGTACAATATAGTTGAAGAATATATTTATAAGCTCAGGCTTCCCATAACAACTTTACTTTAGTTGTACCTTTCAAGTGTTTAACTTTATCATTGAAATTCCCGTGACATTTGCGGACATCCCACATAATGAATGTATCAATAGTCATCTAGTAAATTCATAAAAGGTAAGAATGCATCAATGACAACATCACAATGTTGCTTCACTTTATTTGCTTTTATTTATCTAACCATACTGCTCCCCCTATCAATATCTAGACTAATTACTCCCGTGAAACCTTGCTGGTATGTTAATCTCAAGATATTTATTTCTGCATTTACTTCATCTAATTTCTGAAAACATATTGTAGCTAATTTATTTCTGCATTTTATTTCATCTATTGCTATCATTTCCTGCTAGCATTTGTCAACATTTTGTGCATATTTGCGGGCATTTATATAGACCTGCGTGCATATGTTTGACGCAAGTGGGAATTTTATAAGGTAGTGCAGACATTTTATCAGTCAAACAGGCATTTTCAAACTGGTTGCAGGGAATTTATGAACAGGATATCGACATTTTTCCAAATCAACTGCTTATCCAATTTGGAGAATTGATGTAAGTGAATTATGCAACTTAAATGTGGGCATATTTAACTAGTTGTGGGAATTTTCACAGGGTTTGGGAATTTCTACTCTATTGCACTGTGCGCATTTTTATTTCTCTATTGCCCTATGGGAATTTTTAACTAGTTACGGGCATTTTTACTCTCAAGTGCGGGCTTATTCTAGGCTTGAGGATATTATTGAGGCCTGGCCAACATTTGTCTCCTCAACTTGTAGGCATATTGGGGACCTTGCATGCATTTTAATGACATCTCCTTCACTCATGTTGATATTTTTCTTTTTCCTGCGTGCATTTTTCTGAAGCTTTCCCGCAAGTATTTCTTTATGCATGCAATACTAAGATACAATGCCCACAGTTAGTTAAACATGCCCACAGGGAAATTTTCAACCTTTTGTTTTGTGTGCATTTTCCTTCCATATGTTGGCATTCTTTACATCAGTTGGGAGGATGAGCCAAAAATTGTTTTGAATACTTGTTCTTTACTTTGCAAGACCTATCCATATCAGTTTCTTTCTGCATTCTTGCACCCTTGTGTTCACCTTGAGAGCCCTTGTTAGGTTCCATACAACATATCTCTACCTTATATGACTTTTTTTGGAGTACTTTGCTGTCATTTTTTATTGCGAGTTGGTCGTATTGCTGTGCTGCTACTGTTTTTTATTTGTGAGGCTTTGATGATCTAATTTATGGTCTTTTCCAGTTCTTGGTTCTCTCGTTTCAAATGTATGATGGTCTAGTTGAGTCTCATGCAAGTAACCTAACACTAAGAGGTTGAAGTCTGTTTAGAAGCATTTTTTCTGAGGATAAGGGAGCTCCTCCCTAACATCTTATGTTGAGTTTATAATTGGTTAAGATCTGATATATCATGCTATTGTTATATATTGTTATCTTCTATTAACAACTTAGATCTTATATAGATCGCTAATGTTATTAGTGTTATTGTAACTCATTGTTTCTGGGACAAGTTGGACATGGTTGTTTTATTGTTTCAACTTTGAGTTTGAATATTTAAGAAAAATAACTATAAAATAAAAATGAGCCGAATCTACCTGAGAGTTTGCAGCTTTCCTCAAAATGAGCTGAAATTTGTGCATTAAACATTTTTATGGATCTTGTGTCTTTGGAGTGGCGCCTTGTGTAGTCTAGTGAAGTGAAAGACAGAGAAGTTCTTGCTCCTGGAATAGGACTAGGATGGGGTGCTATTGATGGTCGATTTTGCTCAAGGTAAGTAATTTTGGATAATTTTATGATGTATGAGTGAATTGTAGCATTGACTGCCAATATTATCGATAACTCAACTGTATGATCTGTAGCATATTTTTCAGTTAGTTCTTAAGTTCATGTGGATATTCAGACAAATGTCATAGTGATGGGTCATCCTAAGAAATGTTAATATATGTTAACGATTGAGACATTCAAATTTTTATTAGATTTGAGCAAATAGAGCTCAAGTGACATATTTCCCTCCATTAAGAAGTCACTCTTATTGACCTTTCCATGACTACATCATGTTATAATGTGTAATTGTGTTTGTGGTCTAATTCTAGTAAAATTGGATAGAAATGTTTTAAATATAAGTTCCAAGGAGTTTACTATTTTGCAGCCTGAATATCCAAACAATGAACAGATATATGTTTATTTACAACATTGTTCTTGTTATTTTAATTTGTGAAATAAAAATCACACACATTGCTCAAAAGAAAAGTATGGTATATATATCATCTATTGTATACTCACTTGGCATCATAATTGAGATAAGATATTGCTCTACATTAGTTGCTACAGCTATAGTGTATAAGAAAAAAGAAGAGGAGAAGAGTAACTGACGCATAGGCAAAGTGTTTCAGTAAGTATCTTTTTCTATTTATGAATGGACCTATATTTAGTGTACGGATTTTTCTCTCTCGCTAGTCACTTGTTTTCAGTGAACATAACTTTAAAATTTTATGGTGGATATTTTGGTTTTTAACCTTCTTAATATTATATTACCCAATTGTATGCATATAAATGACACCAATACTGACTTTAGTGACTTTGAATCCTTTTGTAGCTTTATGAGTTGACATTTCATAGGACTCGACATTTGAAGAGTCCATAAAATCAAAATTTACAAGTGAAGGTATTTGCAATTCCTGACAAGGGTATTCTGGATTTTTACATGTATAACGACTTGTCTTGTTTTTGGTCATTGCGTGAGCATAATATCTATATCAACATGATTAAGGGTAATTGTTTATATCAATCTTTTATCTGATCTACAACCATTTTCTTAGATCAATTTAAACAAAAGCTCTTTTTTGCAAAAGCATCTTACTTGTCTTTATGATGATCTTAGTATTCTATGTTGTTTATCGATGCTCACATTTTGAGTTTATCTTTGATGGTAATTTTAATAGAGTTATATTTTCTATCAGGATCTTCCATTGTGACATTGCTTGAGTAGTGACTGTGAAGGAATGCTTGTTTTATTTTAGACAATTGGGCCTTATTATTGACATTGAATGACCAATACTGTATGGGTATGTTGTTATATCAACAAGTTTATAAGAATTAACACCGTTTTTATATCAATATGCTCTTAGTCCTCCTATGAATGGTTTTAGTAATCTTGCATGTTGAATGTGTTAGAATTGTAGAATATTTATTTGACTTGTAGAATTGTATAACAATAATGTATCAATAACATAATACATGCATTAAGTAGTTTTTCTGGGATTTGTCAATAGATATGATAAACAAGAAAATATAGTGTGTACTACACAATTAGAAAACAATCATTGTTCCAGATTCCATCACAATCAAGGTATGTCAAGACTGCTAAGCATGATAATGGAATTTTGTTCTAGGTTGGGAATGGTTCAAACTTCATATTCCAAGGTAGCATAACATAGAGCTGAAATATTTCACTTGTTAAGTTTGTATGAGGTAGGATATTTACTCTCTAATACTCATTTCCTACTAACATCATTGTAAGTTCCTAGGGATATGCCTAGATATGAAATACAATCTTTGCTATGAATTATATATATATATATTTTAAAACATACATAGTAAACATCACTATAGCGATGTACTGGTGTTGATATAGAGACACAGTGACATCGCTATAGGGACGCACCAGTGCTTAGTCAGTTATAATTTTCCACGAGCTATCGTCGCTATATCGATGCCTTGATGTTTCTATTTTTGTGCCTATATCGATGCATTGTTGTTGTTATTTTGACAAATGTGTGACACCATAGAGACAACAAGACATCACTCTAGCGATGCACTATGATGTAGGCACATAAATTTCCTACAAACCTCCATCTCTATAGTGATCCCAAGACATTGCTCTAGCGACGCATTATGACTTAGGCGCATAAATTTGCCACAATCCTCTGTCACTATAGCGACTCCAAGGCGTTGATGTAGCAATGCATTATGACCGAGGCACGTGAATTTTTCGCAATATTCTGTTGCTAGAGCACCTCCAAGATGTTTCTCTAGCGACACACAAATGTTAATATAGAGATGCCCATAGGTTTTCAAAGCATAGGCCACAATCACCACATGTCATCGATGTTGTGTCATTATATTTGAAGTGTGGCTAATGCGAGGATAATTTTGTGATGAAAAATTGGTCTTCTATTCATCGCTAGAGTGACAGAAAAGTGTTGCTATAGCAACAATTTTCCATGGGAAAAAAGTTCACACGTAGTAGTGTTACCTCATGACTCTATGCTGACCAATTACAATAGTAACATCTCGATGGAGGAATAAGACATCACCCTTGGGGTACATCAATAAAATACATTTAGAATATCCTTTGAAGTTACAATATTTCAACAACGAGAAGCAAGGGTTATCTTCTTATCCATTGAAGGGGTATTCACTTATCCCTTTTTGATACACATGGAAACTAGTCACAAGAAATCTTGGAAATGTGGACATTTTCATATGTATTTATTCTTATTTCGAATTACAAAGCATGAAAAAATGATATTACAGATCCATACATCATACATCAGATCTTGGGCATCAACTGAACTAAATGGGGTGCAACCACCATTCAAACTAGTGCACCTTCATAGAAAAACATGGAAATATGGAAGTGGAAATTGAGAGAATGGGAGGAAAGATGAGTCACGAACAACAATAGCTTCCTATATATAATAAAACACTATCTGAATATCCAAATGAGATGTCTAAATGGTCTCTCCCATGGAAAACCTATATGAGAATCTCACAATCTCAAAATTGGCTCACTAGCAGGGTAAGTGTGCTCTCACTGTTCAAAGAACAAGTAATTGCTCTCCAAATGCCAAAGGAAAATTCACAAATGATAAAAATACATTTCCATTCCTCATGACATATTTTTATAACCATCCTAAGACCCTCCAAGGTCTAATTTATTCCTATAGGCTTCCTCCACCTCATCCTTGATGTTTAGTAACCTCCATGCCACTCGACCTTCTCCTCAACCCTTCATCTTCCACCAAATTAGAATGGTTGCCTCTAACTCCCAAATTAGACCTCTTGGTAGCTATTTTTAGTCCTTTCATGTTATATTCATCATATTTTAGCAATCAGGTCTGACTTTTCATAGAATCTTCTATCATTGTTGTCATAAAGCGCACAAAATCTAGCTTCACACGGCACTTAGTTTCTTCCTAGGATCTTCCTCTTATATGGGGAGTTACTCCTACTCACCCATTTGAATCCTTGGGATCATGATATCTCATTTGATTCCTCTTCATCTTCCAATAACATTCCATCACTCATAATTTCAAATTCGGGGTTAAGTCATGACATGTGTAAGGAAGCATCTAGCCACCCAAGGCCCCACATGGACCTCCAAATGTCCTTATGAAGCAATGCCACTTTATTTTCTCCATATTTATAATTTTTTTGACCCAATTTAATGTGTAAATTATAATCTAAGGTTATCTTGGGTCCCATAGCTCCCTTATTTCAATATTTAATGCCTCCTCCCCTAACCTAGGGAACTAGTAGGTGGGTGAAAATTGTGAACTAGTAGACCTATTAGAATGGGGACATGACACTGAGTGTATATAAGTGAATATGCAAATCACCTCCTCTGTCCTCATAACTAGAACACTCTAAATAAGAAATGTTTCGATGCAACATAATTAGGAAACTTATTAAGAGGATGACTACCCCCCCAAAAAAATGACTCGAGCTCTCCTACTTGCTCTTGTGCCTCTTGTAATTTTTATGTAACCTATCTGGGTCATTTGACTAAATTATAAGGAAAAATAGTATATGTACTTTTGCTAGAATTTGACTACCTGTATATTATTTATTTGGAATATATGGATCAATATTTGGGGCATCAAGCTTCTCTACCTCGTCAATGTCTATTGGATACCCCTAAGGCTTAGGGGACCTTGCATCTTGATCAAATTTGACATTTTGACATACACATATATTTTGTATGGATTGAATGTAAACTTTGGAGGAATTACAAGTATTGTCATATCACACCTAAATTTCATTCAAACTAGAGGGTTTGAACCTAGACACTGTTTATAACGGTAATGATGGAACACCATCCTACTCTCTTGGTACCATACTGGTCATATAGGATGGGTTCAATTTTTGGACTTTCTATGCTTACTGGTACCCTAAAAGGCATCTGATACATCCTACCCACCCATCAATAGTCCAATCAAGGCATGGATATCCTACACATGAGTTGGGTAAGCCATGTCTATCCATAAGGTGTTCCCATGCACTCAACTAATAAGGAACTTGGTGCATCTAGCAGTTTCCCTAGTGGTGCCAAATACTAGTAGGTCAAGTAGATATCATTGTGAGAGAGACCACATTTTAGAAGGGGTGCACCACCAGAGAAGAGAGACACTAGTCTTTAACAAGTGTGCATAGTGTAGATCTTCCATGTAGGTCTATATAAGTGTCCATGCAGGTTCCACACAAGTCTCAGAATTTATGTTGGTGGGTAACATATGGATGTTGGTGAGTTGTTTGATACTAGTTATTTTACACTAGAATTCATAGCAAAGATTGTACTTCAAATCTAGGCATACCTCTAGGATCTTACATTGATGTTGGTAGGAAACAAGTATTAGAGACTAAATGTCATCCTCGAAGCTGTTGTCCTCCTTGAAATTGTATAGGATAGAATATAATTTTCAAGCACATATTATTACTTATTAGTATATGATTTATTTAAGTCTTGAGAAATATTATTAGGATGAAAAATGAGAAAATGACACACATGCATCCTCAAAGGATTGAGAAACATCCATCCAACCCAAATATCCTACTTTCAATGGCTTCCTTCTATCATATCTTAACTTCATTTTCCTACCTCATAAAACTTGACAAGTGCAATATTTCAGCTCTATGTTATGCTACCTCAGAATATGAAGTTTGAACCATTCCCATCCTAGAAGAAATGCCATTACCATGCTCAACAGTCAATTAATTAAGTTTGAACACTTGATATTTCATTATATGGGCTAGATTCATAATGTATGATAATGGTAGCATCTCCATTGGATGGCATTAAAGGACTAAACACTATTCTCCAAGGTATGAATTGACCCTTACAAAATCACCTTCTAGGCTACCAAAACATAAAGATTTAGAGAATACTTTATTATATATATATAAATTGTCGAATTACTGATTTGGATTTAATTTCTAGTATGAACAGATTTCATACTATCTCTTTCTCCCATATCTTGAGAGAATTCAAATTTCCTAAACCATTTTGAAATTAGTAATCAAGGCTGGAGATCTTAATATTTGGAAACTCTATTGTCTTTTTCTAGTAAAAGTGTTTTGAAAGTTTGGACATTTTATAAATGGAATGTTTTCTTAACCAGAAGACTATAATAACTAATTATAGTCTTGGTTGAAGGAAATTCTCATTTTTTGTGAAAGAGCTTTAAGGCTAAGCAATGCATATTTAAACACAGGCTCACTTTGATCTGTGGATTTATGGATGCTCTTACATGTACAAGAAGTTACCATTGGATGCCTTAGTTTCCTAGATTTGGACATGCCTCTGTTTTATTGTTGATTCAAGGTGTTTAAATGTTTGTTGCTGCTCTGAAATGCTCCCAATGTGCCCAAAAATTTCACACATTGCTGCATGGGTGCTCAGAATTGGAAATCAATCCTCAAATTCGTGACCCAAAGTTATGAATTAGGCCTATTACTACTGAAATTAACGCATATTTAAAAATAATGTTCTTCATTGCTGATTAGATACACAACCATGGAGAATTAAGGTTGCTTTGACACCCAGGTTTTCCCAGACTTGAGTGATCAGACTTCTTGTTGCTATTTGACACACATAGAGCTGCTGAGATTTCAGAAATTAATGCTTAGAATGCTGATAAAGGTTTATTTTGTACTTCAAATCTAGGCATACCTCTAGGCTCTTACAATGATGTTGGTAGGAACTGAGTATTAGAGACTAAATGTCCTCCTCGAAATTGTATAGGATAGAATATATATTTCAAGCACATAACTTATTACTTATTAGTATAGGATTTATTTAAGTCTTGAGAAATATTATAGGAATAAAAATGACAAAATGGCACACATGCATCCTCAAAGGATTGAGAAACATCCATCCGACCCAAATCTCCTACTTTCAATGGCATCCTTCTATCATATCTCACCTCCATTTTCCTACCTCATAAAACTTAACAACTGCAATATTTCAGCTCTATGTTATGCTACCTTGGAATATGAAGTTTGAACCATTCCCAGCCTAGAAGAAATGCCATTATCATGCTCAACATTCAATAAATTAAGTTTGAACACTCGATATTTCGTTAGATGGGATAGATTCAAAATGTATGATAATGGTAGCATCTCCATTGGATGGCATCAAAGGACTAAACACTATGCTCCAAGGTATGAATCGACCCTCACAAAATCACCTTTTGGGCTACCAAATTATAAAACTTTAGAGAATAATTTATTATATATATAAAAATTCTCAAATTACCAATTTGGATTTATTTTGAACAGATTTCTATTATGAATAGATTTCATACTATCTCTTTCTCCCATATCTAGAGAGAATTCAAATTTCCTAAACCATTTTGAAATTAGTAATCAAGGCTGGAGATCTCAATATTTGGAAACTCTATTGTCTTTTTCGAGTAAAAGTGTTTTGAAAGTTTGGACATTTTATAAATGGAATGTTTTGTTAACAAGAAGACTATAATAACTAATTACAATCTTGGCCGAAGGAAACTCTCTGTTTTTGTAAAAGAGCTTTAAGGCTAAGCAATGCATATTTAAACACAGGCTTGCTTTGATCTCTAGATTTATGGCTGCTCTTATATGTACAAGAAGTTACCATAGGCTGACTTAGTTTCCTAGATTTGGATATGCCTCTGTTTTATTGTTGATTCAAGGTGTTTAAATGTTTGTTGCTACTTAGAAATGCTCCCAATGTGCCCGAAACTTTCACACATTGCTGCATGGGTACTTAGAATTGGAAATCAATCCTCAAATTCAACCCAAAGTTATGAATTACGTCTATTACTATTGAAATTAACCCATATTTAAAAATTATGTTCTTCATTGCTGATTAGATACATAATTATGGAGAATTAAGGTTGCTTTCACACCCAGGTTTTCCCAGACTTGAGGGATCAGACTTCTTGCTACTATTTTACACACATAAGGCTGCTGAGATTTGAGAAATTAATGCCTGGAATGCTGCTACAAGTTTCTTTTGATTATATGTTCCAAGAGCCCTAATGCACAATTTACCTCCTTGATATATTTCCCTAATGTTCCTTGGTGATAGTTTAGGCACTAGGGTACAAACTCGCTAAATATGGAAGTTATAAGTGCACTGAAGAAAGTGATGAGAGAGTAGAATTGTTTAGGATTTGTTTTGGTCAATTTTGTGGCATGGGGAGAATCCCTCTAAGGTAATTCTTTGAAAGAATCACCCTCTTATGGTATCCTACAATAATACGAAAATATAAGCAACAAGCCCACTATTGGTGAAAGCCAAAGAACCCTAAATAGTGAATTCATAACAACATTGAAGGGAAACACCTAAGAAATACTTTGAGGGAGTTTCTAGTAGTTAACCTCAGTCATATTTGTAGACCTTTAGCAAGGATTCATGGCTACATGATGCAGGAGAATAGGCTCAAATGATGAAGTCACTTATGACTTCACAAAGTTTAGTGGAATCTTCTAGAAGAGAGTTGGGTCTCTTGTAATTTTCTGTTTTTTTTAAAAAAGATGATTGAATAAGTGGAGAAGGACTCTCTATCCTTTCCAATATAATAGATAGGGTTTGTTTTGATAGATAGAGGTGGTTGAATAATCTTAGGAGTTAGTTAATGAGTCAGTTAACCGAGTCACAAGTTTCGATCCTATTCCCATGGATATGAAACAAACTTTCTTTTTTGTATTTAAACACAATAGAAATAAATTGTAAACAGAGATGAAAGTAGCTCAATAGATTTTGGGATAACTCATAGAAACTTAGAATAACTCGAGAATCTTAGATAGCTTGGAGGCTTGTAGAGCTTGAGAAGGAGGTAGTATATTGATCTAGGAAAAACTCAAAACTACTTGTTCTTTGAGTAGAAGTGACAATGTATGGGTCTGTATCTATTAAGATCAATTTTATTTCAGGTTCATGCTCTAGAAGTTTTAAATGTTTTTTCTCTTTTTAATGTTTATTATTTTTAACGTTTATTAATATTTTAATGTTTATTATTACTTTAATGTTTATTATTTCTTTTTGGGTGGTTTCTTTTTATTTTTGGGAGCTATGAGTATGGGAGGGATTTCTTTTCCATGTGTGGTGATACATCCACTATCAAGAATATTTTCAAGACATTTACAGGGAGCACAATATGAGTGCTGATGTTTTATCCAAGGAGCACTTTCTGTTAAGATGGGAAAAGTCTCCTATATTGAGATGTTGGATGGAGAGTCTACTGGGAGTGATACCATCCCATTCTTTTAAGTTATGTTATTCAACATACTTGTTGTGGGCTGTGGCTTACTCATCTTTCTTAGTAAAGATTTGAGTTTTTTTAGCCTTTGGCTATGCTCTACTGACAACTCCTTTTGATGAGTTGTTTTCATGGCATATAAATGCCTTAGTTCGGGGGGATTTTCACTTTACCCCCTAGGTGATTCCTTCTATAAGGCTTTAGGGATCTTTATGTGCTTCTTTGGACTACATGGAATGTCTTTTTGGTGTTGGATTGAGGATTTCTTTTGTACACGCTTTGATGATGGGCTGTAGGATAATTTTTTGACATGGACTGGGTACGTTTTATTGACAGAAGTATAAGATATAAGATTATTTTTAAATTATTAAAACCAATTGAAAATGTAATTTTGCAGTTATAGAAAATGTTTGTTGTTTTTACTAGTTGGGATTCCATGATAGTTTTTTGTTCTCTGTATCTTATTGATTATGTTTGTTATTTATTATTTTAAAAGTGGTTAAAATTGTGAAAAAGGTAACAATCCTGATTCGCATCCCCCCTTTCAGTTTTTTCCAATATTGTAACATTTAAATGATTATGTTATTAGGAAGATGAGATGACCACATGAGCTTCCTTTTCCAGTGATGATCATTATGAACTTCCACTCTTTGCACGAGACACGTGAGACATATTACCTCACACAATTGAGAAGGTCGAGTCGGGTAACATACCCTCACATTGACTTGATGTCCAAACTATCTTTTCCTTTTTGCCATGTCATCATCCTTTGTGATCAACCTTAATATTACTTTTTGCAATGTCATCATCCTATGTCATCAACAACCTTTTTCCTTTACTATTGTATCTGTCATCTCCATCCAAGTGGTCATACAATATAGTTGAAGAATATCTTTATAAGATCAAGCTTCCCATAACAGATTTAGTTTAGATGTACCTTTCAAGTGTTTAACTTTATCATTGAAATTCTCGTGACATCTAAGGACATGCCCACATAATGAATGTATCAACAATCATCTAGTAAATTCATAAAAGGTAAGCATAAATCAATGACAACATCACAATGATGCTTCACTTTATTTTCTTTTATTTATCTAACCATACTGCTCCCCATATCAATATGTAGAATAATTGCTCCCCCTGAAACCTTGCTGGTCTGTTCATCTCAAGATATTTATTTATGCATTTTACTTTATCTAATTTCTGTAAACATATTGTAGCTAATTTATTTCTGCATTTTACTTCATCTATTGCTATAGTTTCCTGCTGGCATTTTCAACCTTTTTGTGCATATTTGCGGGCATTTGTATGGACCTGCGTGCATATGTTTGATGCTCATGGGAATTTTATAAGGTAGCGCATGCATTTTATCAGTCCAACGAGCATTTTCAAACTAGCTAGAGGGCATTTCTGAATAGGCTGTGGACATTTTTCGAAGTCAACTGCTTATCCAATTTGGAGAATTGATGTAAGTGTATTCTGCAACTTAAATGTGGGCATTTTTAACTAGTTGTGGGAATTTTTACAGGTTGCGGGAATTTTTACTCTATTGCTCTATGGGCATTTTTATTTCTCTATTTCCCTGTGGGAATTTTTAACTAGCTGCAGGCATTTTTACTCTCAAGTGCAGGAATATTTGAGGCTTGAGGATATTATTGAGGCCTGGACGACATTTGTCTCCTCAACTTGCGGACATATTGGGGACCTTGCATTCATTTTAATGACATCTCCTTCACTCATGCTGGCATTTTTCTTCTGCCTGTGTGCATTTTTCTAAAGCTTGCCTATAAGTATTGCATATTTATGCATGCAAGACTAAGATAAAATGCTCGCAGCTAGTCAAACATGTCCACAGGGAAATTTTCAACCTTTTGTGCATTTTTGCATGCATTTTCATTCCATATGCTCACATTCTTTACATCAGCTACGAGGATGACCCAAAAATTGTTTTGAATACTTGTTATGTACTTTGCAAGACCTGTCCACATCATATTCTTTTTGCATTCTTGCACCCTTGCGTTCACCTTAAGAGCCCTTGTTAGGTGCCATCCACCATATCTCTACCTTATATGAATTTTTTTGGAGTACTTTGCTGTTGTTTTTTATTGCGAGTGGGTCATATTGCTGTGCTGCTACTATTTTTTATTTGTGAGGGTTGGATGATCTATTTTATGGTCTTTTCCAGTTCTGAGTTCTCTCCTTTCACAGGTATGTTGATCTAGTTGAGTCTCATGAAAGTAACCTAACATGAATAGGTTGAAGTTTGTTTCAAAGTATTTTTTTTGAGGATAAGGGAGCTCCTCCCTAACATCTTATATTGATTTTATAATTGGTTCAGACCTGATATATCATGCTACTGTTATATATTGTTGTCTTTCATTAACAACTTAGATCTGATATAGATCACTAATGTTATTAGTGTTATTGTTTTAAGTACTTTAATGGTCATTGTAACTCATTTTTTCTAGGACATGTTGGTCATGAAGGATATTGAGGTATGGTTTTTCTATGTTGGACATGGTTGTTTTATTGTTTCAACTTTGAGTTTGAATATTTAAGAAAAATAATTATAAAATGAAAATGATCTGAATCTACCTGAGAGTTTGTAGCTTTCCTCAAAATGAGCTGAAATGTGTGCATTAAACATTTTTATGGATCTTGTGTCTTTAGAGTGGTGCCTTGTGCAATCCAATGAAGTGAAAGAAAGAGAAGTTCTTGCTCCTGGTATAGGACTAGGATGGGGTGCTACTAATGGTGGATTTTTCTTAAGGTAAGTAATTTTGGATTATTTTATGATGTATGAGTGAATAGTAGCATTGAATGCCAATATTCTGGATAACTCAACTGCATGATCTGTAGCATATTTTTCAGTTATTTCTTAAGTTCATGTGGATATTTAGGAAAACATCATAGTGATGGGTCATCCTAAGAAATGTTAATATATGTTAACGATTGAGACATTCAAATTTTTATTAGATTTGAGCAAATAGACCTCAAGCGACATATTTACCTCCATTAAGATGTCACTCTTATTGACCTTTCCATGACCACATCATGTTATAATGTGTAATTTTGTTTGTGGTCTGGTTCTAGTCAAATAAGATAGAAATGTTTTAAATATAAGTTCCAAGGAGTTTACTATTTTGCAGCCTGAATATCCAAACAATGAACACATATATGTTTATTCACAACATCCTTGTTGTTGTTTTAATTTGTGAAATCAAAATCACACACAATGCTCAAAAGAAAAGTATGGTATATATCATCTATTGTATACTCACTTGGAATCGTAATTGAGAGAAGATAATGTTCTACGTTAGTTGCTACAACTATAGTGTATAAGAAAAAAGAAGAGGAGATTAGTAACTGATGCATAGGAAGAGTGTTTCAGTAATTATCTTTCTATATTTATGGATGGACCTATATTTAGTGTACAGATTTTTCTCTCTTGCTAGTCACTTGTTTTCAATGAAGATAACTTTAAATTTTTTATGGTGGATATTTTGGTTTTTAACCTTCTTAATCTTATATCACCCAATTATATGCATATAAATGACACCAATACCGACTTTAGTGACTTTGAATCCTTTTGCAGCTTTATGAGTTAACATTTCATAGGACTCGACATTTGAAGAATCCATAAAATGAAAATTTACGAGTGAAGGTATTTGCAATTCCTGACAAGGGTGTTCTTGATTTTTACATGTATCACGACTTGTCTTGTTTTTGGTAATTGCGTGAGCATAATATCTATATCAAAATGATTAAGGGTAATTTTTTATATCAATATTCTATCTGTGTAGAAATTATGACCAGTAATAGATTAATTTCACTCACAACAAATTACAATTGATCATGCAAAATTGTCAACAATGGAGACTGAAAATGGAGCTGTAACACAAAATTATATTAACTCAGTGTACAATAGCCAACCCTGTAATAACATAGGCTACTGAATAAATAGAATACATGAAGAAATTGAATGCATGAGGAAGCATCCAAATCTAGCATAAAGAAGGCTTACCCAAAATAGGCAAATCCCCCATAGGTGTAAAAAGCTGATCCCAAATCTGTCATGAGGCTCACGAATTGGCAAGGGTGCATGGGCAAGCTAATGAGTGGTGGAATGGTAGCTCATACATGCTTTTGCATGGAGGAAAGAGTGGATGAGGAAGAGGCAACAAAGCTGATTCACCTCACCTAGTCTTGCTTTCCTATGTGCCTTAAAACACTGAAAAAGCAAGGAATAAAGCAGAAAAAGCAGATAGGCACCTAGGAGGCCAGGAATAAAGAAGATTTGATTCTGAAGGCTTTCCCAAGCGCTACATGATTCAAAGATGGAAAGTTTGACCTCTATGGATAGGCAATTAGCAACTTGCACATGGTGGGACTCATGGACTAGGCAAATAAGACAAAAATAAATGAATTAATGTCTAAGTGGGTAAATACTATGGGTTGATTATTCTAACACCCCCCTTTAAGCCTGAATTTATGAGTAATAAATCAAAATATAGGGCCTAGCAACAAGGCTTAGTCACCCTTTTACATATTGCAAGTCCATATGAACCAAGGAAAGAGGCAAAACCAACTTGGGAAAATCCTCCCTTAAACATGGACTGTAAAACAAAATTGTAGAATCTTGTCTCCACTCATGCTTTGACAGCATGATCAGCAATCCCCAGCAATGATTTGATATTGTT
>LPNX010829519.1:40732-51341 GCA_001517045.1 Pseudotsuga menziesii | reverse complement strand
ATGAGCACTTGTTCATTTCACCTTTGTTTTTCTTCTTCTGGGTATTTTTCTTGGAACCTTGTTGATCCTCTGGAGACTGCTTCTTGTCTCTTCCTTTCTCTGGTAAATTTTTAGCTTTCTTCTTGCTTTTTGAATCCACCTTCGAATCTCCAGCAATCAAATCTTGATCTTTGGATGGTTTGATGGTGCCCATCACCACTAGCTTGTCTTCTTCTTGTGTGAGAGATTCCATGAAATCTGCAAGGCTAGGCATCTTCCAGGTTCGAGCTGTGAGTTTTGTGGCATAGAAGGTCGAAACAAAGACTGAGTAGTCAGGTCCTAGCTTCGAGAGGATGTCCAATACGAGCTGATCATATTTCTTTTCAATACCACACTGTT
This sequence comes from Pseudotsuga menziesii, assembly GCA_001517045.1. Taxonomy (NCBI): domain Eukaryota; kingdom Viridiplantae; phylum Streptophyta; class Pinopsida; order Pinales; family Pinaceae; genus Pseudotsuga; species Pseudotsuga menziesii. The sequence goes on along the minus strand of LPNX010829519.1, from coordinate 50,963 downwards.
TCAGCTGCAAAACTAGTGCTTTGAACTTGGAGAAATATAGCTGCGGTGATTCAAAATTACTAGGACTCAGGGAGATCAGCTCATTTTCGATCTGGTGTCCCCTCATCTCATCTGTCTTTCCAAAGAGTTCAGAAAGTTTCTCCCATACTTGATCCGGTGAAGTTAATCCATCGAGATGGAAAAGGAGGTCTCAGGAAATACTGAGACATAGGAGGCCATAGGCCTCATCTCTTCGATTGTGCCATTTGATCTTCTCTGCAGCAGCATTGGGCTCTGCTTCTATAGCCATAGTCACCCTGTAGAGTCCTTTCACTCTCAACAATATCTCCATCTCTACTTTCCATTCAAAAAATTTGAAAGGAGTGAGGATAGTTTTCTGTGAATCCATAGCTTTAGAAAATATGTCCCGGCTGTCAGTAGAAGGCTCCCAGTCTTGATGTTGAACCTGCAAAGAAATTTTTGAAAGGAGAGTAACAACCTACAATGGCTATGATACCATGTATAAATTCTGACCAGCAATAGATTAATTTCACTCACAACAAATTACAATTGATCATGCAAAATTGTCAACAATGGAGACTGAAAATGGAGCTGTAACACAAAATTATATTAACTCAGTGTACAATAGCCAACCCTGTAATAAAATAGGCTGCTGAATAAATAGAATACATGAAGAAATCAAATGCATGAGGAAGCATCCAAATCTAGCATAAAGCAGGCTTACCCAAAATAGGCAAATCCCCCATAGGTGTAAAAAGCTGATCCCAAATCTGTCATGAGGCTCACGAATTGGCAAGGGCGCATGGGCAAGCTAATGAGTGGTGGAATGGAAGCTCATACATGCTTTTGCATGGAGGAAAGAGTGGAGGAGGAAGAGGAAACAAAGCTGATTCACCTCACCTAGTCTTGCTTTCCTATGTGCCTTAAAACACTGAAAAAGCAGGGAATAAAGCAGAAAAAGGAGATAGGCGCCTAGGAGGCCAGGAATAAAGAAGATTTGATTCCGAAGGCTTTCCCAAGTGCTACATGAGTCAAATATGGCAAGTTTGACCTCTATGGATAGGCAATTAGCAACTTGCACATGGTGGGACTCATGGACTAGGCAAATAAGACAAAAATAAATGAATTAATGTCTAAGTGGGTAAATACTATGGGTTGATTATTCTAACAATATGATCTACATCCATTTTATTAGATCAATTTAAACACAAACTCTTTTCTGCAAAAACATCTTACTTGTCTTTATGATAATATTACTATTCTATGTTGTTTGTCTATGCTCACATTTTGAGTTTATCTTTGATGGTCATTTTAATAGAGTTATATTTTCTATCATGATATTCCATTGTGACGTTGCTTGAGTAGTGACTGTGAAGGAATGCTTGTTTTATTTTAGACAATTGGGCCTTATTATTGGCATTAAATGACCAATATTGTATGGTTATGTTGTTAGATCAACAAGTTTATAAGAATTAACACCGTTTTTATATCAATATGCTCTTATTCCTCCTATGAATGGTTTTAGTAATCTTGTATGTTGAATGTGTAAGAATTGTAGAATAGTTACCTGACTTGTAGATTTGTATCACAATACTGTATCAACAATATAATACATGCTCTAGGTATTTTTTCCAGGTTTTGTGAATAGCCATGATAAACAATAAAATATAGTGTGTACTACACAATTAGAACACAATCATTGTTCCAGATTCCATCACAATCAAGGTATGTCAAGACTGCTGAGCATGATAATGGCATTGCTTCTAGGTTGGGAATGTTTCAAATTTCATATTCCAAGGTAGCATAACATAGAGCTGAAATATATCACTTGTTAAGTTGTATGAGGTAGGACATTTAGTATCTAATACTCATTTCCTACCAACATCATTGTAAGTTCCTAGAGGTATGCCTAGATTTGAAATACAATATTTTCTACGAATTCTATATATTTTTGTTAAAACATACACAGTAAACGTCGCTATAGCAACGTACTGGTGTTGATATAGAGACACAATAACGTTGCTACAGGGACACACCAGTGCTTATTCGGTTCTAATTTTCCATGAGCTATCGTCTCTATATTGATGCCTTGACATTGCTATTTTTTATGCCTATAGCGACACATTGTCATTGCTATTTCAAAAAATGTGTAGCGCTATAGAGACAAAAAGATGTCACTCTAGTGACGCACTATGAAATAGGCGCATAACATTCCCACAAACCTCTGTCACTATAGCACCTCCAAGACGTTGCTCTAGCGGTGCATTATCACTTAGGCGCATAAATTTGCCACAACCCTTCATTTCTATAGTGACTCCAAGACGTTTCTATAACGACACATTATGACTTAGGAGCATGAATTTGCTGCAATCTTCCGTCGCTATAGTGCCTCCAAGATGCTACTATAGTGACGCCTATAGGTTTTCAAATAATAGGCCACAATCACCACATGTCATCGATGTTGTGTTGCTATATCGATGAAATATTCGAAGTGTGGCTAATGTGATGATAATTATGCAACAAAAATTTGGTCTTCTATTCGTTGCCAGAGAGATATAAAAGTGTTGCTATAGCAACGATTTTCCATGGGAAAAAAGTTCACATGTACTAGGTTTACCTCATGACTCTATGATTACCAATTACAATAGTAACATCTCGATGGAGGAATACGAAATCTCCCTTGGTGTACATCAGTAAAATACATTTAGAATATCCTTTGAAGTTACAATATTTCAACAATGAGAAGCAAGGGTTATCTTCTTATCTATTGAAAGGGTATTCACTTATCCCTTTTTGATGTGGGGTGGAATTGAATGTTGGAATTTTGGGTAATGTTCCTATTTCCAAGGTATGAAAATCATCCAAGCTTTGCCATTGTATTCCACTTAGGAGTGAAAGAGATGTACTCGGGTTAAGAATAGTGGGAAGAATACCTCACTTAGTTTTGACCCTTGGAATGTATTAAATCAAATTATGTAAATGATGTAAATGCTAGTATGGAGCTCAAGTCCAAGGCCCAACTAGTGAATGGCTAGGAATCTATAATGTAAAAATTTCTATATGGGCCATGTGGTTGTTAGATATCGGTATCTCGGTAGGTTATTCTATGTTAGGGGAGGCTAACAACATAGAATGAGCTGAGGTGATTCGTAGACATATATTGTAAAGTTGGATTTATAACACCTCATGTAAATAGTAAAGGGTCCATAGTATTATGTGTCCCATGGTCTTGGGTCCATGGTATTATTTTTCCAATGGTATTTTCATGAGTGTGATATTATAAAAGAAGCCTTAGAGTATGATTTCAAATCATAGTTGTAAGAGATGGGTTCCTCTTGTAGTGGGCATCCAGGTCTAAGTTTGAGATCATAGTTTTTCCAGGGGATATTTACTTCTCTATTGTGTATTAGATCGAGGGTGGATCTAGAGTTTGTCTATCCAGTTTGTAGAGAGTATTTGGGGCATATTTAGTGTGGTTTGGTCTCAGAAATCCATAGGTTGTGGCTAGAGGTATTTTTGAGGATTTTTTCTCTAGATTCGAAGGGTTTATCTAGAGGACTGATGTAGTTCTGTTGTAAACAAACCCCACAATAAGACGAAGACAACATCTATTGTTTTCCCATGAGGGATTGGTATTTCTAGCGTAAATCCTTGTGTATCTTGTGTGTATGATGTTTGTTTCTGCTACGCATTTATATGGTTGTTTAGATAATGTATTTCAATTTTAATGTTCAGTTCTACAATATAGTTATTTGCTAATTTGTAATTGAATAAAACATTAAAGAAGTTGTAAATCAAGGGTTTAAACATAAAATTTCACAGTGGTGGGATTGTCATGATGACTCAAAAGATATGTAATTATTATATTAAAAAATTGATTAAATGGCCCAAGATGTTTGTGTAAAGAGCACTAGAGGGGATACAATTCAATAAGAGGGGAAGAAGAAATGGGGCATATAGGAGATTAAATCCGTTATTTCCAAGTGTCAAGTTTAGAACTGATCCATTTGATACCTTGTGCCTTAAATGAGACAATTACTTCCTTTTGACATATTAAATCCATTCATTGAATGCATGTGTAAGGTTGGGGGGAAAATTCTCGTCATGTAGTTATGAAAGCATGGGATGAATATAGTTTTGTGACAAATGTAAGAGTCCTTCCTTCTATAATCATAAGTTATGCCAATTGTCTTTTCAATATCCTCTCATATTATTTGGAGTCTATCATCGATTTCTCATGCATAATTTCACACAAGGTAGAGTTTTTAATGTTGTTCTCTCGATTGCCAATTACAGATTGTGAAAATAACTAAAAAATAAAATTGTGAAGGGGAAATTCCAGACATTAGAGGAAGGTTGATGGCTCTAGATGATCATAGATGCAGGGAAAGATAGGAACTATTAAGATTCCCAGGTGGGGTAGACAAGTATATTCTAAATAAATCCAATCAAAGACACCACAGAGTAGGCGTTAAAGCACAATTTCCATTAAGATGTTATGCATATTTATACAATATGGAGACTCTTGGTTTCACATTCCCAATATGTCTCTTGGAATTATTAGATGACTATTCATATTCACCTAACCCTATTGGATTAGGTTCCAACATCCCCCCCTTAATCTCAATGGGTGTAAAAGAGTCCATGTAGAGAGATAAAATTTGGAGAAGGATAGCTGAAATTGGTTTAAGGTGCTCTTTGAATCAAAATATAGTGTACATCGATATAGTCTACTAAATGGGTGGCTTTGGATGACCAAAAAAATCTGGAACTTGGCGCTCACTCTAGTACTAGCTTAGTGGTTCCCTCTATAACTTGGTGCTAACTCAGGCTCTGGCTCACTGGTTCCTTCTGGAACTTGACACAAAGGCTTAGCGGTCCCCTATGGAAAAAGGTGGTTTAAGGAATACCACAAACCAAATCCATTTTGGAAAAACATGGATCTGAATCTGGCTCTGGCTATAACTTTGAATTGGATATGTGGCTTTAGCTCGATACTATGGAAACTAGAACATGGTTCTGGCTATGGCTCTGGCACTGGTTCAGGTTTGCTCATTCCCACTTGCTTGTTTCTGATTTTCAATCAATCCCCCCTGTCAGGAACAAGATGAGGAGAATAAAATATTTGAATAGTAGGATGTGTGATTACTTTAGAAAAAACTATTTCGTCTGACACACACAAACACATACACACACACAGACATCTTCTCGGATGTTAATGACCATTTCCAAGAAGTGATACACCCTTAATGAATCTTTTCTCTTGTAGGTTTCTTCAAAATGAAGCATATGTTTAAAGAATGGGTATGCTTTCCACAATGCTTACAAAGGTGAATATAAAATTTCATATGGACAACTCGATCATAATGTTTACATTTCAAACACTGAACTATATTAGATGAATATGAACTTTATTTAACAACCCAACACTCTAAAATTGGATTCATGTCTTGGAGTAATAAGGAATGTGAAATGTCATCCTTTTCATATCCAAGACTGATTTTGTGCTTGTTATCTACAATCTATTCCCAAAGTCCAATGATGGGTTTGTAAAGAATAATATGAACATGTGTATGGAAAAAATAATCTTCTGTTTCTTTTTCTTTTGAAGTGGAGCCATTGGTTTGATTATGTGCTTATGAAGTAGCATAGTTATTTGTAGGTTGCTGAAAAGAATCACAAATAATTTTGTTCTTAATAAGAATGAGTTCATAATGCATTTTTTCTTGTTGGATATACCACTCAAGTTGTAGAAACTCAAGTGTGTCTTGTGAATATTAAACATAATCTCAAATATGAGTGGTAGTTGTCTTGTTAACCATGACAATGTTGTCGACAGAAGAGAGAAGTAGAGTATTCAATAACTCTACTAAACCACTAATTCTAACCATTGATAAACTACAATTGAAGGTTCACTCAAATAAAGAAGGGATTCTTGCAATTCCACCCTTCTACAAATAAACTAAAAAATTGAAGTCTCAAACTCAATAGCTAGAGGGTTTCAACTTCTACCGAAAATACACCCAAGTATAATGCAAGTCAACTAGTAAACTTGCAAAAAATGACTATTTGCAGATTATGCAGAATGTTTCTTATGCAAATGAATGGTTTACATCATAGTTGTTTGATGATTGATGCTTTGATGTGGAGCTTAGGCCATTGAAACAAATAGGCCTCTATGAACCAAACATAAATCAATTGATTTTTTTGCTACTATTTGCTCCTTACAAAATAATTTATTTTCTCTACAATAACAATCTATGCAATAGGACTTGCACTATAGCTTCTTGTAATACAATTTTAAAAAATTGTCACCACAAGCCAATGCAATATAAATACATGCAACAAGTTTTTCAATACAATCTGCATGCTCTTCAATAAAATGTTATATATGCTAAGATGCCAGAATTTTGGAATGTTCTCTAAACTTTTGAAAGAGGCAAAACCTTTTATTGAAGATGGAGTCAATCCTCAAAACGTTATTGACACTTTTTTAACAAAATATTATTTGGCAATCGACAAATTTAAATGACTTATTATCAAAGAGTCTTAGAATAAAGGAAATATCTTCTTCACAAATATGCTACAAAAATTCAATTCTCGCTAGCTCACTCGAATAAAGGTCGGAGTCTCATCTGCAAGGAGAACTGAGTTCAATTCCTCTTAGGGGTGATTTAGTTGGGAGGTGCCACTGAAAATCCATCCAAGTTGAGGTTGGTGTGGTCTAGAATGGGTGTTATCCTTGAGTGATTTTGACAGCTTAGATTCTAATGGGTTGTGGCTTCTCAAACCATAGGCCACTCTTGCAAAATAGAGAGATTCGAGAAAACAACAAAAATATGCTAAAAAAATATGTGGAAGTGATATATTCATAGGGATGTTGACATGAGGAGATATAGAGGTAACCCACCGATAGCAATACAAAGGCGATTGAGGTTCATTGCACATACTTCTAAGCAACTTTCACTTCTCACACAACTCTCGCACATAGGTTACACATAGACAGTAGCACACCCACAAGATCCTTTAGTATCGACACCATCGAGTAGGAAAACATCACACAATTTGTCTTTATACTTTTAGAAAAGAGTCATATTCTCCTTGAGAACTTTCCTCTTGCATATACCAGTCTCAAGCAAATGGGTCATGCACCACACACATTGAGATTGCAACCCAAGCAGATGCATGTATGTCGAGTTCTTTCCTCCACGTAGAGAACAAGATAATATTTTCAAATTATTTGTTCAACTTATCCAAGTCCTTAAAGAATCAATAGAAAATAAGATCAATATATGTTATGGAGCTTAATTTCGAGCTTGTGAAAGCTTAATAAAATGGAAGTACATGAATATGCATAATCTCCAAGGGTCACTTAAAATTAGACAAAAATGAATAACCAAATTCCAATAAATACAAAGGTTGTTGTTCACAACTAGATTTCCTTCGAAGATTGCATCCAACCTAATTCATCAGGTTTGATTTACATGAATGGAGAAATTTTCTCCATTCTTTCTATGTGTGAGAAATATGGGACACAAGTAATTCTTGACACTTATTTGTCTAGGCTCGAATTTACCTTAGAATAGTCTATAATATGGAGTTTCTAATTAGTATTTTTGAAATCATATAATCCATCATATTCCTTCTTTATTCTCATAGGTTCATCACACTAACTGTCGATCTCATCTTAACTCACATGTGATTGATTGAAGCATTCAAAGAATTTCCCATGATGAGTTGACCATATGGCACTATAAAGTACACTATTAAAAACTATTAGAAATGCATGGTAAAACAAAAAATATTTTGTCAGAAGCTATTCATCGATAACAACAATTTGAAGAATTTTTTTGAGTATATAAATAAGAGTTTCAATGGTGTCACACCCAACAAATTACGAGGGTAAAACAATCATTATAAGGCGGCCTCTTGAAAATGATACACATGCGGTAAAACTAGATGTAGGAAACATTAAAGAAGCTATTATGAGAACAATTGGGCTATGCATCAACAATAATTCATGGATAGGCATATTGGGTTATTGTAGTTTTGTAACTATGGTTGTCGATGATCAAGTTATGCAAGCTTTGCAGTTGCTGCTCACCACCATGCTAACCAGACCATTATATTTAATGATACGAACACACTAGAGATCACAACTCATCTAACATAGTTAGTCAATATTTGATTCATCATTTTCTTTCACAGACTTCAATGCGTAGAGAATGGCAATAACTCCACACACTACTGTCAACATGCAACAATAGCTCTAGCTCTATTAGGTATACACATCTTATTGCAGGAAAAACCTTGATGTTTCCATTAGTGTTCTCATATCTGCTACCTGTGTTTTACCAGCATTTCTCTTGAGATTCATAGGGATAGGAAATAGGCACCTCAAATGTCCATAACGTTATGTATTTCCAAACTTGACAACAATAATAACACAAGTAGTCAATCACTTTCTAGAGCATAGAATGGTATTTTCTAGTGACCTTTAGTCTAAAAAATCACGAAGAGATATAATTCACCAATGTGAGGGAAGTATCGCCATAGGTGAGAGTGGTATCATCATGTAGGAGAGAGAGGTTAGGTATGGAGCCTGATTATTATTTTAGCCATGTTTGAACTCTCAGATGACAAACATAAGGGGGGGGAGTCCATTTTTGTCCGTTTTTCGGCCATTGAAATGTGGCAAAAAATTGCCTTGTAAAATGTTGTAATTTCATAGTCAATGTGAGTCATTCATTATTTCTCAAATCTAACGGTAGAATTTATGTTATGTATTTTATCCCTAGAAGGAAAAACTATTTTGTATGAGGAATCATATTATGGTTGTGTATTGTATTTTGAAAGACGAGACTGAGAGAAAGAGCGAAGAGGAATTTGCAGCAGATGTGGTGTAGGTTATATCCCTTCATTTTGCTGGAAAATTTAATATAAAGGATTGGCAATTTCTATGTGGACGTATCCCATCATGGGTGAACCAGTTATATTGGTGTCTCTCTTGTAATGTGTTTATGTGTTTTATTTCTGCATCTTGTTTTATGTTATTGTTATGTGATCCTGTTTTCTAACAAGAAAGAGAGATGGATGTTTTGGCTTGTGATCTTGGTATCCATTGATGGATATGGTTAATATTTGGGAGAATGGCCAATATCACCCACAATTTAGAGGAGGCCCACATGAATGGAGAGTTCACATATGGAGATAAATTTTGGGTTTGACCTTGAATTTATGGTTTGGGAATATAGATGAAGTGTGCAAGGGGAAATCACAGTTTAAGAAGAGAATGAAAATAAATATGGAGCATGGGATATGGAGAGATGATGAGGGCACATAGAGAATAATACAGGTGCAACAACTCTCATGCAAAGATGAAGCAAAATTCCCAAGAAGAGAAGAATGGATGAGGAGAGTAGGTCTAAGGATAACAAAGACAAAGCTGGCAGGAGGGCACATAATGTGTTAGCAAGGACAATTATGGCAGTGCCATAGGCCATAGGGCCAAAATGTTCTGATAGCACTATTGGGATTTCCAGGTAGGGCAAACAAACAAATACTAAACAAATCCAATCATTGACACCATAAAATATGCATTAAAGTACAATTTCCATTAAGATGTTATACATATTTATACAATATGAAGACTCTTGGCTTCACATTTTCAATATGTATCTTGGACTTCTAAGATGACTATTCATATTTGCCTAACCCTAATGAATTAGGTTTCGATAGGAAAATGTACCCATTGCATACTTGGTACTCCATGAATTAATGTTACATGAGGTTCTACAACAACATACAACAGGTTGGACTCTTTTTCACACACTAGTAAAAACTATAAGGGTTGGATATCTAGAGGTAACTGTGGAGTAGTGAAGATAAATGCCTTCCTTGTTTTCTGTGGGGCAGTAGAAGAGAGTGTCATGGCTGGGATGGTTGAGTGATATTCTTATAATTGCTCAGAGGTGATTAGTTTGGTTAAGTATGAAAGCAAATGGTTTTTGGGTTGAGAGAGAGAAGTATATAGGTATTTCCTTCACTGTGGTGGCCTCATAGCTTGGCTTGGGGGTGGTATTTGTAGTTGATACCTATTGGTGGGTGGAAAATCAGTCTTACATGACCATTTTCTTGAATATTCTTTTATGGAAAGATAAGTGATGTGGATCAGAGCAAATTTCCTAGTATACTTGACACTATACCTTTTTTAAGGGGGTTTCCCCATTTC
>LPNX010829519.1:8411-40686 GCA_001517045.1 Pseudotsuga menziesii | reverse complement strand
GGGGGGGGGGGGGGGGGGGGGGGTTGTTGGTGTACATGCACTTCCATGGGCTCACTTAAGCTATTTTTCCTTGATTTTAGGAGTAAATGTTCCCCATTCCACTATTTTAGGGAGGAAGGTACCCTCCTCCATTGTTTTAGGGAGGAATGCACCCTCCTCAATTGTTTTAGGGAGGAAGGCACCCTCCTCTCTTCTAGGGATTAGTGTTACTTCCTTGGTATTGGAATTCTAGTTAACTCCAAATGTGCACCTCTCTTGCATTTTATGGATAAATTAATTGATGTGGCTCATGCATGTTAAGTTAACTAAGCCTCACTCAATAATTTTGTGTTAGTTAACACTACTTGGATCATGCATGCCAAGTTAACTAGTCTCACTTAGTAGTTGTGAGCTAGTTGACACCACTTGCTTTGTCTAAGCTTAAATAACTCCTTCATGAGGGCCAATATGCATGCAAGTGCACATTCACTGAAGTCTTGCAGTCAATTAATCCTATCTAAGGTGATTTGATTTGGCCTTGCATTCTCTCTTGCATTCTATTGCATTTTGTATTGTAACCCTCATCTTTGATGATCATTCTTTTATAGGTTAATTAAGATTATTCTATTCTAATTATTTTGTCTCTTCTTCTATGATTTGGTTTCTGTATTACTGCTATAATTAACATCTATATCAACGGGTTCAAAATCTCACATGGTATTAATGCTATAGAGAATTTAAGGGAGTAGTATATTGAGTGGATGTTTAAACATCGAATGTAGGACAACCCTCTTCTGCAAACTTTAAATAATTTATATGATCTCTATAGATAATTTTAGAGGGTCTATCATAGCTCATCCAAAATATTTTTCTGTCATCTCAAATGGGTCTTTGATGGGATTTGAAGTCAATATCTAGATCTTTGAAATTTTCCTATATAGTGTTACATGACTATCCCATTGTGTAGTGCATATGTATTGGGTGTGCATGGGTGTGGTCCTTTCATTTTGGGGGTCTAGGGGCGGAGTCCCTAAGGAATTTTTTTTCTAGACCCTTCTATTGTATTTTAGTTCCTTTTGGAACCCTTGTATGTATTGTATAAAAGGGGAGTGACCCTTGACATTTTATCATAAGTGAATAAAGCATTGTAATTTTTTTGCTGAGTAATAATAAATGATAGAAGCTTCCATTGCACCGTGGTTTTACCTGTACATACCAATATTTCCACATAAATATCATGTTCTATTTTTATTGTTGTTTGCTTCAGTTTTTTATATTTTTATCCAACATATGGTATCATAGTCCATAAAACTTGCAGGGATAGTGTTTTCTACGAGTGGGAGTCATTACAATGATGGGAGGTTTAATTAAGTTTGAGATTGAGAATTTTGATGGAAATGATTTCTCCCTATGGGATATAAAGGTCGGGGATTTGTTGGTTTGAAACAAACAAGCCATATCCTTGAAAGGGGTTGTTAAAAAACCAATCAACAAGATGAATGAGGAATGATTAAAGTTGGTTAGGAAGGCGATTTATACAATTCATCTTTTCCTAGTAGACTCTGTGTTGTTCAATATTGCTGAATAAAAAAATGTGGAAGCCATTTGGGAGAAACTTAAGAAGATATATGAGACTAAATTGACAAAAAATAAGGTTTTACTAAAAAACAACTTATCATCTAAGGATGAAGAAGGGATCAACTATGTCAGATCATGTGAATGAGTTTAAAGGTAGAGAATAAGGGAAAAGTGATCATTTTACTCTATTCCCTCCTAGATACTAATTAAAATCACATGGTGGTTACCATTACCATTTCATCACTAGGAATTCTAAAATTTTACGATGTGGTAGTTGCTTTTATAGGATAATAATTAAGGTGAAAATCATCTCAAGATCCCTCTACTAGTGAAGCCCTATCTATGAGAGGTTGATGTAGAAAAAGGGGTCAACATGGTAGGTCACATTCCAGATCCAAGTCCAAAGGATGTATGATTAAAGGGAAGTGATGAACTTATGGAAAAGTAGGGAACTTGAGGAAGAGCGGTTGACATTTAAGGAAAGAAAAGAAGGATGAAAATATATATCAACCATTAGTCGAGTCTAGCATAATAGATTCAAAAGAAACAATAACATGTGATTCTTTTTATCTAAGTAACAATAGATCTCTTTTATACGCTTGGGTTTTGGACTTAAGTGCAACTTTCGACATGTCTCCACATAGAGACTAGTTTCTCAAATATCATCCCTATAGTGGCGGGGTGGTATACTTAGGTTTTGATCACCCTAGAGAAATTGTGGGAAGAGGGGATATTAGGATCAAGTTGGATGATGGAAGAGAAATGAAACTATGTGAATTAAGACATGTACCATATCTATAACATAATTTTCTCTCAATCAAGATGATGAATAAATATGGGTATTCTACTACCTTTGGAGATAATAATTACAAGGTTACCAAAGGAGCCATAGAGGTAGAAAAATGAGAATCTTATGCGATGATACGGTGACACATCATGTAGTGGAAGCATACTTAGGAAATGTTCTAGATGTAGTGATGGTGTGGCATCAACGAATTCAATATATAAATGAAAAAGGTTTGAAATTATTGCATGATCTAGGTATGCTTTCTTGGATTAAGCATTGCAATTTCAACTTATGTAAACAATGCACTTTTGGTAAATAGAAGAGAGTTTGGTTCACTGCAAGCTATGGTAAAATTTAACATCTTTTGAAACTTATTCATTATGATATATTTGAACTAGTCTCTACTTTGTCTATAAATGGGGCTAGATAATTTTTAACTTTGATAGATGATTATTATAGAAGAGCATGGGTGTATTTTTAGAAAAGTAAGTCTTAAGCATTTGAGAAATTAAAGGATTTCAAGTCACGAGTAGATAATAGTTTGGGAAAGTTTGTTTTACGTATTACATCAGATAACAAAGGAGAGTATTGTTCCAAGCAATTTGGTAAATTTTGTATGTAGGAAGGAATTAAGCACAAGAAGCTTCCTCCATATGCTCCATGTTAGAATATTGTCAACATATGAAATAATAACATAACATAATATACATTATGGAAAGTATTACTAGTCTATCCTTATATCTACCAAGCAACATAAAACATGAAGTAAAATTGGAGAAAAGATAACAACATGGCACCACCAATGTATGTGGTTCACCCAATATGGGATACGTCTACAGGAAGGGTTGCATCTTCCAGTATTTTGAAAATACATATGCAAGATTACATGGCATCCTCACATATGCATCACACCAAGGTCCATCACCTAATCATGTCACAATCATGTGTGTACAAATTGCATACACAACATGTGATGTGTGATGAAATACAATCAAAACATACCCAAAAGGGTCTTGTTCACCTCTCTTATATACCAAGAGGTTTGCATTACAATAAACCCCATAACACATGTGGGATACATGGATTTCCACCTCTTTATATAGAGAATGTTTACAAAGGATATAATTACATTGATGCATGTGGGGTAACTCTATTTTATAATATTAGAGTTATTTTATGCATTTAGATGATATTTTACCAATATATCACATAAGTCATCATCACATATTCTAACACTTCACAACAAAATGGTGTGGTTGAGTGGATGAATCACACAATCATGGGATGCACAAGAAGCATGCACAACACATTTGGGTTGGATAATGGATAATGGGTAGAGGCTATTAATAAAACTGCTTATCTTATAAATAAATTACTTGTAATTTTATTCAATGGATAGATTCCATATGAGGTTTGGTGTGGTAAGTGAGTTGATTATTCTCACTTTCATATCTTTGGCTCAACTTGAACTTAAGAAAATGTGTTTTTCTTGGTTATGATAATATAATAAAGGGGTATGAACCATGGGATCCTATTGACCACAAGGTAATTGTTGGTAAGGATGTCATTTTTAATGAAAAATCCATGACAAGGAAGGAGGTACAACAAACACTTGGATTGTACTTGTTAAAGTATAAATGAGTGAATGTGAAAATGAAGTTGTGAAACATAATTTCAGGGCTAGTATTTGGCACTGTTTGAGAGTTTGTTCTTTGTATGTCTAGAAACTCTACTAGAAATATGTTTTTAAAAATGATGTCAATTCTTAGGTTAACGTTTGTCAATTATGGTGCCAAGATGAGGTGCATATACAACTCATAAAAAAATGAGTGTTGCTGATTACATATGCTAAATTGTTAGACCATGCCTCTCTTTATGATTTTATAACTATTTTGGTTGCTCTAAGGAGGAGGATATAAAGTTTATTGTAAAAATTTAGTAGAATCCAATGTCTTATATTAAATGGGTGGTTTTAAGATAACCACAAACTTATAGATTTCAATAGTTGCAAAGTTATGGTTCTAGATGACAACAAATCATGTACCATGAAGGTGGTTTAAGGATGACCACAAACTCTAGAACTTGGATAAAAGGCTTAGAGGTTTTTGAAACATTTCAAAATTATAGAATAAGTTGTCTGTATTCTACTAAATGTGTGGTTTTAAGTTGACCACAAACTATGGAACTTGGCTCGAAGGCTCAAAAGCTCATGGAACATTCCCAAAAACTAGTAGAACATGATGTATTCTATTAAATGAAGAGTCACAACCTTGGCTATGGAAACAACTATGAGTTTGACATGATCAAGGATTTGGATCTGATCCAAGGAGAGGACGATGTATCAAATTCAATATGTGCTAATACTTGTGAATGAACTCTTCAATATGACATATATATATTCTTGGTTATTGATGAGCATTTCCAAGAAGTGATCCACCTGTAGTGAATCTTCTCTCTTGCAGGTTTCTTCAGAGTGAAGCATCTGTATGAAGAATGGGTCTATTTTCCACAATGCCTACAAGGGTGAATATCAAAACACTAATCTTTAATGTGTCCAACTTGATCACTGTGTTGACATGTCAAAATCTAAACATGTGTAGATGAAGATGACAATTTGTTGAGAAATCCTGAAACTGGATTGGCTTGGAGAAATTGAGAATGTGAATTGTCACTTCTTTATCATATCCAAGACTGGTTATGTTCATGTTATGGATGATCTCTTCACAATATTTGATGATTGGTTTGGAAAGAACAAGCAAACCCTCTGTATGCATACCTTCATCTTCACTTTATTTTACTTACGTATTAGGGCCACTAATTTGATTATGTGCTTTTGAAGTGGCATCATTCTATGCAAGATTCTAAATGGAATCATGAACAAATTCAGAATGTATTTCTTCTCATTGGAGCTGCAACTCATGCTATAGAAAATAAAGTGTAGTTTGTGATTGTCATGCACAATATCGAATGTGAATGAGGGTAGTCTTGTTGATCATGGCGATATTGTTGACAACATAAAACATTATACTGTTAAGTATCTCTACCAAACCATTTAGTCTCACCATGTTATTAAGGAATCACTCAAATGGAGAAGGGATTCTTGCAACTCCACTGTTTTACAAACAAGACTAAAAAATTCAAGAGTTTTACTCAGTACATAGAGGGTGTTGGTTTTTACTGAAAATGCACATGAGTACAATGCAATTCAATTGAAAAGTATAAAATGTTGACTCCAATACAACAATTAATGACGTTGAATTGGTTCTTGTTGATGTAGGCTAGAATCGAAGTGGTTTCAAGGTCACTGTCATCAAGTTTAGGTTGCTATCTAGTCCTCACAATCCTCAAGATATTTGTAGTAACAATCTATGTCATAGGCCTCTAGGATTTACTACTTTGGCTCTAGAAACGTGTCTTTCCAAGTGGACTTTACAAATACTAACAACTCCCTCTCAAGCAAAAAATGAGTGTTGGAATCAAATTGTAGAGTGGTGCTTTACCCTAATGAAGAAGACGTGTTTGAAGAAAATTGAGAGGCTCTACCCAATTCAAATGAAGTACTACTGCTAATGCTACTAAGGAAGTAGTTTTAATTGATGAGAAAGTGAAAAATGTATCGCACTATGTGATGAATCTAGCTTCATTTTTTTTGTTGAGTTTACACAAAGATTACAAGTTCTTTTATGGTAGATTGTTGCTATGTTAGATGGAGCATGTATTTCAACCAAATGGTTTGTAGTAGAATTTATTATGGTCTCAATCCAGATGAACAACCCATAACATTACAAATTCAATGCAGAAGCAATAGCTTGGAATCTCCTTCTAGATGCTATGTGGAATCCTCTCCTTTTAAATAAATTTTAGTTCAAGCCTTAACATACCTTCCCTCTCTCATTGGAACGCTCCTCGAAGAAGGTCACATTCAAAACAATGGAGGAGATCCTCAATATATTGCCAGAATTTTTACACATAATAGTTGATGGAAACAATGATTTGGTTGTACATCAAGTTCCAAGCATCCTCTGCAAGAATTTAATAGACAAAATATTCAGCGCCTCATGCACTTATGTCAAGACCATGGGCATAGAGGCATATCCCCTCCAAATACTCTTGAAGACATCCATCGATTTCTACGTTCAAACAAATCAGTTAGAAAATACACTTGATTTCACTTATGCAAATCAACAAGGATGAGAGCAGATCATAAAACCAATTTCCATGTCGCTGATTGCACTACTTATGAGATTACACTCTCTTTTAAAGAAAAAATAGTGTTTCCTTGAACTCTGTAAATTCTTCTGAGAAAATACACTTGTCAATATAGAATCATAACTTAAATCATATCTCCACCTGAATGATACTGTGACATGTAGAAGACTCCCTCACATAGTTTCCAGACAACAATTAGTGATAAGAATTTAATACCATGTGCGTCACAACCTTACAAATCTCTACGACAATACTCCATGTACTAATGGCTCTTCACAGCTCCACCAATAATCAAAAAATTCCCATGCACTAATAAATTAGTGTCCACATGCACTAAAGGAATGGAGAGGTGCAATTTCTAATGGGGCGATACACACCACCAAGATTTCATTGTTGTGTGACTTGGAAATGACTTAGTATATACTCATCAGTTGTATGACTTGGTCTAATCAGATGTTGAAGGAGACAATCTTTGTTTCAAAAGTCACAGAGGTTAGGAGAATTGCGAATCACTTTGTGCAATGATTCAAGAGAGCAAAAGAAGGACATCAGTGTGAATTCCATATTTCTTCACAGAATTAGAACAACATGTGAGAGATAAAAGATAATGTTGTTATCTAATGCATATACTACAATCAATATTGATTCTTTGTACAAAGGAATTGACTTCTATGCCATAATTAATATAGCTCACTTCAAGAAACAAAAAATCTCATAAAAGCGAATCAATTGATGGACTTGGAGAAGTTTATGGGGCATGTTGCAGAATCACAAGGAGACCCCATCATATAGAGAGTTGTGGGTTGATTATAGAGAAATCCCACACATAGAGAGAGTGAGGATGTTGCATAGGAAAATAAGATTAGGGTTGAGGTCATAGAGACTAAAAATAGTGAGTGCAAAGATATATAACATAGGTAGAAAAGAAGAGAGGTTGTTCACATTCACAAAGTAGTCAAGATAAAAACAATGAATAAAATTATCACCAATGGAGGAAACTCACATTCACATAGTTGGAGTTCATGCCAGTTGTGTGTGGATTACAGTGTTCATTGATTATGGTTTTCGAAGGGCACATAGGTTATCTTCATGCATAGACTATAGAGGACTCAATACACATGCTCTCACATATATGTAAAAGGAATGCAAAGCATAATACCTTAGAGATCACACAAAGACAAAAATCAAGGTTAGAATAAAAACCCTTGAGTGATACCTCAAAAGGGAAGAAGTGGAATAGAGCACGTTGTGCGAGACAAATGAAGACAAGAAAACTAGAGCATACTGTGCAAGACTTATGAAGGAAAACATGACACCTAATACATATACAACCTCACTCTTCTTTGATACCATTTTTATGTAACTTTTCCCACTAGGGTAGATAGGGAAATTGGATAAACACAAAGCCAAATACAAGATGATGCACCACAAATACAAATGGAGATAGATTGAAAGCACAAGTATCATTAATAATGTGCGTGTATATGTACAATGACATATGAAGGAAAACATGACACCTAATACATATACAACCTCACTCTTCTTTGATACCATTTTTATGTTTTCCCACTAGGGTAGATAGGGAAATTGGATAAACACAAAGCCAAATACAAGATGATGCACCACAAATACAAATGGAGATAGCTTGAAAGCGCAAATATAATTAAGAATGTGCGTGTATATGTACAATGACATGACTCTTGAGTTCATATCCCCAAGATGTATCTTGGATTCCAGAGATGACTCTTCATCTCTTGATGGATTAGATTCCAACATAAACTTCCATTTTCCCTTTGTTTTTTGTTGTTGATGTAAATATTTTTCTCTATATATAAGATGTATCTTTTACAAAAAAAACTAATTGAATTCAAATAATGTGCTATGAAATGAAAGATGAGTTAAATGTGGCTTAGAGATTATTATTCAAGAGGTTGCCAAACTTGTAGGATTGTTCTTCATAACTCCTTACTTTATCAAATAGAATATAACATAAGAAGGCTCAACATGAAGGGGTGCAAATTGGTTTGGACAAAAAGAAATGACAAAAAGATAAAAGAGAAGCTCCGATAGATCTTCTCAGGATGAGAATGAAAGGTACTATCACCTTATGGAACTAGCAAACTAGAAATCAATTTGGATGAACTTGTATAATAACATTAAAGATTCCTTCAAGATCAATTCCATCACTTGTTTGAAGTAGTTGAAATAGTAATTCATAGGTGTCTCCTCCCTTCTCTTGGTTAGTTAAGTGCACCCAAAACACTAGAGTAGTGCAAACACTATAGTAGTGTATGTAGGACTTCAAGAATAATATAAAACTAAAAAAAGTAGTCATAGAAACAACTTCAAGCATGATAAATTCAAAGTTAAAAGAATATATATCAACTCCATCTAAAGAGATTAGTTAAATTAATTAATTTATCACTATATTACAAAGGGGTGTGGATCCAATGCCAAGATAATAGATAATGTATGAAGTGGCATTGGAGTAGTTAACATTTCCACATTTTGTTGGATTACTATTATTATACAAGGTCTCGAGTGCACAATTTCAAGATAAAATTTATAATTGCAGTACAATGTACAACTCTCAAACACATACAAATATGATAATTGACTCAAGCTTTATTCAAGTCACTTTTTACATTCACATATATTAATCTTAGGCATTGGTATCAACGATGTATATGCAAGTGAAATTGTTCTATAATATTTGAAAATAAATCAAAAGTTAGAAGATTTTTCAAGAACAACAAACAAAATCATGACTACCACAAACACAACATAGTTGCATATGTTATTAACCCGATGTTGAGAAGAGTATGATTTTTGCTTCTTGAATTTGACTAGCCACTGTTGATATATAAACCAAGTATCTGTGAAATTTTGAAAATGTTGGCAATAAACAATACTATAAAAAGAATATACAAATGATAAATAATATTCTTATACAATGGTGCATTATAAAAAACATATACTCTTATAAAATGCAATGCTTTAAATGTTTAGATGATGTTGAAAAATTAATTATCGTCAAGGTTGGTTGTTTATACATATAAATTTATTTATTGATTTAATATCTATGACTTTATCATTATATAAAATTGAAGGAATAATGATTTTGTTAGATTTGATCATTATTAAAATTAATGAAAAGTTTAATAAACAGATTTAAGAATAAATCAAAAGTATAATTTAATCCAAAAAATGATTTAAATTATTAATCAAATAGAACTATCATTGATTGAATCATTTAATAAAGTTTGCAAATAGATTTAATCAACGTAGTATATCTTTTTGGAAAATAAATAATTCACCTTGAAAAGTGGTTAAATATTATATATTGACATTAAATGATTATAACTGGAGTTAAAAGTTAGCCCCATGGGGTAGCTTAGTTGGCTAGAGATTCCAGGTCCAATTCATCATGAGGTCAAGGTCCTTTGGGATTAGGCACCCAAGTATGGTGCTGGGGATACGATCCAATAAATCCTAACAAGGGTGAGGCCCCTTCAGGTGCCCGTGGGGTGCCCCCGCTTGGATTTATATCCGTGGATGTGGCATTCCAATATTTGGGGCGTGAACCACATTAAAAAAAACTAGAGTTCAAAGTTATAGGGCATCTCCATTTTATATGAATAATACATCTCAAAGTTGATTTAAAAACAAAGAAACCATTAATGATGTTAATTATTAATATACAATATTAAGGTCCTACCCTAACCCTCCTCACTTTAGTAGTTAGTCATGCATTGTATACGACCATCTCTTGGGAATAAGGCAGAGTAACTAGTAATCAACAATCAATGTAAAAAAGGTTTCTATTGATTAAGACCCACTAGGAAGTTGGAACTTATTAATTATTTGACCATGTCAATTAGTTAGAGATTTGGATTCAGGGATCTTATTTAAAGAGCTATGAGGCTATGGATTTTTTTGTCAAGAATTATTATAATAGAGCTCCGCTTGAGTGAGAAGTCGCTCTACCTCAAGAGGATGTGAACATTGCTCCCAAAGTTACTCTCATAATACAAAGCTTATTTCTTGTCATATTTATCTTTTCATTATCTAATATTTCTTATTAATGCTCTATAAATTCTGGTTTATTGCATGTTAACCTCTGTATGTCCCACATTGTTTTAAGTTTTAGGGTTAAAGAACACCACAAGTGGTACCAAATTCACATTCTTGAGCCAACACGCCTTTAATATTTCATATACAATTTTCAGTCTAGAGACATGTTCCGACGTCTTTAAATAATTGTAGATATCTATTGTTTACAGGGAAACCTGTGGTTGTGGAACAATACACGTAGTGACTACAGTTGGTACTTAGTCACACTATACCCTTCATTGGTACAATTTTCCGACACCATTGTAAATATTGTTTCCACCCCTTCAATTAGTACCACATTTGACAATACCATCACACAAAGTAATTTCCATGTACACTAGGGTATATCAAAATTTCCCTCGGTAACCTGAAAGCATCCCACTGGCCATATTGTTACTATTGTGGCATTGGACAAAACACTCAGGAATATACTCTTTGAGTACTTGGGTAATATGACTAAGGAAACAATTGGGCCTCCTTAGTTAACACCCTGAGAGATTGGGTCAAGTACTACTGTTGGATCCTACAAGTATATCATAGGGCTATAACACATGATAATCCCTTGTCCTTAGGCCCTAGAAAACCTTATCTTTGCAACTGCCAATGGAATTTTTTCATTATGTAAGAGAAGTCATAGAAATATCCAGATTACCTAGGTGTGACCAAGTGAAATTCCTACATATTTGCATCTAGCAGGAACTTGGGAATTATGTCAATGCAGTAACATTCAACCAGGAGCAATAGTCCCACCAGATTAATTAAAAAAGAAAGTCTGAGTGTCCCGAAAACCATTATTTACGAACTATCTTGAATGAATCATTGCATCATTCTGATTGTTTTGATATATCTCTAACAAATATTTATTGGATCCTCAAAACACTTACTTGTGATCCATGTCAATTTAATCATTACTTTGTGCTGATCATTTTGATATACGTCTCTTATACCCATTTTTGGATGGAATTGTCACTCACTTATCCACCACCATGGTACACACCCACAACCAAATCAACTAGGCCAATCAGGGAAACCAAAGTGACCCATAGGCAACAACCAAAAATCCACCCCAAGCCAACATGGACAACATACTATCCTTGTTTCAATGCTTAAAGCAATAAGTGGAAAAGCTTACCAATGACAAGATTAATGACTATATAAGGATGGATATTCTATCTCAACATATTTTCTATGTTAAAAAATGTGAGGATCCCACCTATGGAGCATTGGGAAATGAAAATTTTGGCTCTCACACTCTATTCCCAGAGACACAAAAAACACTCCTTTGAGGATAAATATTCATGGCATCGTTTTCCAAAGATTGACATGTGAAAATTTGATGGCTCTGATACCAATGGAACATTATTTTTCTCTCCATGGCACTAAAGATGATCTTCAAAAGTTGAAAATAGGGGTTTTATATTTAGATTCTAAACATTGGAAATGGTAGCATTGGTACCATAAATATTATCGTAGTTATGTCCCTTGGAGTCAATTTGTGAAGATCCTTCATGAGAGATTTGATAAAGACACTCACTACTTAGGCGTAATGACAAAATTGTGCCAAATTATCACTGTTTTAGACTATATAACAACATTTGAGCAACTGGAAATCAGTACAATAGGCCTCTTTGATTACTTTTTTTGTTAGGATTGTTTTATCAATGACCTTAAAGAATCAATTCTTGCTCATGTCCTTATGCAATGAACCTCCACTTGGTTGGAATCTTGTGATAGAGCTGGAGAATTTGAAATAGTGATCAATTTTCAACCCAAACACCCTTCCTTTCCTACCCACATCGGGTCTCCCATTGCTCCTACTTTTAGTAATGTTACCACCCCACCTTTATGAATCCAAAGTTAACCCCAAATTCCATGGCTGAGTTCCAATGCTTGGGCCTATGCTATAATTGTGATGAAAAATATTTTAAAGAGAATAAAAGAAAATAACATAAGTTATTCCAAATCGATGCAACCCCAAGGATACCGTCGAGAAGAACCCCATGGAAGCTTCATGTCACATTCTCGATGGCCTTAGTGGTCCGCCATGGCCACATGGGGGTTCTTTCTTTTGATTCCAAGACATGTATACGTCTCTATTAATAACTTTATTGTGTAGCAAGATGCACCATACATTTTTAATTACTCAATGATGCACCGTGTTCATCATAATTTACTTGATACATAATACTACGTGCAATAAATTTTACCCTTGCACGAATTATGCATGTGTCAGTTTATCTATCATGCAAATACACCATGCGAGTTTACTTTGATCATCGCGTGATCCACTATGCGATAACCTTTAACCACTGCATAGGAAACTTTAACTTCTAAGGAAAAGTCATTGACTTCCTACAAGGTTAGCACCATATGCGTAATGGGACTTCAAGTGTAGGGAATTCATCTATATACATACAACCATGAAGTGCGATAGTATATATCCAACACTTAGATACCAATAATCACAATTAATATTAACTAAGATAATTCATATTCACAACTACTAATTGCAACATGCATCTTCATCATTCCAATAAACATTCATACAATGAAATTTAAATAACAACAATGAGACATCAAGTAAGCACTTATCTTGAAGGTATCTTCTCCAAGCAATTGATTGTATAGGAGCAACATTTAACCCAACCATAGGTGTTCTATCTAGCATATACTATTTCTACTAAGAGAACACCCTTGCATTGGGAATGATTTCCTCAAGGAAATGGAACTATTAAAGGATCACTCATAATCAAATCGGCATAAGTCACAACCAAGCCATTCCACAACTGGGTAAATAGGTTGTCCATAGTAAAATAGGCTTAGTCTCAAACCAAGCCAATGGACAGTTGGGTTAACAAGCTTCCAAGGAAATGGAGGGGTAAATTCTAAGATAGTGAACTCACCATAGAGTTATAGACACCTCAGTCAGACTTATCCATATTGGAGTCCACATTATCTGCCCCTCACAACTCCATGAAGGTACCCGTTCTCTGCTCAAGAGTCCTGTAGGTGTTACCTTCCTCCAGGTCTATTCAATGTGTGTATAGAAAGATCATCCAAACACTGATCATATTCTAGGAGATCACAACATTCACTAGGTTCATTATCCAGTTCCATGCTCATACCTACCTTTGAATTCAATACCACTCAGTTAACACTAATAGAGATTTAGAAAAATCAAGAAAGGAAGAAACATAGATCTGGTTTAAAATTAGAATTGCAGGAACCTTGCTCAGGCTCAGCCATCTTAGGGTCCAAATTACCTGCCCAACACAACACCAAGAAGGTACCCCTTCTCCACACAATAGTCCCTTAGGTGTTACCTTCCTTAAGGTGTTATTCAATGTGTGTGTGTGTAGAAAGATCACCAAAACCATGATCATCTTCCAGGAGGTTACAACCTTCACTGTGTTTACAAATCTTCGTTATGCACACCCAACTACCTTCCAGTGATTCACTCCAATAGCTGTCCAACACACAATTTGGGTTAGAACAAGACTAACAATCAACGATGCTCAACATAACATCAAAACATGGAAAAAAGGGTGTTTGGAGCGTAAATGATACTAGTGGAGGATTCAACAAATATAGGGCATGCTTATGATATCTATGCATGAAACATAGGGTTCACAAGTAAATTCCACCACTGTTAGGAACACCTAGACAATTTTGGGAACAATATTGCAATAACTGAAATACAACCACGAATTCTTGGTGCATAGGAACAAGTTCTGTGATTGGGACAATATTCTTACTTTCTGCAAATGGAATATAAAGGGAAAATACACATTAGATGTGCTCATAGACTCCATCCTTTCCGTCCATCCATAACCATGAACCTCAACCTAGAACAAAAATTCTCAGATTCTAAAACAAAAAGGTAGACACCAAAGACATGTGAGGTCGAGTTGTTTAGGCCAGGGAACCATCTACACCAACCCCTAGCTAGAAAATAATTTAATGCATTAACTACAATTTGTGATTGATATCAAATCTAATAAGAAATCCCCATTTCCCAAAACTATAGGGTGAATGGAACATGAAATATTAGACTCATGTCTTCCCTTTCCCAAGACCATAACTACTTCAATGACTTCCTCTTGAAAGAATTAAATTATTGGTGCACATGAGTCAAGTTGGTAGATAATGGTTTATAAGTTTTCCCTTGGACACTTGTATTTCATTTATTGGCTTCATTGGTTTTACAATGTGGCCCCTCTCTAACCTTAGGAAAATCATACCCCATGCTCTTATTTCCTTGCAAATTCAGTTATGGGTTTTCTTTATTACTATCATGCATATTTACATGACATTTACAATTCTATTACGCCTGACCAACACACGATCCACTAAACCATATTTAATTTCTGATATATACTCGGGATATACATGGAAGGGCCTTGGCATTGAGCTCCTCACCATGTTCCTTATAGTAATCAATGATATCACATCATTTACATAACATATGCCAAGGGGTCAAAATAGGGGACATTACAATAACCTCCCTCTTAAATCAACACTATCCTTGGTGGTCTTCATATTTGAACAAAAATAGGTTTTCTTTTTTCATGGCATCCTCCAACACCCATGTAGATTCATCTGGATCAAAGTGCTTCCACTACAACTTTACTTGTCTTATGGCTTGATTTTGGAGTATAGTCTCCTTCCTACTTAGGATGCACATAGGCTCCACTTGGAACTCTCTTTCAAGTTCCATATAAATCACATTCCAACCAATAACATGATTAGGATCATGCATATTGTTGGAGCAGGGACTGCAACTACAGGAAAAGCTGCTATTTCGGGACAAAAAAGTCAAAAGAAACAGTATAGGAAGTGGCCGAGAAGAGAGAGCTCAACCACTGCACTTAAGGCAGCGGTGAAGACAGGAGGGATCAGCTACCCTCATAAAGGAAAAGGAGCAACGAGCCAAGGTATTGAAGACAAAGGACAAAAGGGGAGCGACTGAGGAAGTGGCGCCTATACCCACGATCAGTGCCGGGAAGTGTGGAAGACTGCAGAGAGCTGTAGTATGACCAGTAAGCGATAGTTCAAAGTACAGATATGCCGACTGTCACAGTTAGGGTTTTTGGGTTACTGTTGGGATAGGCCCACAGTGTTGTATCAGGTTGAGACCTTTGGGCCACCTATTTAAGCATGTATTTTGTATTATGAAGGGTTAGACAGTTAGATGGTCAGTTAGTTAGTCAGTTAGATATTATTTGAGTCAAGCTCTAGTTCTGTTATTCAGTTTGTATTATCTTACTGCAACCAGTAGCTGGCTCCTTGAGTATCAATGTAACAATCCGCAAGGATTGAGAGAGAGAGAGAGAAAGAATAGAGTGTAAGAAGAAAGCATAATAGAAAGAGAAGAGATCTAAGAGAGAAGGGCTCCAGCTGAGAACGCAGAGTTTCCCAGAAGATCTCGAGCTGCATAATAGGTTGTAGCGGAACTGTGTGTACTCTCTCCAGATATAATATAAACACAAGTTCCTGTGGACGTAGCTTCCTCGCTGGAAGTGAACCACGTAAAATCCGTGTGTTGTGTGACTGTTTCATGTGATTGTGTTTACTTGTTTGATATCTGTTACCTGTTACATGAGCTTAGTTAACAATTAATGAATGTGTGTATGTTATCCTTCAGTTTATAGTAACGTAGAAGGTTGAATGAGAGTTGGATGTGTTAAGTATTCTGCATATAAGTTTATCAGTGTTTGATTCACCCTGTAACAGTCACAGTGTTAAGTGATTCCTGTATATTTAGTTTAGCAAGTTAAGCACAATAGATGTCAAGCATGTTAGACTGTAGAGCTTAAGTGAAGTTGTTTAAAACCCTTGTGAAAGTAACTGAGCTAGTATAAACAGAAAGAAAGCCGTTGAACCTTGAGAGTTGGAGAGTCCTATTGAGTCTTACCATAGAAGCTATCACATCGTAGAAAGGCAATATCGCACTGTCGAAGGAGCTACGGTGTGGGATATTGCAGGTAAGGAGTCAAGTAGAAGAGAAGGGTTGTGCATCGTTGGGGAAGCCGCGATGTGATAAAAGTTAGTCTCGTAGCAGAGTCTGCTCGGGAGAGAGATACATTGTTTCTAAAGAGACTCAACTGGTTAAGTAGAGAAAGGAGAACGTAGGATGCTATAGAACCTGGTTGAGGACACGTGAGTCTTCAGCCACCCCATCTAAGATCACTTCGGGTGAGACTTCAGGCTGTTCTGCGGTCTGTCGCCAAAAGGCCCAGTGAGCTAGGGGTTTTGTTGGTACATAACAGTAAACCTGGGTCTACCCAGAGGAAAACCAACAAATGGTTCCATTGCCGGTTTTGAACAAATTGAAGAGCTAATGTTCTATTGGCAATCTACTAAGAAAGAACTTAACCACTGGGTTGAGTCTACGGAAAGAGAATTCGCTGAAAAAGAAAACAAGAGTACTAGACTGAGTATAGAGGACTGGTTACAAAAACATATCTACACAGACCTGCATGCGATATTTTTTGTAACCTATGCAAATGAGTTGCACGATTGGTTATCAAAGTTGATTGACAAGCACATATTCAAGAAGAAAAGGAACATTGTCTGGACACCGGAGCTAATTCACACCATGAAGAGCGTTGATAATCCCATTTCGCGGGTAGTAGACTTCTGGCTTACGAGTTTACTAGAAGGTTTCATTACAGAGTTTGCAGTTGATCAAAGAAAGAGTTTCAGCGAAGCAGAGAGGTACTTCTTCAAAGGATATCGTGGTAAGTACTTGAACTCTTTAAATTTGTCCCTGAAGATGTTATTACATGAAAAAGGAGTATTGGATATATTCTCAGATGAATAAATTAAGTATGTGTAATGTCACAAGAGTTTGAGAGTGATTTTGAAGAAATTGGATGTACACATAGCGGTAAGAAATATAAAGCAGATTTCAGATCTTCCTTCTTTGAAGACAGTTCAGACAGTACTAGAGAACAGAATCAAAATAATAGAGAAAGAACAGTAGGGGGTATCCCTTACCACCCTTATACCCCACAGAAAGCAACCAGGACTCAGACTAATCCCGCAGGAACTCCATCTAGTAGTTCACACACAGTACATACTACAGTTACACCGTCGAGTGGTAGTAACACAGCAAACCAGAATCCACCACGTAGAAACAGAATGGGGGATGATATGAAATTACCTACCTTTAAGGGTACATGTGCAGAAGACCCAGAACAACATTGGTTCCTATGTGAAGCCATATGGACCATTAAACAGATCCAAGATGATAATACTAAACTTGTCCAGTTGGCTACTACACTTAGAGAAAGAGCTTTAACATGGTATATGAAGTATGCGACAACACAGCCCAGAACGCTCGTACAGGTCAGGACCACCATGATTAAGGAATTTAAAAAACCTAAGTCTGAGTCATAATGTATTATAGAACTTAAAGACATCAAACAGTTACCCACAGAGTCAGTATGGGATTTTGATCAGAAATTTAAAGCCCTTATAGACCAAGTTAGCTTTGAGTTTACACTGGAGCAGCATAAGGAATGGTTCATCGTAGCACTGCTCCCTCACATCAGACTTCCACTAATGCAATAGAGACTTCGTATGCAAGATGAAGCGTTGGAGATGGTATTGAAACTAGAGGCTTCACCTCTAGCTGAGACTAGTACAGGTATGACAAACTTACAGAATCAGTTAGCCAATCTCACTTTACAGCTACACGAGATTAAGAAAGGAAAAGAGGTTGCACAAGAGTTATGGTGTACAAAGTGTAAAGGATAGGGCCATACTAAAGATAATTGTCTAGTATTTGTTGAGTATCTAGGAAGTGGGGCTCCTAACCCCTTAGTACAGACTCAATGGCCATGGTGTGAAATCTGTAAAACAAGAGGACATAGACCACAAGAATGCCCTTTACTTCAGAAGTATGTACAAACTCCTAAGAACTTATACTGTAACTTCTGTAAGTCAGCAAGACATGATGAAAATAATTGTAGAGCTTATGATCTCATGATAGACAGAAAACACGACCTCTACAGAGTCCAGTCAGAGACATCAGGTCCAGCAGCAGGACTACAACATGAACCAGCTCATGTTGGTCATGGAGGAGGATTCAGAGGACGAGGCCGTGGTGGAGGCTTTGGCCATGGTGGAGAATTTGGCCGTGGCTGTGGACCAATAATTTGTTACAACTGTGGAGCCATAGGACATTATGCTAGGGATTGTCAGAACCCTACTACGACATGTAAATATTGCAAGTCCTATGATCATACTATAGAAGAATGTCCTATCTTGATAGCCAAAATTAGGGACCCGAAGCCAGCAGTAAACCATAATATTTAGCTTATTGCTGCTGAGCAGAAAGAACCAGAACCAAGAGTTAATATTGTGACTCGCAGCGGTGCTTCTACCAGTAAGACATCACAGGATGCCGAAAAGAAGACAGGTCTAGAGTGGGTGCGTAAAGCCAGTGATAAATCAACACCACTTGACCTGCAAAAGAATAAAGAAACATTTCAGCAAGCTAAAACTTTCTTTACTGAACCTACACCATCAGGATCGTAGGTATTGCCTTGGAGGGGCGTGTCGTAGCAGCAACATTGTGGCGTTAGTCCTGTGCAGACATCACAGGCTACCACATCGAGAAGGTGCGAAGAAGATGAGTTGACAGGAAGTGTCCAATCCTTCCTGTGGAGCTATTTGAAACTCGTCAGAAATGAGAAAGCTATCAGAGAGCTTCAGCGCATCATAGACCAGTACCAACAACCTTCTTCCATGAGCAGTACGTAGTGTGTTGTTCATAATATTATGGGCCATACAAGAACAGGAAGAGAAATGAGACTCACAGCGCAAATTGGAGAATTTGAAATGGATGAAGTAATCCTAGATTTAGGATCAGAGGTAAATGTTCTGTCTAAGTAGACATGGGAACAGATGGGTAGCCCTAAGTTAGCCAGATCACCGATCCATATGTGACTAGCCAATCAGTAGAGGGTATCGCCACTGGGTTGATTACCACAAGTACCAGTTGATATTGATGGAGTTTGCAGCTTTGTAGACTTTGAAGTCATAGAAATCATTGGCAATAGTAGACCATATCCAGCTTTACTAGGTATTGATTGGGCAATTGATAACATGGCTGTTATTGATTTAAAGAAAAGACAAATGACCTCATGGCTGTTATCGAGTCATCGCACCATTGGATCCTTTCCAGGGTCCTCGTTATATTGAACCTATCAGAGAGGAGGAAGAGGTGCATAATATGGAAAGCCTCTATCAGATGACTGCTAACCAGAGTGATTATATCAACCCCACCGCAGAAGGAAATATTAGTTGGTGATGCGACAGCTCATGAACATCAGATTCAGATGTTGGCTTAGAAAATTGGTAGAATAGACTTTACGAAGTCTCATCTCCCAGATGTGCATTTATGACTAAGTCACTGCGATGGATTGGCGCAGAGGTTAAGGATATTCCGTCATTTCATGGCTTAGCGGATGTCAATGAATTTTCACAACAGTTTGAGCAGGAAATTCCTCATGAGCAGAGGATGGCAGCTATTGACCTTGCAGTCAAAGCCACACCCGTAAGATGGTGGCATGCACATAAAGAACATATCGCATCATGGGATGTTTTTAAGAGACTAATGGCGATCAGATTCTCTAATAACAAGGAGCCTCTACAACAGAAATATACAGGAGAAAGTGACCCCAGGTCACATATTAAGATTTGCGAACAGAGTTGGTTGGACATTCCAGAGGATGAATGGGTTCACCTATTCATTCACACTTTAGACACAGTCCCAAGGAACTGGTACACTGAGACAGAGTTGCGCAGAGGAACGATTACATGGCCAGTTATGATAGACAGCTTTCTACTCACTTTCACTTTTGAATCTGAGTATCCAAGCTTTGATCAGGCTCTAGGTATTATAAAGACTAAGATATTTGAATATTGTACCCTACCAGTGTATACTCAGCTTGATTGGGCCATCCAGTTAGAACATGCGCTTGAGTGTTACAACTTCATAGAAGAGCCAGGTGATGAGGATGAGAATCCTCGTAGTATCAACATTCCAGAGTCCGAAGGGACTCGTGAAGTTGATGGACCAAAGCTAGAGATTCCAGCTGTCACAGAGCCTATTAAGACTAAAAAGATCAATATTGGCACAAAAACAGAACCTAAGTTTGCCTCTATTGGAGACTATTGGGATGATGAAACAGTAGGACACATCGCAGATCTGTTACATGACTATCAGGACCTATTTCCCACTAAGTTCACAGAGATGAAGGGAATAGTAGGAGATTTGGGAGTCATGTGCATACCTTTGAAAGAGGATGCTAGGCCAGTTACGCAACGCCCATACAGATTGAATCCTTGTTATAAAGAAAAATTTAAAGATGAGTTTGATAAGATGCTAGCAGTAGGCATCATTGAGCCAGTAGAAGAGAGTGAATGGGTTAGTCCCATGGTTGTACAGGAAAAGAAAACTAAAGGAGAAATCAGGACTTGTGTCGACTTGCGCAAACTCAATGACGCATCACTTCATGACCCATTTCTGACACCTTTCGCTGATGAAGTTTTAGACAATGTGGGCGGACAGGAGATCTACTCATTCACTGATGGATTTTCAAGCTATCACCAGATCAGAATCCATCCAGAGGATTGACATAAGACCACCTTTGCGACAGAATGGGGCTCATTCCAGTATACGGTAATGCCCTTTGGTCTTAAAAATGCACCAGCTATATTTTCTAGAGTAGTAGTTGCTGTATTTAAGGAATACATTCATAAATTCTTAGAAGTCTATTTTGATGACTGGACTGTATTTGGATTAATCGAAAATCATATAGGAGATTTAAGGCTCATGTTAGAGAAATGTAGGCAATATCAGATTTCTCTTAACTTGAAGAAATGTATATTATGTGTGCCATTTGGTATTTTGTTGGGTCATATTGTTTGCAGACAAGGCTTGATGGTAGATCCTGCAAAGATTTCCATCATTGTAAATCTTCCAGCACCCAACTCAGTCAAGCAATTGAGGACAGTGCTTGGCCATACCGGCTACTATAGAAAATTCATCAAAGGCTATGCAAAGATCATAGCACCGATGGAAAAGCTGTTAAAGAAAGACGTGAAATTCCTAAGGAATGAGGAATGCCAGCAAAGTTTAGACACTCTTAAAGAAAACACGGTTACAACACCTATCTTAGTATTCCCATATTGGAACAAGCCATTTCATGTACATGTGGATGCATCTGGCATTGCACTGGGGATTGTCTTAACACAACCAGGAGAAGGGGGTATTGATCACCCTATCGCGTACTCCAGCAAAAAGTCATCTACCGCAGAAAAGAACTACACCAATACAAAAAGAGAAGGATTAGCTATGGTGTATGCTCTACAGAAGTTCAGGAACTACTTGCTGGGTGCCCCATTCAAGATGTTCACTGACCATTCCGCTTTAAAGTATTTGGTTAATAAACTAGTGTTAGGGGGAAGGATCTGTAGATGGTTACTCTTATTTCAGGAGTATGATTTTGAAATTATTGTAAAACCAGGAAAATTAAATGCCAGACCTGATCATCTATCACAAATAGACTTAGGAGAAGAACCAAGTAATCTAGAGGATAATTTTCCAGATGCGCAATTGTTTTCTATCCAGATCACAGGTGAGTATTATGAAGATATTATCCACTTTCTCACTACAGGGTGGGCACCAGTTGAGTTTACTAAGCAGCAGAAGAAACAGTTAGTTGTGAAAGCAGCAGATTTCACTTTGATCGCAGGACAATTATACAAGTTAGGTCTAGATGAAGTCCTGCGCAGATGCATGATGCCGCACAAGAAAGAGGCCATTATCAAAGAAGCACATTTAGGTACCACAAGAGGTCATTTCGCAGGAAAGACGATTGCGTAGAAAATTCTAGCTACAGGATTATGGTGGCCTACATTGCACAAAGAAACTAAGGAGTTTTGTAGATGCTGTGATATCTGCCAGAGGGTAGGAAAACCTTCGCAGAGAGATGAAATGTCGTTGTGACCACAGATTACGCTGCGGGCATTTGACAAGTGGGCTATAGATTTTGTGGGTCCTATCAACCCACTAGGAAAATGATTTGGTGCAATATACATCATCACAGGAACAGAATACCTCACCAGATGGGTAGAGGCCAAAGCAATAAGGAATTGTGATGCTGCTACAGCTGCACAGTTCATTTTTGAAAACATCATAAGTAGATTTGGATGTCTAGTAATTTTGATGAGTGATCAAGGCACACATTTTCTGAATCGCACTATTGAGGCCTTGACGGAGGAATTTCAGATACAACACCATAAGAGCATTTCCTACCACCCACAACTTAATGGTACGGTGGAGGATTTTAACAAGATTCTAGAAAATGCTCTTACTAAGATCTGTAACAACCAAAGAAATGATTGGGACCTTAGGGTCAATGCTGTATTATGGGCTTATAGGACTACATGCAAGAAAATTACAGGACACACACCTTTCATCTTGGTGTATGGACAAGAGGTAGTTATGCCTATGGACTATATTCTTCCCAGCTTAAGAATTGCTCAAATTATCGAGATGGCTGATGCAGATACAATGAATGATAGGTTAGCGCAGCTGCTTGCCTTAGAAGAAGACAGATTCATCGCAGGATTTCATCAAAAAGTGTAGAAGGCACAACAAAAATCTTGGCATGACAGGCACATCAAGAGAAAGATTTTTTAGATAGGAGACCTAGTGCTCCTTTATGACAGCAAGTTTGTTAAGTTTCCAGGAAAATTCAAAATGCATTGGTTGGGGCCATATCAGATTCAGCAAGTTATAGAAGGAGGTGCCGTTCAGCTTAGTAAACTGAATGGGGAGCTTGTTCCTACTTTCATTAATGGTAGTAGGCTTAAGATTTATAGTGATAGCCACTCCACCTCCCAGTCTTAACGCAGGGAACTAGCTGTGCATATGTCCAGTGTAGTTGAAAGGAGACATCGCACCTATAGCTAGTCTACACTAAAAATAAAATAAAAAATGTGTTTATTTTGCGCAAGTTTTGAATGTTGCGGAGTTTCAACAACTTGGAGGGAAACCTTTTGATTCAGGATGATGCGGTGTGACATCGCAGCGATGCGATGTTTCCCATGCCACGTAGATGATTTTGAAAAGGGATAGAGGGCCAGTCATGTCGTCTTCTGCCAAGCAGTTAATCTGGATATGACAGCTATCCATTGCCCTAGATTTGGAAATAGTACAGTGATTTTCCCAGATTTGGTAAATCTTGGTTGAGACCGGTTCCTGTGCACAATTTTCAAAGGAAATTTGATCAGATTTTCAACAATTAATGAGGATAGAAACAACGGGTGTTGTCTTGTCCATGCAATAAATGTTGCCGATGGGTCCAACCTAAGCGACCGTTGCTTCAGAGAGTATCGCCTTCGTTATAAGTACATAGATCATTCACACAGAAGGGTTACTTTAGTGATTTCTAAGAGTTATAGAGCAATTTGTAAGAGTTTTCCTTAGCAGAGATACTTCAGTTATAGAGTGCTAGTTTCCCCAATTTCGCAGCCATTGCTAGTCCAGAGTATTGCACCAGGTGGTGTATGTCCGAGAAGGAACCTTTATAAGACATTGTGCGATGATTCCAGAGTGGTGGCCTCTTGTCCGTTATGACATTGCCGCCCAAGGTTGTGAAATTAGGTGCACCATAGGTCAGACAGACACCAAGGATGAGGAGTCAAGCTCAGATAGTAGAAGAGTCTAGCTTAGAGCAGAGAAAAAGAAAGCGGAAGAGAAGAAAAGTGAGACTAAGAAAGAGAAGGGCTCCCGGCTGTGTGCGTGGAGTTTCCTAGAAGATCTCATGGAAAGAAAAAAGGACCAAGAAACAGGCATCCGAGACTCAGAAAAACAAAAGGAAACGGGAAAGGAATGAAGCAGAGATGTTGAAAATGAGAGAGATACAGAAAATGTCAAAGAAGGTAGTTACATTAAAGCTGGAAAAGGACATATCTCCTCATGGAAGTTTTACCAATGTGCATATATCCATGTAAAGTCAAATTATCAGAATGAAGATCAACTTAGATGTATGCTGAAAGACATCTACTTTCCCTATATTCAGAATGATGAGGGCTTTGATGAATCTGTTCGGACAAGCGCTCCAGTAGAATTTGAGGTGAATGGTACAAACCTGACCAAGGTAGCAGGAGGAGAGATCGTTCCAAGAAATTTTGCAGCCTATAAATGGTCTGCCATTTATTCTGGAGCTCACTTAAGGAAAATTTTGATACTATTTTAGAGAAAGCGGCACAAGACTGTGTCGAAGCTATGGAAAAAGAAGTCGCAGGACTTCGAGAAATATTTACAAGGACTTCGTAGGAAGCCAAGGAAAAGCTACAGTAAGAGAAGCCAGCTATTAGTGGCTCGAGGATGATCCACAAGTAAGTGTTAGGGGACTGTTGGAGCAGGGCCCGCAGCTACAGGAAAAGCTGATATATCAGGACAAGAAAGTCAAAATAAATAGTACAGGAAGCGGCCGAGAAGAGAGAGCTCAACCACTGCACTTAAGGCAGTAGCGAAGATAGGAGGGCTCGGCTACCCTCATAAATGAAAAGAAGCAATGGTTCGAGGTATTGAAGACAAAGGACAGAAGGGGAGCGACTGAGGAAGCGACGCCCATACCTACGATCAACGCTGGGAAGCATGGAAGACTGCAGAGAGCTGTAGTATGACCAGTAAGCAGTAGTTCAAAGTACAGATACATTGACTGTCACAGTTAGGGTTTTTGGGTTACTTTTGGGATAGGCCCACAGTGTTGTATCAAGGTGAGACCTTCGGGCCACCTATTTAAGCATGTTTTTTGTATTATGAAGGGTTCGACAGTTAGATGGTCAGTTGGTCAGTTAGTTAGTTAGTTAGATATTCTTTGAGTCGAGCTCTGGTTCTATTATTCAATCTGTATTATCTTACTACAACTAGTAGCTGGATCCTTGAGTATGAATGTAACAATCCACAGGGATTGAGAGAGAGAGAGAAAGAATAGAGTGTAAGAATAAAGCAGAATAGAAAGAGAAGGGATCCAACTGAGAATGCGGAGTTTCCCAGAAGATCTCAAGCTTCATAATAGGTTGCAGTGGAACTGTGTGTACTCTCTCCAGATATAATATAAACACGAGTTCCTGTGGACGTAGCTTCCTCGATGGAAGTGAACCACATAAAATCCGTGTGTTGTGCGACTGTTTCATGTGATTGTGTTTACTTATTTGCTATCTATTACCTGTTACATGAGCTTAGTTAACAGTTAATGAATGTGTGTATGTTATCCTTCAATTTACAGTAATGTAGAAGGTTGAATGAGAGTTGGATGTTTTAAGTATTCTGCATATAAGTTTATCAGTGTTTGATTCAGACCATAACAGTCACAGTGTTAAGTGATTCTTGTATATTTAGTTCAGTAAGCTAAGCGCAATAGATGTCAAGCATGTTATACTATAGAGCTTAAGTGAAGTTGTTTAACACCCTAGTGAAAGTAACTGAGCTAGTATAAATAGAAAGAGAGCCGTTGGACCTTGAGAGTTGGAGAGTCCTATTGAGTCTTACCATAGAAGCTATTGCAGCGTAGAAATGCGTTATCGCACTGTCGGAGGAGCCGCAGTCTGGGATATCACAAGTAAGGAGTCAAGTAGAGGAGAAGGGTTGCACATCGTCGAGGAAGCCGCGATGTGATAAGAGTCAATCTCGTAGCAGAGTCTGCTCGGGAGAGAGATACAGTGTTTCTAAAGAGACTCAACTGGTTAAGTAGAGCAAGGAGAACATACGATGCTACAGAACCTGGTTGAGGACACATGAGTCTTCAGCCACCCCATCTAGGATCACTTCGGGTGAGACTTCAGGCCATTCTGCGGTCTATTGCCGAAAGGGCCAGTGAGCTAGGGGTTTTGTTGGTACATAATAGTAAACCCGGGTCTACCCAGAGGAAAACCAACACATATACTTTAAAAATAATGAGACATGGAAGAATTACAATTTTTCATATATGCAAGTAATGCAATTCTATATGCAACTGGTCCTATCCTATCAAAGAATTCAAAATGCTCACAATATATTGGTGCCAACTTGGCACAATATACAAGATTTAGAGAGATATTATTTTGATTCACTCTTAAATAAACATGGTCTCTGAACCTCAATTCTCTATGCACTCTTTTTAGATTTGCATATCTCTTCTTCCTTTCCTACAATGCTTTCAAATTATGCTTGAGTTTAACTATTTCTTGTTCCCTTTCTTTCAGCATTTCTATCCCAAGCACCACTGTATTCATCAGGGTTTCCTGAATTACCAGAGTTCTCGATTTCCTACCATACATGGATTCAAATGGAATCATCCCCAATGATTCATGGTGACTGTTGTTGTAAGCAAATTCAACTAGATGTATGTAATCCTCCCATTTGGGAGGCTTATTCATCACATACATCCTTAGCATGTCTTCCAAGACTTTATTTACCATATTTATTTAACCATTTCTTTGAGGATGGAATTCTATACTGAAATCGAGTTGAGTTCCTAAATCCCTCAAAAATCTGTTCCAAAATTTCGATGTGAATTTTTCTTCCCTATATGAAATTATTGCCTTAGGAAATCCATGCAACTTGAATATTTCCTTCATGAAAATCTTGGCAAAGTCAACAGTGTTATGTGTGGACTTGATTGGTATAAAATGTGTTGATTTGGTTAATTTTTCCACCACCACCATTTCATTCTTCTTCACTATCATTGATAGTCCCGTAATAAAATCCATAGATATTTCTTCCCACTTCCACTAAGGGATGGGAATTGGCTACATGAATCCTACTAGGTGTTGGTGCACAACCTTAACATATTGGCACTTCTGACATCTAGCTATGTACTACGTTATATCATTCTTCATTAGTGTCTAGAAATACCACTTTCTTACTACAATAACAATATTTTGATAACCTAAGTGACCAGAGTAGGGTGTCTGATGTATTTCATCCATTACTTGATTCTTTAATTCAACATTGTATGGAATGTACATGCATCCTTGGAAAACAAGCATTCCAAATTATTCCAACTGATATTTTCTCATACTTCTTATCTAGTTTTCCTTGTCTGAGTCACGTTGTCACTTGAGTGTTTTTCTCATCTTTCGTTGAAACCTTGTTGACTTGTTCTCTGAGATCATATTTGCATAAGATCATGGATGCTACATGAAACTTTGTTTTGAGAGAATCAACAACTTTATTTTCTTTTCCTTTGACATGCTTTATTTCAAGGTCAAATTAAGTTATAATTCTAACCACCTATCTTGTTGAGGATTTAGATTCAATTGATCAAACAAATATTTTAAACTCATATCTGTTGGAGAAAACCCACCAACAAAGCCTCGTTGACAGGGGTTCTCACTCTGTCGATGCCTAACCAGTGCGATCTCCATGAGCACTGGCCCAGACTAGTTTTACCCTACCCAGCAACATCCGCAGAGCGGATGAAGTCTCACCTGAGATGTTCAAGGGAGAGCTGTCGGAACCAAGTTTTCGACGGTAAGAAGGGAAGATATGGCATCCGATGGGTATAGCAGCATAAACATCAGATTACAGAATTAAGATAGTGATCGTAATTTATCTTCATCACTACACATATAACAAGTCGCATCATTCATTTGTCGCAGGAGTATCAGCACAACAGTATAAAACAACTTAAACCACCATATATCAGACATGTGACAGAAGTGGAAGAGATCACAAGGACATCAATAAATCATAACAGAAATGAGATAGAATTGGAATAGATCACAACATCATATATCATAACAGATTCAAAACACTTCTCATCACAACAGAGGAACCAAGAAAACAAAAGAAAATGTTTATGCAACAATGGTCATATCATATTAATTCTGCGTAATAGATCCAAAACAAACAATTCTTCTCCACAGCAAGAGACCGATTACATCCCAAAATTTAGACAGATCATAGATAATACAGATGATTCATCAGAACAATAGAAAAATCATGCTAGATCTCAGAATTCATAGAATTGATGTCTCTTGCTTGTCCCTCCTAAGAATCTCTCCCTTTCAATTGAAAAACTATCTCTAGATATAGGCTTGCACCTTTACATCGAAGGTCCAGTTCTAACTAACGTCTAACCACTAATGACCTATGGTGACAAAAATTGGTCAAATAATATATTAAATATTAAAAAATAGTTATCTTTCCGCCCATCGCGCTGTTCTGGCCTTGCGTGGTGTTGCGTGAGCTTGCGTAGCTGTCGTGATGCTGCACAACTCACTTACCAAAACCCTTGCCAACAGGACCCCAACACAGTATTGTGGTTCGTCTCCGAGCCACGTCAGGTTGACAGGGTATGTGCCGATGTTTGGGCCTTGAAATCTTCAAACTACTGCACGATCTCGCAAACATGGAGCTGGACTTTGTTGGCAGTGTTTTGACAATTAAGCACATCTTGCTACACAGGGTGGGCTGTCCCAACTTTGCCATCGACTATTTGTCGACTTTCTTGCACCACCTGTAGTGTTGCGACTGCTTTGACGGCCAACTTCCCACCAACTTTTGGAACTCATCCAAGTGGGCATGGCACTTTTGTTGGTGTTCTTGGGAAGGGGAAGATCTCTTCTATAATTCCTTCAATTCCTTAGACTGCATGATATGTACCATGAGTAGTAGAGCTCGTAGTGCTGTCTTCAGTGTCATCAGTTGTCCTTCAGCTTCTTGCACCTGCGTTGTTAGTTGGTCGAAATGCTCATCTTGGACAACACTTTGCCACAACTATGTCATCGCCTCCATGATTGTCTTGGACTCTTGCTCCATGGTTTTAAATTGAGCCACTATCTCTTCAATGGAAGTCTTCCGTTCAGCAACCTGCTCCGACAGTGTCTTTGGATGGACTAGGGAATTGAGCAACAGGTTGGTGTCCTGGAGCTTGAAAATGGTTTCCCCAAGTCACTTGGCCTTAACAAATGTAGTAAGATCAGCCGTGATCTCAAAAATATATTGACAAGCCTCATAAACAGCTTGCTCGACCTCACCAACACTTGCACACAGATGTGCCTTCTCAGTGATGAGGTGGTCTTGCGCCTTCTTCAGCGCCATAATTTCCTCAGTAGCCTTGTGTTGCAGCTCATACTATGCTTCCTTCAATGCATCTATTTCTTATACCTTCTCTTCTGCCAGCTACACCCTCACCTGATGTAGCTCCTTCGCTTCTTTCTTCAGCTTCTCGACTGTGCTCTGCGACTGTACGTATCCATCCATCAGCTCCTTCTATCTATCTGCCAACTTTTGGGAGGCAACATGCTATAGCTCCAATAGCACTTGAGCTGGTAACTTGTTTAGATCCAAAGAAACACTCTGGATCGGCCGCAGTAATTGGTGTACTTCTTCACTCCCTGCATCGATCGCAATCAGGGGAACTTGAATGTTCCTAGCTCGGGGCTTGGTGTTGATCGAC
Source organism: Pseudotsuga menziesii (assembly GCA_001517045.1). NCBI lineage: Eukaryota > Viridiplantae > Streptophyta > Pinopsida > Pinales > Pinaceae > Pseudotsuga > Pseudotsuga menziesii. Next base: position 10,548 of record LPNX010829519.1, on the reverse strand, counting down.
AGGACTTCCTGTATCACATGTCTCACAGATGTCTTCTTGGAAACAATATCAAAAATGGAATTCAAACTATCTCTTACCACACTAAACTCTTCGTGGTTGGACTCTTAGATCACATGTGTCACAGCCTTAGAGGAGTCAGTGACCGCTTTGATGAGCTGCTGTAGTTGGTCCTCCATTCCTGACCGGATATTGCTACCCGTGTCATATTCCCGGCTCCATTTAGTGTGAGTCTCCTCCCACATGCATTTTTCTTTAGCCTCGGGGTCCATCGATGACTCATTGTCAGAGTTGGGAAGACTCAGCTCCTTCTAGGCAGGCTCTTTTGGGGCTTCAGGTGGTGACTCCTTAGAAAGTTCCTCTTGACTCACAGGGTTGTGCCATTCAACTGACCACTCTTGAACAATAGCATCCAATTCTTCATTCGTGACTTTGTAAGGCAAAGGTAGCCACTACTTGTTGGGGTCCTACCGTGCCTTAATGTAAATGGAACGTGGCCCGATAGCAAATTGAATGAGCCACTGATACTTGGCTGCTGCATAATTAGATAATCGGGGAACTGCGACAACTATAGCCTGCAATTCTTCCTAATAGACCCAAAATTGAATTGCACAGTCCACCTAGCGAGTGGGATCCTCAACCACCACAAATTCTGATATCGTGTGCCTCGGCACACCTTCACTGCATCAACTACCATTGGTTGGTAATATTTGGGCTCCATCTAGGCGACAAGTGCAATGATAAATAATAGCCAACTATATGAAAATGGCCACCTATCTTGAGCAGCAAGAGCATCTTCGAGAAACTGGTTAAGCAAGAATAAGGACCAGTTCATTTGTATGCCTTCTGCACATTTCTGGGTGCATGCAACCACGCCCAAGTTGCACTAGACTGGTTGATTCCCTCGAACAACCTTACTCGCTAAAATTCATGCCCTGATATGCATCGCTTATGAGTTAATGCTATCAATAGGTAGGCACAGACATCCTGCTATAGGCCAAAGCACTCCTTCAGCTGCTTGGCAAGCTTCTTGTTGGTATCCCTCCTGTGGATATACTGCGCTGGATCTTCCTCGGCCTTCGGAAAGCCTGTAACGCTCAGAATTAAGTCAATTGTGACAGGAATGGGCACATTCAACCAGAGCATCCCACCATGAAAATAGACCAAGAGTTGCTTAACACACTCACGGGCTTCATTCAGTCGCCCAAAATTAGGCATATTGATGATCCCCAACAATCCAGAGTTGTCCAACCTGCTCGCCCATGGTTGAGGAATCCACTCAATTGGGGTAGCAGGAATTGATGGAATTGACTGATAGGGCTCATCTCGGACATTTTTAAGTAATAGCAAATCGTGGTCCTCAAACTTCAATCTGATCAGGGTAGGGATGATATCGACCAAGCAAGTCATCCCTTCCGGCAGTGATGACAATTTTGGTGGATACTTTTGATTCTTCGTAGGATGCCTCGGCCTTGCTCCTGGATGCATAGGAGTGACATATCCCAAGATATCATGAATAGAGATGCCCCTAGGAACTGCATACTCTATATATCCTGAGCTCGACGTCCCGGTCTGTGCAGTCCCTTCTCCTTGCACTCTAGCCAAAGTGCGGGTGAGCCTTTTCTGTAGAGGCGTGGAACTGGGCTTCTAAGCCTGCCGCTTTCTCTTGGGGATAGACAATGAGCCAATTGGTATGCTCATGACTTCTTCTTTGATGGCCATGGGTCGAATAGGGGACTCTTGTTCCCTTGAAATCTCAATTGCGTCAAGGTCGCTCAACATGCCTCATGCCCCATACCTTACAATGTACCTGATGAATCTACCCTTCTACAACTCACCAAAAGCTCACAACACAACTACACAACTCACACTCTGCTCAACACTCTGATCGCTCAACTGAACAATCCCTTCCTCCCGCATCCGCTTTTTATAGGAACCTCCCAATTCACACTAATCATTGCCAAATCTACAATCTCCATCATGACTAAATCTAGTAGTAATGATTCCAAATCCGTCGGCAATCTTACTCTTCTAATGGTCGGATCAGCCATTAATGTGCGTCACTTCAAAAAGAGCTGCCGGCTAACTATTTTAACTACCTTTATTTATTATCGATTTGACCAACCCACAACCCTGTAGC
>LPNX010829514.1:93741-155852 GCA_001517045.1 Pseudotsuga menziesii | reverse complement strand
GACTCAAATACATAATAGAAACATCCCGGAATAAACATCGGGTTACAATAATATAAAATACATAGAAGAATACATTCTGAAGTTACATACACATCAACAGGAAAGTCCTATAGAGCACGCACACCACTTGAAATTGTGCACTCTGTCATCTGTGGTCCAATGCAGACATCATCTATTGGTGACTGCAAATATTTTCTAATCTTTATTGATGACTACTCAAGAAAGACATGGGTATATTTCTTGAAACACAAATCTGATGCATTTGGTTATTTTCAGCAGTTCAAGGCACTCGTGGAGAACCAGAGTGGACACCGCATCAAGATCTTAAGGACCGACAGAGGAGGTGAATATGTTTCAAATGAATTTCTGAATTTTTGCAAGACCCATGGCATACAGAAACAATTCACTACACGGTATACACCTCAGCAGAACGGTATTGCCGAAAGAAAGAACAGAACCATCATGGAGATGGCACGCAGCATGTTGGAAGCCAAGCATTTTCCAAATGAGTATTGGGGTCAAGCAATCGCAACTGCTGTATACATTATGAACCTATGTCCAACAAAGAGTGTGAAGAACAAAGTTCCCCAAGAAGCATGGACAGGTATGAATCATAGTGTCTCACATTTAAAAGTTTTTGGTTGTGTTGCATATGCTTATATTCCAGATGAGCTGAGAAGGAAGCTAGACAAGAAGGGACATAAATCTATTTTTGTCGGCTACTCAGAAGACACAAAAGCATACAAGTTGTATGACCCCATCACAAAGAAAGTGATAATCAGTCGGGATGTTCAATTTGTCGAAAATGAATCATGGGATGGAACCGTCGACACAAATGTCAAGATTGTGTCGAACATTGACAATGACGATATGGAAGAGGAAGTGGTTCAAATACCACATGTAAGTCAAACGGTCGGAGCACCGTCAACTCCCATGACACCAAGACATGGTTCAGCACAAGGACCATCGACACAAGTAGCAGCTCAAGCTACACCTACAATTACACCAAGAGGATAGCAGACTCCATCAAGCATTTCATCTGGGTCAACATCAACAGAACCGATGAAGACAAGAAGTCTGCGACAGNAAGCTCCTAGAGCTTGGTACAGTAGGATTGATTCCTATCTCATTGAAAATGGATTTCACAGAAGTGAAAGTGAACCGACTTTGTACACCAAAGTCGATGAGCAAAGTAAGATGTTAATTGTCTGCCTGTATGTAGATGATTTAATATTTACTGGTGATTATGGCATAGCAGATTTTAAAACAGTCATGGAAAGTGAATTTGAAATGACTGATCTGGGGCTTATGAAGTTTTTTCTGGGCATTGAAGTTCAGCAGTCTGAGAGTGGTATCTTTATATCACAGTCCAAGTATGCAAGTGAAGTATTAAAAAGGTTTAACATGTCTAACTGTAAGACAGCCCCAACACCAGTGATAACAGGTTTAAAACTAAGCAAGGATGATGAAGGATCCACTGTATATCCTACGCTGTTCAAAAGGCTTGTTGGTAGCCTTATGTATTTGACAGCAACAAGACCAGACATTATGTATGGTGTAAGTATGATCTCAAGATTCATGGAGTCACCAAAAGACTCACATTGGCAAGCAGGTAAAAGAATTCTGAGGTATGTAAGTGGCACAAAAGACATTGGTATTATGTATTCAACTTCAGAAAATTTTAAACTCATTGGTTACACTGACAGTGACAATGGAGGCAGCATAGATGACAGGAAAAGCACATCTGGATACACATTTCATTTTGGTACAGGTGTTGTTTCATGGGCTTCAAAGAAACAGCCCATAGTAACTCTATCTTCAGCTGAAGTAGAGTATGTTGCAGCAACAAGTGCTGCATGTCAAGCTGTCTGGATGAGGAGAGTCTTAAAAGACTTGTCACAGAACCATCAAGAACCGACAACAATCTTCTGCGACAACAATTCATCCATAGTATTATCAAAGAATCATGTGTTTCACAAGAGAACCAAGCACATTGACACAAGGTTTCATTTTATAAGAGAGTTGGTGAACGACAAGGAAATTTGTTTGGAATTTTGCAGGTCTGAAGACCAACTTGCTGACATCTTCACAAAGCCATTGGCAAAGGACACATTCCAGTATCTGTGTAGTTATCTTGGAATGACAAGTTCTCCACAATGAACTCTGTCATGAACAGAGCATGTCTAAGCTCTGAAACATTTTGTAAGTTTTGTTTTAAAAATCCCCATCTACTCATAATTAAGGGGGAGTGTTGGAAAATGTAATTAATTCGCAGATCTGTATTTGATCTCTAGCCGACTCTGTCAGAGTCTGTACAAGCCACGATCTTGTCTGTCAGTCTGACAAGAAGGAAAAGTCAACAAGTAGGCAGCGTAACTGAGTCGAATTTATTTCAGAAGTTAAGTTGTTAGGTAGACAGTTATTGCAGTGTTTAATGCAGAGTAAGTCAGCAAGTAAGTCGGTCTATGCTATAGCAATTTTCAGATTGCCTATAAATAGAAGAAGCATTTTGTAATTTATTTTACACACAGACAGAACACGAACACAATAACACAGACACAAAGGAACTCTGGGTGAGAAAGAGAAGTTGAAGCTCAAGCTTCTGTGCATTTGATTTAGCCGAAGAGCTGAAGCTCTGTAGACGGACGAGTTTGTAAGAGACAAGTTTGTATTACTTTGTATTTCCGCATAGTTAAATATATGAAATAGTTTGTGGTTGAATTCATGATTATTTGGCCGCTCATATTTCCAGATTTACTTTTGTAAATGTCTTTTACAATTACTGATAAGTAAAAGATCAAGAACCCATAAAAATCTCACCGCGTGAAAGTTCCAGGTTTTACTTCACTTTGTTCGACTCAAATATTCCTACATATTTGGGCATATGTTTTCCATAAGTTATTTGGATTTGTAAATGTGGTCATTTTACTTCATCTTACTCACAGGTGAAAAGTATTTGTAATATTCTTAAGTCTTTAGACTAAGAATCATATTCTGCATAGTTCTGCCGCATGCACCAACTTGATCGCATGTATCAACTTAGTCGCATGCATAAACTTGATTGCAAAGAAGTTGATCGCAGATAAGTTGATCGCATCAACTTGACCACTGCATCAACTTAATCGCAGATAAGTTGATCGCATCAAGCATCAACTTGATCGCATCAACTGGATCGCACCGCAGATAAGTTGATCGCATCAAGCATCAACTTGATCGCATCAACTGGATCGCACTGCAGATAAGTTGATCGCATGAGGCATCAACTTGATCGCATCAACTTCATCGCATCGCAGTGAAAAGTTGGTCGCAGTAAAAAGGGTGGTCGCAGTAAAAACAGGTAGGAGTTAAAAAGTGAAATTATTTTATTTTAAAATATTGACTGAGCGCTAAACCCAAGTTTAGTAGGCTCGGTTTTGGCTATCAGAACGATTGGCTTTTGTTTTAAATCTTCTGATGTCGTTGTGAGATACTCCAGGAGATTGCAAAGAAACGTTGTCAAATAACCCAATGCCAATGCCTGTTAAAAGGAGGATATATTCCCTGGAAGGATTCCCGGTTAAACAAAAACAACACCAAGAAATCGAGGGTTTGATGCTACAGAGTCGAAGCACAACTCCATTGTCAGTCGAACTCAGGGCAAAGAAAAGTAATATGCCTTGAAAATAATGCTGGATAGGATAAAAGTCAGTCCGAGTACGGAGGTGAGTAAAGTGCGGCCCAGTTGTCAACCTTTATGACACTAGGGTCAACTTTTCACCATTGGAATATAAGAACTTTGGATTGTCATCATTCCAAAACCACAAGGATTATGTTATACCATTTTATACCCAGGAAACAAGATATTAACTGAGTTTGGGTAACACGATAATAGGACATATGGTGTTCAGCTTAATCCATTACTAGAGCCTCGGAGTCCTCAAAGAGAACTTGCAAAGTAGGTTTGAAGAAGTTAGCTTGACGCTAAATAAGTCACTAGCTTAAACTCTCGGCTCTACATCCAAAGCTTACTAAATGAAGGTTATGATTTGAATACATGACTCTTATATCTTTAGACGGTTATGACATAGAGTTTAAGCTAGTGACTTATTTAGCGTCAAGCTAACTTCTTCAAACCTACTTTGCAAGTTCTCTTTGAATACATCCAAGTTCTCTAGTTCTCTAGTTATAGACTCTTAAGCTTAAACTCTATGTCATAACCGTCTAAAGATATAAGAGTCATGTATTCAAATCATAACCTTCATTTAGTAAGCTTTGGATGTAGAGTCGAGGGTTTAGATTGTGTTACAATCCATTATGTAGTGTCGAAACTTAAGAACTATGAGCTTTTATTTTCTTTTAAGAAAAAAATAATTATATAGCATTAGTTATATTAAATTTGTTATATTTTAAGATTTAACATAAATCTAAAAAAATTAAAATTATTTTAAAAATTAAAACCATAAAATTTTACACTTTTCAAAAAATGGTTTATTAAATTGATTTTTTGAAAATGAAAAACAGATTTTTTATATTTTGAAAAATAAAAATAAGAAAAAAATTAATTTTCAAAAACTAAAATTAATTTAAAAAATAAAAAAATAAAATTTTTTACACGTGACCATGTGCAAAGCTGGTTAAGTGATAGGACATTAATGACAGGAGTTTGTCGAAGACATTTTCAATAATGCTATGCCTCTTATGAAGAGTGCGTCTAATGACATAGAGTGCCTCCAATGTCATCAAGAAGATGATAACCCTGGTTGGGTTTTGCTAAACTGTTGCTCCTCCAACTTACTTTCTTGATGGTCATGTAAAAACATTGCCTATGATGTATAAAATCAATGTCTCCCTTGATTGAAAGCCTCGTTTCCGCATCGCTTCATTGAATGTGAAACTTATCCTTTAAAATGATATATTTTCAATAGTCTTATAAGTATATAAAAGTTTTCTAATTTTACGAGTTCTTAAATGTAATCTACAAATATTAACGTATTTTTGTGAAAACATAAAAACATTTAAAGAAGTTTTACTTTAAATTTTTTGTTTTTAAAAGATAATAATAATTTGTTAATTATTTTTGTCACCAGTTCAAAAGTCTATAGATATTAGTTTTTAAGAAAATCATTAATTATTTTTAGAAAAATATGGAATCTTTATATATATTGAGTATGGTGGTAGTTAACTTCCACTTACATCAATTTTTGTCTATCTCATCTTAAGACAAAAAAAAGTAAGGAACTATCCAACATTAAGAACGAAAAGTAAAGAACTATTTGGTTTACTTTAAAGTTGTATTTATGTGCTCAAAAAGCTCAGAGAGGAGTGCTCCTAGATTACTATAATTTTGATGAGATAGAAGGTTGGGTAATTCATATTGTAACAAAAAATTGAATTAAGATCTTATGTGGGTATATGTAGGGAAATCTAAGAGGAAGTGATTTTCATCATTAATAGTTGTAATCTCACAAATATGACATCTCATTTCAGTCATTTAGGAAATGTCCAATGCCAAGTTTCACTATGCAGCTCATAAGAATTCATTCGTATTTTAGCTATGTGGATTTTCTCCTTTATGCTAGTTAAAACACATAAACATAATTTTGATCTTCAAGATTAGGGTTAATGACATCTTTGTAATATCTAAATTTTATTTTATCCTCTAAATTTTCATCACACCATAGCTTCTCTTCGAACTTCGAAGTAATAACATTTTAAATATCATCTAGAGTTTTCATAGTGACATTTTTCATCAATACTCCACATATTTAACTAAGACATGACATCTCTATGCCAACCTCGCTTGAGCTTTAAGTGGTTTTGACTAGAATTTAAAGCAATTTTTGGAAGTCTACAATCTCCCTAGTTAATTTTGTTTCTTGTAGATTAGATACCTAGTCATACCTATGCTCTCAATGGGGGATAGGATATTGTGTATTGCTTTTCATTTTGAGATTGAAGTTATAAAATGCTTCTAGATAAGCTCAATCCTTCTCCAATATTCTCTATAGAATCTGTAGCCACAAAATTCATGCCCATACAATAGAACGGGAGTGAAGAGAGTTTCAAAGAGGAATTTATTTTTATCCCAAATCACAATGTTTGCTTACTTACATTTTTTTCAAGACCAAAATAAGCTTTCCACCCTCCATTGACCATTTTCTCGATGTTACGGTTCTAGTTAGGCTTGTGATGGATATCAATCCCAAGATATTTGTAGAAAGTTACTTCTTCCGAGTTGCCATTATCATACAAAAAATGGGTGTAAGTAACCTTATTAGACCTTCTCAAAATAACTTTGGTTTTGTCGGTATTCATGGTCATGCCCATACTAAAGCACAAATCGTTGAGAATTCTTAAATGCTTATCAAGATGAAAGGGACATGTTACCATAAGAACAATATCATGAACATAAAGGAAGATAATAACAATTCTTGCTAACAACTTATCAATGCAACGTGTCTCTATTAAATAGTCTTCTAACTTGTCAATATATATACTCAAAAAAAAAAAAAACTATTTGTTAGTATTTATTATAATAAAAATATTAATATTTTATAATAAACTTGATATTAATATTTTTAATTAATAATTTTAAGTCTATCTTATTAGTTCTTCGAGAAGTCACCGTTGCAACGAGCTAATGTCGATTTCTAATTAATAGTTTTCCTCTACACTAATAAAATTTGAAGTCGGGTGGGCAATTTCTATTTTAAGCTATTTACTAATTTATGAAGTTTTGACAACACAAAAGTATAAAAAGACATGTCTTTAATAGTTTTATTCTAAACGAATAAAATTTGAATAAGTGTGGACAATTTTTAATATTGAAGCTATTTACTTATTTATGAAGTTTTATGCAACCAATGCAACCATTTAATGATTTAGAGCGAGACACGAGTAGAAACCATATATGGCTAATTATCAAGTGCCCTCCCACTTGTATTAGTCAACTGATACAAGTTTTGAGATATGAAAAAGACACGTTTTGCATCGGATTATAGGGATATGAAAGGTATCCACCCATGTAGCGGGGGTTCACCCCTGCTACATGCAAAAGAACTTTCCTTCTGTCAATGAGATAGGAGGGTAGTGTTCATGAAAAGGAAGCTACAATAAACAAACAATATTAGTAACATGAAATAAATAAATAAATAAAGACAGCTACATTAAACAAAAATAAAAAGAACGAAAATTATACCTTTCTTTCTGAAAATGGGCCACCGTGCCCTAATCTTGGATATGAGTCGCCTCTCCACAGGTTGGTTGGTACAGAGGATGCCTCAACGTACTAGATGAGAGATGGTGGGGCTATGAAATGATGGCTAAAATGGTGTGAGTATTTTGAGAATGATGGCTTCTCAACGTACTCACTGAATATAATAATGAGAAAGGGATAAGAATCTTGTTGACGGAGACCTCCACACTATTTTTATAATGCGTTTTTAGGTTTTTTGGCCTTTTCTCTCTTTTAGGGGTTTGGAACCCTATTTAGGGTTTTAAAGCCCTTTTGTGGGTTTTTAGGCCCTTTTTGATGTTTTTGGGGATTTTTGAGAGAGAATAAGGGTAAACCATAGTTATGAAGGTCAAAATGAGGGAAAAAAATAGTAGGAAAATTATGTATGCATGTGGTTTAGGCCATGTAGAGCTAGTTGAGAATTTTTTTGCGTTAACGGATTGCCCCCTAATGTGTGAGGGAAGGAGCTCATCGTATGGCTGATGGACATCATAGGATCATGGGGATAGTGGGGAGACTGGAGAGATCTATGAAGAAGAGACGCTTCCTTGTTCAAACCACGGTGGCTTTTGGATTTTGTACTATTAATATTGGTTCCCAACAATGGGTGAGATATAAAGAATATGTGACATGTATATCGACAAGGCGAGAATACCCATGCTCGTAACAATGTCAAAAGAATAAATAATGGGATCAAGGCTCAAAACTACAGGAGTTGATCAATACATATACAACTGATGTTGCATGATGGTGGCCTCAAAGGGAGGCTGAATACATTGCGGATATGAAGAACTGACACATAGGAACCATGGCATTCTCATGGAATGCAATATCTTCATAACTGATGCTCTACTAGATCTGGAAGTTTACATAACTGTAGGGACTCACTGACGGAGATTTAGAGTCTCTGTGGTACAATATGTTGCATCAATACTGAAGCTACACAGAAGCACTGCATTGGGGCTTCTGAACATTATTTCCAACGCAACCCGAAAATCACAAGGGTCGTGAACCTGTCTGGGTCCCTTAATAGACTCACCAATGTGCTAGATTCAGGTGACAACCGGGGTCTTCAATCAAATAATGCATGGACCAATACCCTGTACGAATATCAATAGTGCGATGATGTAGATGAAGTTGAGCACGTGAGACACAACCATCCTGAGAGGCACTAATGACTCCTCTCGAGTGGTCCAAGGAACTCATCAATAAGGTTAATGAAACCAGGATACAGGGAACTCTAGTTGTATCCTCTAGAATAGGTGTGTTGCCGTCGACAGAGGAAGACGTGCAAATAACCAATACAATAATGTTTCCTTAACCAGAAGCATGAGGGGGAGAACCAAAGATGTGGGACAATCTGCGGACTGGCACACTGAATGGGGGAACATGGGCAGGGGAGCATGGGATACTCAAACTTCCTTTGTTCAGAGTAATAACAACAGGGATGACCTGGCAGCAAATGAAAATGACTCATGGGAGAGGGATCATACCTATGATACCTGGAATGTAACTGCAGATCGGAAATATTGAGGGAGGTAACTGGACTAGTGATATCCAGGGGGTCCAAGGAAGACTCATCGCATAATACTCTGAACAAAGGTGACCCAATGGGGTAAAGCTGCCAAACTGTAATATATGGGGTAGCGTCGAAAGACACCATTATGAAACAATCTCGTGGATTTCTAGCGAGCCCGAGAAGGTAAATGCTCATTGGTGTTTTCATTTTTAGGGAGTCTAAAAACGAGAAGAGGAATCTAGTGTGGTCTCTTTTTCATATGTAGTCTCCTGAGTCCGAAAAAGGATAAAAGTGTGCACAAGAGAGCTCTCCCAACCTTTGGGGAAGGAAGACTTATTTACCGTTGGTAGTCCAATAAGGACAGAAAAGTTTAAACCTATATTGATTGGACGGTCATTCAAATACTTTTACGAGCATGAATGAAACCAAGTTTGCTCGACAATATTTTCTTGATGAGAAGCGTGGAAAATAGCTTAAAGACAACCCATGATGAGATTTTTCATAAAGTTTGGTCCCAATTCCCAATAAAGCATCAAAGGATGCAAAGGGAAACGTTTCTGGCATAAATGTGCCAAGGTGGTATTTTTCTAATGATAGTCTACATAGTCTGAAAAAGGATAAAAGAGGCTACATAGACGCCCTTTCAAATACTTTAACGAGTGTGAAAGGAAGCAAGCGTGCTCATCGATCTTTTCATTCTTTTAGGAGTTAGAAAAAAGATTAATAGAAACTCTGTAATGGTTAATCAATCAAGGGGGAATTGCTCGATATATGAAGAAAAAAAAACGTTATGTCGTGGACATGGATGATGGGAATAAATGCATACCACTAGTGGGGCTCCCTTGTGGGACGGTGGATGGTGGTAAAACATGGCCAAATATGTATTATGGATGAAGCAAGTGGCTCGTGAACATGCCAATATGTACAAAGGGAGATTCGCATGATGTCACACAAATCGAGGTGACTTCAGGGAAATGGCCTGAAAAATAATAGTGAGAGCATGAGACAAGGGTCTCGTAAAAAGACAGAGGGAAGAAAACCAAACCCAGTGGTGCGAACGTCGGATGACTCTGACTAGCAGCTAGTGATGCCGCCCCTAGTGCAGTGGTGCACGGGGAAAAAAATAGACCAAATGGAGGCCTAACGGTACAAAGCTAGCTCAACATACAAGGTGGGATTCGCGTGGTGGCACGAAAAATCGATGTGACTCTAGGAAAATGGCTCGAAGAATTAGTATGGAGGGAGGCAATCTAGAAGTTTGTTTCTTGACCCGAGAGATTTTTTCATAATGGTGGAAGCTTCCTATCTTTGTAGAGGATGAGCCATATGTGGGCATGGAATACCAAGGAGATATGGAGAAGCCTCGGCCTCCAGGGTAGGTCTTGGTACCTAATGGTATACTACCATGGTGGCAGCCAGATCATACGTGCGACATACTATGTGCATGTACATACATGGGGCTGAACCGTCTAGTGGGGTACCAACGGAGCATGGGCAGGTTGATGTTAGATCCACTTGCTCATGTGCAAATGATGCGACAGAGTTCCAAAATGCACTGAATACGACTAGACATGGAGAAACTACTAGAGGGGGTCACCGACTTGTGGGAAAAATGATGCAAAATAAAAAAGAAAAACTATGACCGAAGTGTGTTCATGGTGACTTCACACATAGAACCTCCGGCAAAGGAAATTGGCCTTTCCTTGGAGACTTTGCAGTTTACGCAAAGTACGTAGGGGAGGAATCTGGAATTCAATGGGAAGAACCGACTCCAAGACATGGGAAAAGTGAAATGGGGTAAAACTGGTGGTGGTTTTGAGGATCCCTTCGTCGTCACGAAAGTGGCGTCGGGATAGATCAGGTGGATCTTCCATGGGAAAGGATAGGAAAGTATTGATGTAAGTAGATATCGTGTAAATGGTGTTGGTTGTGTCCGAGGAGGAAGCTGGAGGGTGAATTTCCTCGATGCCAGTGATCTTGGATTCACGAGAGTATTTTTGAAGATCCCGAAGGATAGACTGATACTCAGACAAGTCTAGGAAATGGTGTGAATAGTGGTCGTACAAACCACAAATCGTGCACGAATGGTTGGTCCTCAAAGACTTGTTCTTGATCGCTGGTGGAGCTGAGACGATGACTATTGGATTGTCATCGGTTCTATCCATAGCGTCTATTTGTGCATAGGATTGGTATCTTTGGGAAGTTTTGAGTTGCATGACCATGCACGTCACACAAAGGGCAAGGTGGAGTCGGACGAAGCTCGACTGCTTCTTTGGAGGCCTTGCCCCCAGTCTTATTTCAGAGAGAAGGGGCGGGTTTGGGGACGGAAGGCATGTTTGATGGGCACGAAGGAGGGCGTGAATCCAATGCAATTGGTTGGACTGGAGTCAACACAACCTGAGGCACCTTCTAGGATTATTAATCCTCCCTTGGTCAAATGTCTATTAGGTTAATTTAGCTTAAATTAGGAACCTTAATTAATTATTTGGGTCCACTAGTACCATTGGGTCCACTTGGCCTAATGGGGCCACATGTATTAGTCACTAGAGTGTGGGGAACACTACTAGAGGTTAAATACCACTTACTGCATGTGCATGCATCAATTTGGGCGCCTCCTAGACCAATCCCTACATATTAGGAGCTGTTGGGAGTCCCGACACCAACATACATCAGTTAGTTGGAGTTAGTACTAGTTAGTCGTAGTTAGCCCCTAGTTACTTTCAGTTATTTCACAATCAGTTAGTTAGCGCTAGCTATGCATGGATAATGCATGGCTTCATGTGGAGTAGGCGCCTTTTCCCACCTACCACACTTAGTTGCACTGAGTTAACTAGCTATCATAGATTGATTGAGTTATTGGACATCTGGGAGTTGATCTATTGGACTCTGATATTGATTGAGACACCAATAGTTAGATGGTTAGTTAGATACAGTTAGATCCAGTGGATAGATTCAAATTGATACCTAATGCATTCGAATTATTTTCCTATGTAAACTATTGTAACACTGGATTTAATTATTGTGAATGATACTGTAAATTCTTGAGCAATACTCATATGTTTCTTGTGTGGTTTGTTTTGCTCAGTTTGTATCTTCATTCTCCATTTGCTGCAAACATTATTAGAACTATCTGGTTCAATATCTAAATGGCATTCAAATTATAATATGGTATCAGATCCTTCTCTGGAAGGTTTCATGCTTGTTTCTTCCCATCGAACATCAGAAGTAGTTGGGTTTCCACTTGTAAGTTAACTGATCGATCTCCATGATCTTTCCAACATGAGGGAACATGAGGAGTCAAAAGACGGTGGATTCCATGACTCTCATGGCATACATGTAGCTACGTCCAAGGAGGAGGTTATAATCAAGTTGGGTGTTAATAACCTCGATGTCAATCAAAACCGTGTTACCGGCTAATGAAATAGGAACATTTGGAAGAATGCCCTTAGCCTTCGTAGAGTGACCATCGTAGGTGCGAAGGGCGGTAGTGGACAGTTGGAGGGTAGGGGACCTGAGTTTCTACCAGACAAAAGTTGGCATAACACAGGTTGATTCCCCTTCATTGACGATACATCGATGCACAACCAAATTCCAAATTGAGATCGAAATTTAGAAGGTGATGGTGGATGGCATTCTGGGTTGTCTTTGGTCTAGATAAAACATGATCAACCTGGAATCGGAGGGATCGATGACACCTAATATGGATAACAATTATTTCTACTACGTTGGGAAGGTTTTGAGCACTTCTAGAGCAGACATGGTTGTAGGTGATTGGGCCAAGTCGTCAACAATGTTATAATTTAGGGAATCTTACGCAGTCTCGTTGTTGGCGATACGTCATATAGGAAACCGTGGACCTCTGGCTGCCCCATTAGTGGGGGGTGTAGGTAAGTGGAGGGGAATGCTGGAAGTGTTAGAATTAGAAATATTTGATGGGTCAACAGTTTCCATGGTGGAGCCGTATTGGTTCCTCCTAGTCTTGAAGTTGAATTCTTTGGTTGACAATGTCATCAGGTGATGGACACTAGTCTCTGTAGGTGGAGTGTTGATGTATTTGTAACTTCAAAATGCATTCACTTGTATATATTATGTATTGTAACCTAATGTTTATTCCGGGAAGTATCTATAAATATGTAATTGAGGCATGTCATGCCCCGATGTTCCAATCGGGATATTCAATAATATAAACAAGTCATGTAAAGTCATTGAGGTAAACCCTCCATTGTAAGTCGGGGCAATAGTCCCCACAATTGTGTCAAGGTTAACCCTCCTTGTTGATCAGAGGGAAAACTCCCCACAGTTGTGGAGCACTAGGTTTATTAGACTCTCATAGAGATGTCGACCCTGGTAAGTAATTTTTAAGTGGGGCCGACATGTTGAAGTGGGAATTAAGTGAAAAAAATAATATAAATAGAGAGTGAGCCGCTCTATTTATTACACACACACTCACTCACTGGGGCGCATGAGTGAGAGAGAAGTAGCTCTCTCAAGAGAGAGAGAGAGAGAGAGAAGTTGTGGAGATCATCTTTATGTTTTCAGGTTTTACTGGTGCCATTGGTGCTCATTCTATTTCTAAGGAAGTTGTGGGGTTTTATCCTTTATGGTTTCCCCGAGGAAAATTCTTTGTGTCTCTTGTCTGTTGTGTTTATTGTTGTGCGTGTTATTCTCTCAGTTAAAGATCCTAAGATAATGCTAGATTGAATGATAAAAATATAACATGGTATCAGAGCTAACCTGAGAAGAAGACATTGTGCAGCTGCAGAAGCTAGGTCTTCTTACTTTTTAGGTCTCTCTCCACAATCCATCAGCAAAAGTATGCTAGGTTGACTCTCCATTGAAGGGCACATCTTTCTATCAAAGCAGAATTCAATTCCGAGCATTTTCAGTTTTTAGTGCGGGAAATTAGGGCTTCTTACAAAATAGGAATTTTTGAGTGATCCCGGCATAGGATTTCTCTCCTCATCAAAATATAATTCTAGAGACCTAGTTCAATATTTTTGGTTGGATATAACTTCGGGAAAGTCAAACCCTAGTTTGACCCTAGGCCGAAAAAACCCTAAAATACTAAAACTGATACATTTTGGTACATTTTCTATATCTAGGGATTGGAGAAGGATCAGGAGCTGAAACGTTCACAGGACGAATACAAAATCCTTATTTACACTTTGTCCAAATTTCAGAATTCGATTCTCTATATTCTAGGAGATATGATCCCTCCAAGTTAGGGTTCCAGCCTCTTCTAGGATTCATTTCTAAATAGGACACCTGGGGAGAATTGCTATATCTCAGGCTACAAAGGTCCAAATGAAATTTATAAAGATGTTCCGGAAAGGGCACGGAATGTAAAATTTGTGGTAGAATTTTTGGACCCCAAAGATGAAACGGTGACACGTGGAAGTCCGTACAACTTCGCTATGCTGAATAGTCCTGAAACAGGTCACCTTGGGAAAACAATGATAAGTCCCAATTGGTGAAACCAATTCTAATGAAACCTATGGTGTTGGAACATGTAAAGGCGAGGATACCTTAATGTGAATTTTTAGACATATAGGAGTAGTAATTTTGGAGATACCGCAGAAACAGTAGCAGGAATTGCTGCAAAAGAAATTGGTAAACTAGGGCTTCCTATTCTGGGAGCTTCCCTCCACTGTTTTCAGAAAAGGAGTACATTGGACAGCTCACTTTGAAGAGGCCTATCTTTCTATCCAATCAGATCTTAAATATTCCAAGTTTTTAAAATTAGGGTTTCTCTGACAAACCCTATATTAGCCAGCTCCGGAACCATGACGAACACCTCAATTCGGTAAGATCTAATCTTTTTCTATTTCATTTGAGGTTCTCATTTCAAAGTGATCTATCACATCAGCTTGATGATAAAATTGTTGAAGTTGACAAATTCCAAGAATGGAAGTATATGATCTCTCTGAAGAAAATGAATTGGACACCTACATAAGTAGAGAGGTTCAAGTTCCAGAGAGAGATAAGGCTAAAAGCCTTACACATGAAGAACTTGGTCAAGGCCAAGAAGATCATTGTCGATTCAATCACGGATCACCTTATACCACAACTGTCTTCCCTAAAGACACCGAAAGAGATGGTTGATTCCTTGACCAAGCTATTTGAAGGGAAGAACATAAATTAGAATATGACTTTGAGAAAACAATTGAAGAATGTGAAGATCCAGAATGCAGAGACCATACAGTCATATTTTACGAGGGTCTCTCAAATCAAAGAACAACTTGTAGTAGTAGAAGAAGAAGTGGAGAATGCAGAAGTGGTGATAGCCACCTTGAATGGCCTCCTAGGATGATGGGATTCATTCATGTGAGGAATGTGTGGCAGAAGGAAGTGATTACTTTCAGTAGACTCTGGGAAGAAGAAGAAGCTTGACTCATAATAATAGAAGAGAAGATGGGAGAAATTGAAGATCAAGCTCTCACCATCCAAAGAAGATCCCTCAAGCGATGAGGAATACGAAGGACTCAAATCTTGAAGAAAATATTATCCATCTTAGCATTTGGATAAGAAATGTTGAATGAAGAAGATGATGAAGTGGAAGGCTCAAGAAGGAGTCTACGCACGAAACAAATAAAAATAAGTACTCAATTGTCATTTCATGATATTGTTTTGTTATGCATTTGTTTATATTCAGTTAATGCATTATGCATGGTAGAATGTTTGCATTAATGACAGTATACTTCTAATACGCATGTGATTGGTAAGTAGCTCATGGTTCTATACAACTCTCCATTACTGCTTATCTAAAATGAAACATCGTTGCTGACATATTGGTTTAGTGCACAATCTCAATGTTGTCCTGGTAGAGATGGAAGGCATCTAGAAAGTTTTCGTGAGATATGGATGATTGTTCTATTGGATAAAATAGTTGCATAATATTATATCTTGATGCAAAAGAATTTGTCATTATGAATATTCCTTATGCAATGTTTCTAACCATACAACTAATGCATTTGACTTGTAGGAAAGATCGCGTACAATCACCTACAAGAAAAGAAGGATGAGACTTGTTCCGAAGAACAAGTAACGAAAGTTAAAGAATAATATGACAAATGCAGTGACATCATTGATGCAGAACCTTCCAGCTATGAAGAAGTAACCAAGAATAAAGGGAAGAACAGTTCAAGAAGAATGATGTCTAGGATGCAGTATCGATACATGAAGGGAAGTTCGTAGTTCCATCATGCAGTAGATGGAAACATCATGGGATACAAGGTAGGATTCGTAGCATGAGGATTCTCATGGAAAGAAGGAATAAACTACGAAGATACATTTGCAGCCACCAGAAGTTAAGACACATGACAGGCAGAAGCATGTGTGCAAATGAAAGAAATATTTTGTATGAGCTCAGAAGGCACATACATGAGGAGCTTGAAGATCACCTAGAGTGATGAATATCTTAACCTTTGCTACAAGGTTGAAGATGAAAGCCTATAGAGGATGACAAGCTCATAGATGGGTGCGACAAGAACTTTTGAAAAGGTTCAAGATGGAGGATATTGATATCGAGTGACCATAGATGGATACATAGAATATTAGTAGTAGAGGAAGCTACTTGTCACTCCGATACATAATGTTTCATTGCATAGAGTATGAAAGACAGAGGGAGAATGATGCTTCACTTCAGAGGGAGTGATTGTAGAATATCCTGAGGTTCAACATGGTATGACAAGATGGACAGATTACTGATGACTCTAGGATTTACTGAGAGTAAAGAGGATTCCAACCTTTTCTTCAAGGTTGAAGGTGGAAGACTAGTGATGCTCCTGTTATATGTTGATGACTTATTCCTGACATAAAAGAGGAACTCATTAAAGTTACAGGAAGGAGACTTGTTGCCAAGTTCGAGATGAAGGACTTGGATATGATGCACTACTTTCTACGCATGGAGGTGTGACAGAATGCGGATGGAATCTCCCTAGGACAAGGGATGATGGAGTGCAAGGCCATGACCACACCTATGGCATCGAACATGAAGCTATTGAGTGATGTTTCATCAGAGTCAGTTGATGCCACGATGTATCATCAGATGATTGGGTCCTTGATGTACTTGATGAATACGAGACTAGATATTTTCTTTGCTGTGAACACCTTGAGCCAGTTCCTGACAGATCACAGACATGTTCACTTGATTGCTGCAAAGCATATTCTGACGTACCTAAGGGGTATAGTTGATTATGGGCTCAAGTATGAGGCGAATCAAAAAATTCAGATTGGGAAGGTAGTGCCATTGATAGGAAGAGAACTTCAGGGTGTTGCTTCAGTATGGGATCATGTGTGATCTCTTGGTTTAGCAGGAAACAGTCTTGCGTGGAACTGAGTACAACTGAAGCAGAGTATGTTGTAGCTTGTTCAGCTAGTTGCGAGGCAGTATGGCTGAGGTAGCTACTGTCTGATTTATTTGATCTCTAGTTGGATGCTACCTGTATATATTGTGACAACAAGAGTTGTGTGAAGTTGTCGGAGAACCCAGTGTCCCATGACAAGTTGAAGCATATCGAGATCAAGTATCACTATATCAGGGATACGGTGCAGACAGGAGAAGTGAAGCTCCAATATATTGCGACGGATGAACAGATAGCTGATGTGCTGACTAAGCCATTGGCTAGAGTAAAGTTTGAATACTTCAGGGGGAAGCTTGGTGTTCTCCAAATTGAGGTTCCCTCCAAGGGGAAGTGATGAGTCCGTGAGCCATTCTGACATGGTGAGAGGATTGGTTCCTTCCATGGTTAGATGTAAGGGCTGAGCCATTCTATCATGGTGAGAGGATTGGTTCCTTCCATGTCAGATATGAGTGTTGAGCCATTCTAATGTGACTGTAGGAATGGTTCCCACATGATCATACATAAGTGCTAAATGCCATTCTATGGGAGAATGGAGGCACCTGGTTAGTTACCAGGAATTTGTTCAGTCTGGGACTGACACTCAACTTGGGGTTGAGAGCCTTTCTGACATGATGTGTAAATAAACGTTTCCTATCATGATGTGTGAATAAATCTTCCTATCATGATGTGTGAATAAATTTTCCTATCGTGGTAAGATATAAGTGCAGAGCCTTTCTGACATGATGTGTGAATAAACGTTTCCTATCATGATGTGTGAATAAATTTTCCTATCGTGGTCAGATATAAGTGCAGAGCCTTTCTAACATGATGTGTGAATAAAATTTTCCTATCGTGATGTGTGAATAAAGTTTCCTATCATGATGTGTGAATAAAGTTTCCTATCATGGTCAAATGTAAGTGCAGATCCTTTCTGACATGATGTGTGAATGAGTTTCCTATAATGGTCATATATAAGTGCCAAGGAAGATGAAGACCTACTTGGAGGCTAGGCCTACAACCAGCATGAAAAAGGGCTAGCTCTATAGAACTTCCTGTGACGAGAAGAATGAAGAGATAGCACCATTTGATTGAGATAGCGGAAGCAATGATGAAGATGATGATCTAGTGATGATCCAGCTTTGATGATGATCCAGTGATGATCTAGTTTTGATGATGATTAAGTGATGATCCATTTTTGATGATGATCCAATGATGATCCAGATGATACAAAGAAGAAGACTTGTGCTGATAAATTATGTCGAGAGAATACCTTCCTAGTTAAGAGGGAGTGTTGATGTTTTTGTAACTTCAGAATGCATTCACTTGTATATCTTATGTATTGTACCCTGATGTTTATTCTGGGAAGTATCTATAATGTAATTGATTCACTTCATGCCTCGATGTTCCAATTGGGAGATTCAATAATGTAAACAAGTCATGTAAAGTCATTGAGGTAAACCCTCCATTGTAAGTCGGGGAAATAGTCCCCACAATTGTGTCAAGGTTAACCCTCCTTGTTGATTGGAGGGAAAAGTCACCATAGTTGTGGGGCACTAGGGTTATTAGACTCTCATAAAGATGTCGGCCCTGGTAAGTAATTGTTAAGTGGGGCCGACATGTTGAAGTGGGCATTAAGTGAACGAAAGAATATAAATAGAGAGGTGAGCCTCTCTATTTATCACACACACACTCACTCACTGGGGCGTTTGAGTGAGAGAGAAGTAGCTCTCTCAAGTGTGTGAGAGAGAGAGAATCAGTGGAGACAATCTTTATGTTTTCGAGTTTTACTGCTGCCATTGGTGCTCATTCTATCTCTGAGGAAGTTTTAGGGTTTTCTCCTTTATGATTTCCCCGAGGAAAATTCTTTGTGTCTCTCGTCTCTTGTGTTTATTGTTGTGCATGTTATTCTCTCAGTTAAAGATCCTAAGATAATGCTAGATTGAATGATAAAAATATAACATGGATCTGTGGCAGTGGCTGCGGGAGCTACAGGAGCTATGGGAGCAGGTGAGGCCAAGGGTGCGGTGACAACCAATCCTTGGAGTGGTAATGGATTTTAGAGCACCATAGGTGGAGGAAATGGTGGTGTTGAGTTAGGCTGAGCCTGGGCCATGGCATTGGAACCCCGTTGAGCCTCATTTTGGATATATTGGTGGGAACGAGCCATATGGGGGCCAAAATGCGTATAGTGACTGAAGGTGTTACACAGGGCACATAGATGATTAGTCTGTAATTGTGGGTTCTTTCCTGGTCGGGCATGTTTTTGGGGGTTCTGTGATGGTAGATTGGAGTCATTGTTGTTGGGGGGGTTAGGCTGCTAGATGCCACCTTATGGCTAATTGTTACCTTGATTTATCCCTCATTTTTTCTTACCCTTCCCTTGTTGGTTGTTAGGGTAGGTTGGTTGGGAAGGTTATGCTGAGGAAAAACATGTCCTGTGGAAACCGAAGGGGATGGGGCATGAGCCGAAACTTGTTGCACTGATGGTGTGTAATAGACTGGAGGAGCTACAAATCCAGCTATTTGGATTGAATATGGTTGTGCCAGCCAACTTCAGTCCATGGGCATGCTGATTTGGCACAGGATGTGTGTAGGAGGAGGTGGCTCCAGACTGATCCATCATCTGTGAGTAATCGAGGATTGTCACGTCCCCACCCCTCTACTCAGCGGAGAGGACACGATGATGATTCTATAGAATCGGGAAAACCAAGCCCAATGAACACAATATAAAAATGCAATGAAATAAAAGCATACATAGATGCATAAATGATTATCAAACAACGGAAGAAAAGTTCATTCATTCACATTCAAGCATTCAACATGTTCATATTAATTTATCAAGAAAATAAAGTTGCAGAGATTAAACACAAGAAGATACTTATCTTGAGAATGAGTTGTCCCACAACTAGTTATGTCACTGCAACGTTCCACCCAACCATAGGCCAGTGTGCTCATCAATCTCTCAGTAACACTACCACCCCCGAGCTGGGAATGATTTCCACAAGGAATAAGGGAACACTAGCAGGCTCACACGTAGCCTAGGATACACAAAACTGAGCCAAGCCAACACAGTTGGGTTTATCAGGATATACAGGAGCTGTAAAGGTTGACTACTAATCTAGTGAGCTCAACCAAAGAGCTATGGACACCTGCACCAGATCTAGCCTGAATTCTAGAACATCTACTCACCCAACAAAAGGAAGCATCCCTTTCTCTGCTAAACAATCCCTCAGGCTATGCCCTCCCTTTCAGTGCTATTTAGGGTGTGCAAAGAAGAAATCCATCCCTCTAGCTTTGTCTGTGAGGTTCCTTCTTCCACTAGTTTTATCAAGCTAGCTCAGACCCCATGTCCACTCCAAAACCAGTTCAGAGACCAAACAACAATGTGCACAGATCAATTTCAGTTATGGGATTGAAGGAAAACATCACAGAGGTAAAAATTGGGAATGGCAATTGCGTAAAATAGCTCATCCTATGTAATTCAATTTTCTAGAGTCATTTATGGCCCTAACGTGGCCAAAACGACTCAACAACACGCCAAAATTTGTGGCTCTACCCCCCACTGGCAGTGCAACCCTAAGAACACGAAAATAAAAACCGTGGGGATGTGAATACAACCCAGACCATGAAGGATAAAACCTAGGAGGGTTCATCTGCGTGACAGCTCAATCGTGGAGGAGGATGGATGCTGAAAAAATGACTAGTAGCTCTCCAAAACCGTGAGGAAAATCAGAATGCGAATGCATAAGGAAAATTTCATTGCCTGCGTGAGTTTAGAATGGGGTTCTCTGCTCCATGTGAGGAAAATGAATGCAATCCCCCTCTTTGGGAATGCGTGTGGTCAAGGGCTGACAGCCCTGCCAGAACTGATGGTTTCCCATGCATACATTCCTCAACGAAATAAATTCCCAACTAAGTCCTCGAAATTAAATTGGTTGGTGAATACGACAAGGAAAGGTGGGTGGGTAGTTTTGGTGAGTCCCCCCTTTGACATTTGGATTTTCCCCATTGTCCCCAAAGGTTTGAATAAACCCCCCCCCCCCTTATCCTTAGGAATCATGCCCCCATCTCATTATTGTTGCATTAACATAGCTGGTTGTGGGTATTTTAATTAATTTGCATATGTACATGGTGTCCATAATTATAATGTGCCTGGCTAGCACAAAATACCATCGACATCGATTTTAATTGTCAAAACATAAAATGATAAATCAATGGTGGGCCTTTTTCCTTTAGCTCCACACCACGATTAATTACAATATATACATCATATACATTTAATTAGTCGAGGTCAAAACCGAGGTGTTACAGGGATATGGTTTGGTTGTGCAACATTATGGGTGTTTCCTAGGTGAGGTGGCATCACAGGGGGTGTTGAATAGTACTGAGAGTGATGTGTGACAGAGCCGATGACACCATCTGCAGCATGAGATTCCCCTGACATATCACGACGGGAGGTACCAACGAGGGGAGCATCTGGTATGATGGTATATAAATACCCAGACTGGGCATAGATTAAGTTGAATTATTGAGCCTTTAAGATGGCATCCTCCTTAGTTTGGGGTTTCTCAAAGGTGATGTCTTTGGCTATGGGTGGGAGTAAGGTCTTTAGAAACTAGTCGAGGAAGATCCTATCATCCAGTTGGATCCTTCATAGGCTATGTCACCGATGCTACTCATGGATGTGGTCCGTGATGTGGGTGGTTGTATTTTTCTAACAGGATAGAAGGATCTCCACTCCCTCATCATATCGGATGGGTATTTGAAAGTACTAGAGGAACATGGAGGCAAGTGAACAAAAATAGGGATAGGAGGCAGGTGGCAGTTTGATGTACCATTTTGCAACAGCACCCGTAAGTGTGCACTGTAATAATCTCAGTTTGACTGAGTCATCCACAATGCTATTTGAGGAAAAACATAGGTGGAAGGACATGATATGGTTTTGGGGGTCCTTGCCCTCCTTTCCCTCAAGCTTAAGGATGTCTGAAGGAATTTTGGTTGGAATGGGAGGACAATGAGGTTGATGACTGATGGGGTCATTTGTTATCCTAGCCCGATCTGGCAAGTTAAGATGAGCCGTAAAAGTTAGGTTAGACCCAAAGTTGGCTTAGGATAGAATGGAGATGGCGGTGAAGTTCATAGGAACATGATGTCCATGCATGGCTGGGGGTACGTCAGGATGAACTCCCATGGTAGGGATAGTCAGAATGGTCGTGGAAGGGCCACTGCTCCTAGGCATGTACGGTGGTATGGTAGGGATTGTGGTAGCTACTGTGCGGTTTCCACTAATGGGTAGAGTACATATAGAAGCATGCACAATGGTGGTGGTAGCACTGGTGGGGATACTAGTGACAATGGGAGGTAAGGACATGGGTCCACCACCAATTATACCTCTAGAGAAGGGATTGGGATTTGTGCCATCCATGGGGCTAGATGGTGCAGTGACCAAATTCGGTTCAGAGTGGTAGGAGGCCGAATCGGAATCAGAGGTTGTGTGTCCTTCTGAAGGTGATGACTGTTGTCAAAGAGGGTTCCAATGGTGATGGTCTAAGGAACCAAACTGAGGGGAGTGTCCCCTAAGTTGATGGGAATACCATGGTGAAGCAATTATGGTTGTAGTAGTATTAGGTAATGAATTTGGACCCCTATTTAAATCAGCTTCCTATTGGCTCAAAATAAGTCACTTGGCCACCAAGACTTCCTAAAGACAACGCTTTGGTTTTTTTTCTTCTCACAGGTGGGTATCTAGTCAATTCGGAGGGGGTGTTTTCCCGTTTCTCTTGGTATGTCCTCTCATTGGCCAGCTACTTTGGGGTTCTTGTGGTACTCCTCACAATGCGTTTTAGGTAAAATCCCAAGTACTTCCCATAGTTGTTGCAGATGAGACTTATGTCCCGAACCGAATGTTATTAAGTAAATTTGGTTACTTTTAAGTTTTCGCTCGGGTCATGAACCAATTTTGGTTGATTATTGGTGTGATTGTGTGTGCACTTGTGTATGAAATTATTACTTTTACTTTCAAATATGAAATAGATACATAATAATGGATTTATTTAAAGAAACAAGCAAAGGGTTGTACCAAAGCAGGCCTAAAAGGTAAAAGCAAATCAGAACAACGTGTAAGACACACAAGGGTCTGAAAATAGGTGACTAACTATGATGCTTGAAAACTAGTAGTGTGACTACCCCAACTTTGTATCCTTCAAATCAAAGAGGGAGTGTTGGGCTCTCAACAAAGTGGAAAAAATTCCACCCATAGATCCATAGGTTAAACCCCAAGTGCCCGATGCTCAACAAGCAGGACGTGAACATTGTGTGACCCCCACCGGTCTCCACTCCCCGTATCTTCCAAAGTCACTTTTTTTTAATTGAAGAGAACAATAGTAAAGTGGATGCCTATTAATAAAATTATTAAACAACTTGTCGTATCTCAGAAGACCCCGAAGGGTGATGACCGAGTAGAGGAGGGGCTAAATAAGTGTGTTGATTTCCAAATTTTAAAATGTAAACATAAATCAACTTAGAAACAAACAGGTCACATTTAAAAATTCGACAGACGCAACTGGGTCACTCAGATAGGAAAAATAGAGGCGACTGGGCTCAAAACCAAATAGGTCGCACTTAATAGGTCAATAGCTGTGACTGGGTCGAACAAACAAGCCGAACAGAGGTGATTGGGTTGCTTAGACTGCAAAAACATGAGCGACTTTTCCCTGGGAGGCAAGTTGCGATTTTCGGGGCTAAGACTGTGACTTGTGTCACAGGTTTTATCCTGAAATATGCGATTGGGTCACGGGTTTTGGCCCGAAAACGACGACTTGGGTCAGAACTAGAAAAAATTAAAAAACAGCTTGACAAGGGGTGAGGGAGGCAGCCACTTGTGTCGTACAGGATCGGATCGACTGCGTGAGGGTCCGATCAGTGACAGTTGTGAGAAAAAACAAAATAAACACCTGCAAAACAAGGGATTCTTGGGGATCAACCATTATGGTTTCCAAAAGAGTAGTGGGGTTTTCACCACTGCTACGTGCAAAAGAACCTCCCTTCTGTCAATGAAATAGGAGGGTAGAGTTCATGAAAAGGAAGCTACAATAAACAAACAATATTAGTAACAAAAAATAAATAAATAAAGATGGCTACACTAAAAAAAAATAAAAAGAATGAAAATTATACCCATCTTTTTGAAAATGGGCCATTGTGCCTTGAGCTTGGATATGGGGACGCATCTCCATAGGATGGTTGGTACGGAGGATGCTTGAATGTACTAGATGGGAGATGGTGGGGATATGATGGCTAAAATGGTGTGAGTATTTTTAGAATGATGGCTTCTCAACATACTCACTGAATAGAATAATGAGAAAGGGATAAGAATCTTGTTGATGGATACCTCCACACTATTTTTATAATGTGTTTTTAGGTTTTTTGGCCTTTTCTCTCTTTTAGGATTTTGGAACCCTATTTAGGGTTTTTAGCCCCTTTTTGGGATTTTAGCCCTTTAGTGGGATTTTAAGCCTCCTTTTTGGGATTTTAAGCCCATTTGTTGGGTTTTAGGCCCTTTTTGATGTTTTTTGGGATTTTTGAGAGAGAATAAGGGTAAACCATAGTTATGAAGGTCAAAATGAGGGGAAAATGGTAGGAAAATGATGTGTGCATGTGGTTTAGTCCATGTAGAGATAGTTGAGAATTTTTTTGCATTAACAACCCATATCTATGTAGTCATCACATTTACATAAAAAAAGATTGCATTCCAAGTAGGAAACCACAACAAAGTATGAACCTTGCATTACGCAATATTTTAAAGGAGGAACTCAACACACTGTTGGATGTTAATTTTATTTATCTTATATATGATAGTGAATGGATTTCACCTCTTATTTTAATCCCAAAGAAAAATGGTAAGTGGTACATATATGTAGATTACAGGGAACTGAATAAAGCCACCCAAAAATACCACTTTCCATTACCCTTCATTGACTAAGTACTCCACACCCTCTCAGGGAAGATTTTTTTGTTTTGTTTTCTTGATGGTTTCAACGATTATAACCAAATCCAAATAGCCCTCGAAGACTAATAAAAATATACCTTCACCTACCCTTGGGTACCATTTTCATATAGATTCCTTCCTTTTGGACTTTGTAATGCACTTGCCACCTTTCAACATGAAGTTTTGGGCATTTCCTCAAATTTGGTTAATGACAATGCCAAATATTTATGGATTATTTTACACCATATGGTACTACTTTTGAGAAAGCCTTGTCCAATCTTGAAAAATTACTTAAACGTTGTAGCCATGTAAATATTTCATTAAGTACATAAATGTTCCATATGATGAGGACAAAAGGTATTGTTCTGGGACACTTTCTCTATGTTGTGAGTATTGAAGTTGATCCAGCAAAGATAAAGGTCATACTTGACATGCCACCACCCAAGACATAGAAATAGGTACACATGTTTTTGGGTAAAACTAGGTATTATCGTCGATTTATGGAAAAATACTCAAGAATTGCTTCTCCTCTTTATGCTTTACTAATTAAAGACGTCAGTTTTTCTTGGACTGATAAATGTGATGTAGCTTTTGGAAAATTTAAAAAACTTATATCCACAACTCATGTCTTGCATGGACTAGAATGGAAATTACCATTTCATATTGCTTTAGAAGTGTATGATATAGTGTGGGAGTAGTTTTGGGCTAAGAAGAGGACACGAAACCATACACTATCTATTATGCTAGAAAAAACTTAACTCCTACATAACAAAATTAAATAGTTGCAAAAATAGTTCTTAGTAGTGGTTTTTATCGATGAGCAAGTTTCGGAACCACATTACATGTTACCCAACTTACATTCACACATACCATTCCACAATTAGGTATCTCGCTAATGAACCTATTACTAATGCACGAGTTACTAGATGGATGTTACTCCTACAAGATTTTGACATTATGATTGTTGATCAAAAAGGGAAAAAACACATAGTAGCATATTTTTAATCAAGGTTCATCACAATCAGGGATGATTCTCCTCTGTAGGATGACTTCCCTGATGAACATTTATTTGTTATTTTAGCTTATACACCTTGGTACATAGATGTTTCAATATTTCTTTCTGCATGAAAGTTACCCATCAGCTCTCGCCTAGAGAAAAGTGAAAGATTATTCAACATAGTGCAAGGTAATCATGGGTAGAGAGATGTTTATTTTACACTAGACCTGATCACATTATCTGAAGATGTTTAAGTGAAGATGAAATATCTAATATACTGAAATATTGTCACAATGAACCCCGTGGGGAGAATTTTGTTGATAGGAAAATAGGGCACCAAGAATTGCATATTGGCTATTATTGTCCTACAATATTTCTAGATGCAAGATAATATGTCCAATAGTGTGATAGTTAGACTGGATCAACCAAATCAATTAGATGATATGTTGTTACAAGTTCAAGTATTCATATAGCCCTTTGATAAATGGGCTTTGGACTTTGTGGGACCAATTTTCCAAACAGAGATCTTATATCCTCACGTGTATCAATTATGCAACTAAATGGGTGGATGCAAGAGATCTGCTAAAAGAAATGGAACAATCAGTCATGGAATTCTTATTTGAATAATTTTGTGTTCTCTATGGAAATCCCAGGGAAGTTGTCATTGATGGTGGAAAAAAATTCACAAGAAATAGAATCGGGGAAATGATTTCAAAGTATAAGATCCAACACTATTTCACTTCCTCGTATCATCCAAAAGCTAACGGGAAAGTGGAAAGCAAAAAAAAGTGTTAGGATATTTAGACACTTAGGAGTTAGTTAAGATCAACTTGTGTAATATATCCATTAGGTAAAAGTGTGTTTCTTTAGTATGCATTTGTAAATATTCTAATCCAATGGTCACGATATGTTCTAGACATAGAGTGATCCGACGGTTCAACTTCTCTTAGATCATACCTACCATTGATCCATGGCTTAACACTCGATTGGTCCATGATCTCTATTTAAATAGCATGGAGGATCCTTGGCTAGTTGATCGATTATGAGAAGCTCATGTAAATTTATTTCTTTTGATTAATAAATTGCTCCAAGTAGCTATTTGGCTGGGACCATGGACTGTTTTCCTCTCGAGGGTTTTAACCACGTGACAAACATCAGTGTGTTGATCTGTGATCTGTGAAGTGGTTTCTCAAGGTGTTCGGTATTTTGGGAGTACCTTGTGTACCCGAACATGGTATCAGAGCGTTTATGAAGAGCCGCTTTTGGTTTTGATCAAGATATGGAACTAGTGTTGCCGAAACTTTGAAGGGGTTTCTGGTTCTGGATTTTCTATGCATTTGTGGCCTATGGAAGCTATTCCATTGCGTCCGGAGCACTGTTTCCATCGAAAACTATTTCTGTTTGTTCCAGAAACACCCATTTCGACAAATATGAAGGTATAATGTTACAGTGACGAATTTGTTATATATTTTTTAATCTCTCATATTTTATCAATTTTATTATTAGATCTTTACTATATTAGTCTCGTACTGTTGCCTTCTTGGCTATGTATGCTCTTTTTTGTGCACCTTGTGCGATCACGGCAAATCAGAAATAGTGAGAAAACTTGAAAACGTAGACTTTTCGGGTAAGCTAACCAAGTTCTAACCTCATTGTGTGGAAAAAGTTTTTTTTTTGTTTTTCATTTTTTTTGTGATTAGCAGGAAAAAAATGCAAGCACGAAGAACGAGAGAGAAGAGTAAAAAAAAAAATCCCCCTTCCTCTTTCCTTTCTTTTACGTACCTTTTAAACTTATCTCACTTGGTCCAAAGTTGCTTTATTCTTTAATAGGTCTTGAGTTCAAGTCTTATTAAGCTACTTTTCAGTGCATGTAATTTCTATTTTCAAGTTACTTTATTATAAAAGTGCATCTCACTTAAATAAAATAAAATAAAAAGTGGGTCACTTAAGTCTTTTAATTTATTGCCGCACTATTTAAAGTAAAATTATTGTAAAAGTGAACATCACTTATTCTACAAAAGTGATTCACTTAAAAGCAACTTTATTGTAAAGTGATTGTCAAATGTTGATCTTGGGAATATGGGGATTCTTTTTTTTAGTTGGTCAAGTTAATATCTGCCACGTCACTATTGGGGACATCTTCAACATTTTCTTTGATCAAGCATAGCTTCATCATCCAGAATCAGTTTTGAGTGCCATTTTTTCTGAAACAATATATTTTTTCGATCTTTTTGCATCCAGACAGTTAGTTTGTGTTATTTCTTCCATTTTTTTACAGTATGGCCACCCCTTGTGATATTATACTTACAAGTTCTAACTATTTCACATGGAAATCTTGTATGGAGGATGTTCTACGAAGTAGGGGACTTTTCAGGATAACCTCAGGGAAAGAAACAGAACCCACTGATGATGATAAGAAAATTAAATGGGAAAATAAATGTGATGAAGCTCGTGGATTGATTGGGATGTCAATCTCTATTGATTTGCTATTCCACATATCTGGAATTGATGAACTTGATATAGCTTGGGAAAAGTTGGAATCTGTGTTTGGTAAACACAATGAAATTCAAGGTCATCAACTTGAGAATGAGTTGATTTCCTTGAATCCAAATGATTTTTCATGCATTCAAGGCTATTTATTTAAGTATAAAACTCTTAGACTCTTACGTGTAGAATGCAATATTAAGAAAGAAGACAAACAATGTATTTATCATATTCTTTCCAAACTTGGACCTGCATATTCTATTTTTGTATCTACATTCTACTCCATGAAAGAATCCTTGACTGCAACTAGCTATCAAGAGCCTAGTCTTGAATCCTTTTGTGGTTCCTTAATTAGAGAGAAATATAAGCTCATTCATATTGGAATAATTAACAATGCAGATACATCTGGGAAAGCCTTATTGTCCCAACAAAAAGAAAAGTCCAAGCCTCCCAAGAAACAGAATTTTCGCAATAATAAGCCAAACAACAAGGGCCCCAAACCCTCTCAGTCAGCTCCTTCTTTAAAAAATGACAAAGGATCCAAGCCAAAAGGAAAGAAGACTGAGTGTCAGTGCAATTTTTGTGGGAAAGATAATCATGATGAATCTAAGTGTTTCAGGAAGATGGCATCCTTGGAAGTAGCAATGAGAAGCACCACATCAGGCTAGATTCGTCTTCAGAATCTACCTCTCATGGACATGCACTATGTGCTTCTGGTTACTCTTATACTGCATCTTCTTCTTCTACTTCAAATGAGTGGCTCATTGATTCTGGAGCATCTTATCATATGGCTAAGGATCAAGCCATGTTTTCGACTATGCATGAATGTAACACCAAGCAAATATTTGTTGGTGATGATAGATCTCTAAGTGTTGTAGGATTTGGAACAGTTCCAGTAGAAAATGGTCATTTCAGTGATGTACTATGTGTTCCAAAAATTTCCTGCAATTTGTTATTAGTCTATCAAATTACTCATTCAGGTGAAGGTAAAACTGTGATGTTTACACCTCACCAAGTTGTAACCAAGGATTTTAAAAATCCTCAAAATGTCCTTGCTACTAGAACTTTAACAGGCTGTACAAATTTAACAACTTTGGGTCATCACCTTTTCCTTCAGTTTTTGTTGCTCATAGTGATAACTTGAGAAAACTTTGGCATGAGCGATTTGGTCACTTAAATTATCGCTCATTGCAACAACTATGTAAATACAATATGGTGACTGGTATTTCAATGGTATCTTGCAAGGATGGTGTTTTTTCTAGTTGTGTACTCGGAAAACATCATCGGGAGAGTTTTGAAAAATATGCCTCTTGGCACGCCTCGGTTCCCTTGGAGCTTGTGCATAGTGACTTGTGTGGCCGTCTTCCATCTGCATCCTTTTTTGGTTTCAAATATTTCTTAAATTTCATTGATGACTACTCCAGACGCACTTGGGTTTACTTCCTAAAAATTAAGATCCAAGTATTTAACATGTTCTTGGCCTATAAGGCCCTTGTTGAAAAACAATCTGGTCATCAAATTATTAAGTTAAGATCTGACAATGGAGGAGAATATGTTAACAACAAGTTCACTACTTTCTGCACTAAACAAGGAATCAAACAACAATACACTGTTCCATATACACCACAACAAAATGGTGTAGATGAATGGAAGAACCGCACTTTAAAAGAAATGGCTAATTGTATGATCCAATCTAAGGGACTAAGTCTTCAATATTGGGCTGAGGCCATAAATTGTGCAAATTACGTAGTTAATATCACACCCACTAAATTTTTACAAGGTATAACACCACAATAAGCATTGAGTAAAATTAAACCAGATGTAAGTCACTTTCGTGTGTTTGGTTGTGAAGCATGGGCTCACATTCCGGATGAAAAACGGAAAGAATTACAGCCTAAAAGTGAAAAGTGCATATTTTTTGGATATCCTGAAGATGTAAAAGGTTATAGACTTCTTCAACCCCATTCACATGATATAATCACTAGAAGAGATGTTAAATTTGATGAAAATATCTTGGCCTGCGAGCCTAACTTGGTGGGTGTGCCATCATTGCCCTGCGAGCCTGATTCGGCGATTGTGCCTTCTTCTTCTTCTTCTTCCAACTTCCTTGATAGGTTTCCAACTCTATTTTTGATGATGACAGTGAGGATGAAAATCCACCTCCACCTGCTCATGTTCCTCCAATTGAACCAACACCAATGCTTCCTCAATGGGTCCGTTCAACATGTGAAGCAGCTGGTGATCTTACTGGTGATCCTAGAGATCAACGTTGAACATGATCTCAGTTTCAGTGATCCTCTTCTCTTTTGGCTCAAGTTTCTGAGAATCATGATCCAAAAACTTTTGCAGAAGCTTTAGGAAATCTAGATTAACATGCAACTATGGATGAAGAATATCGTTCCTTAATGGCGAACGATACTTGGGATCTTGTTCCTCTTCCAAAAGGAAGAAAACTTTTCATATTTAAATGGGTCTACAAAACTAAGTATGCATCAGATGGAAGTGTTGAAAGACTCAAGGCAAGGTTAGTTGCCAAAGGTTTTTCCCAAGTTGAAGGGATCGACTACAATGAAACCTTTGCTCCTGTCGCAAAAATGAATTCCACCCGCCTTGTTCTTTCCCTTGCAGCCTTACATAACTGGGAAGTCCATCAAATGGATGTCAAGTCTGCCTTTTTACATGGTGATTTACGGGAGGAAATTTACATGGAACAACCTCATGGATATGTTCAGGATAACTCTAGCCTTTATTGTCTCCTTAAGAAATACTTATATGGCCTTAAGCAAGCTCCTAGAGCTTGGTATTCCAAAATGGATAGCTTTATCCTTGACACTGGTTTTTCTAGATGCCATTCTGACCCCAATGTCTATACCAAGAAAGTAGGAAACCATCTCATCATATTTTTTCTTTATGTTGATGATCTTATCCTTACTAGTAGTGACCCTAAACTTATAACCCATGTGAAATCAAGTCTTAAGAAAAATTTTGAAATGTCAGACTTAGGACATTTGCATTATTTTCTTGGTCTCCAAGTCTTGCAAACCAAAGAAGGAATATTTCTTTCCCAGCCTAAGTATGCTTGTGACCTTCTTCGTCACTTCCACATGGAAGATTGTAAACCAGCTCTGTGTCCCTTCCAGTCTGGAGTCAAACTTTCCGCCACTTGTACTTCCCCTGAAGTAGATGCCACCTTGTATCGTCAGCTTGTTGGTAGTATTTTATAATTGACTCATTCTCATCCTGACCTTTCCTTTTCCATTGGTAGTGTTGCCCATTATATGCAAACTCCTCATGAAAGTCACTGGAAAGCAGCAAAAATAATACTTCGATATATTCGAGGTACAACTCAGTTTGGGATTCATTACAGTACAGGGGGGAAACCTTTGTTGGTTGGTTTCACTGAGTCATATTGGGCCGGTAATCCTGATGGTTGAAAGACTACTGCAGGTTATGTTTTCAGTCTGGGATCTGGACTTGTCACTTGGGCTTGTAAGAAACAACAAGCTCTTGCTCTTTCTTCAGTAGAAGCAGAATATCAAGCCACGGTTAATGCCAGTCAGGAATATTTATGGATTCAATAGATCCTTTCATAGTTTGGATTCGAGCAGCAGTAGCCTACTCCACTTTGGTGCGACAATCAAAGTGCCATCAAGCTTGCCAAAGATCCACTTCTACATCAGCGTAGAAAACACATTGAGCTACACATGCACTTCATCAGAAATCTTGTTCATGATCATGTTATTGAAGTGCTCTATTTCCCTACAGATGATCAAGTTGTAGACATCTTCACCAAGTCTCTTATAGAAGTGAAGTTTTCTAAAGTCCGGTCTATGTTAGGAGTTCAGGAATGTGTCCTTAAGGGGGGATAGGCTCAAATGCCTCCTTCCTTCTCCTAATAGTGTCACTTTTGTAAATCCTTCAATCCTATCCCAAGTTGTTCTTAAGGGGGATGTTAGGATATTTAGACACTTAGGAGTTAGTTAAGATCAACTTGTGTAATATATCCGTTAGGTAAAAGTGTGTTTCTTTAGTATGCATTTGTAAATATTCTAATCCGACGGTCATGATATGTTCTAGACATAGAGTGATCCGATGGTTCAACTTCTCTTAGATCATACCTACCATTGATTTGTGGCTTAACAACCAATTGGTCCATCATCTCTATTTAAAGAGCATGGAGGGTCCTTGGCTAGTTGATCAATTATGAGAAGCTCATGTAACTTTATTTATTTTGTATAATAAATTGCTCTAAGTAGCTATTTGGTTGGGGCCGTGGACTGTTTCCCTCTCGAGGGTTGTAACCACATGGCACACATCGGTGTGTTGATCTGTGATCTATTTGTGTGAAGCGATAGCTCAAGGTGTTCGATATTTTGGGAGTACCCTGTGTACCCGAACAAGTAGGCTATAAGCCCTCCTACCTCCTACTACCTTCCTCCTCTTCCCTGATTAGAACCTCCTTCCGCTTCTTAAGAATCCAGTGTCCAACTCATCTTCTGAGCTTATTGGGAACATTTATGTTTACTACCTTCCATATTACTCCTAAATTTTACACAACATATCCCCTTCACGGACTACGTGACTCAATCACTGAGTTGTAAAATACCCTTTTCATAAAGGATCATTTTAATCCATAGGTTTATAGACATAAGGTACCTTCCCCAAGGTCCTTGGAAAAATTGTCTCTTTGCCTCGCTATATGAGTTTATTGCTTCAACAATGAACTTAGTAACATATCCTTCTAATATGCTATTAATCCAAAAATCAATAGCTCTAGAAATAGGGTTACTTACTTGCGCTACTTCTTATGTTAACTAGTAAGTCCACTTAGATACCCCTCTTCTCTAGAAGTTAGTCTGCCGGGTTGCTAACTCCGACAACCATTCTTGCAATATAATGAGAAATTCTGTGAAGAAAATTTCATGGATATCCGAATATAGATATCGTTGCACCTAGTTCTCAGGGCTCAACCACAAACCCTCACTTTCCTTCTGCGCAAATATCAACGTCTTCGAATCCATCCAACCATTGAATTCACTCTTAGTCGGGTGCCACAACATTTCCCTCATTTTGATCAATAGGTCCCAGCAATAGAACCATTTGTTGGCCACTTTTCCTAACTCGCGCGACCCAGGTTCTGCATAGCTTGTCAACCCAACAAACACCCAAGATACTGTCCCAACAGAGCAAGACCCGTTGGAAATGCCCGCAAAGTAGGCACAGTCTCACCCAAGATATCTCTTCGACGGGTAAACACCAGAACCATGTTTCTGTGATTCATCGATGGATTATATTCCCTTGGTGTGCGGCCAAGGAGCTTGGCCAAGTCGCAAGGATGGAGTCATTTACACCGAACTGTAGCGCACACCGCGCATATATTTTATTAACTACTAACAATGTGACACAGATTCAGCCTCAGTACTTTAAATATAAAGGGATATAAAAGGGAGCTAACAGACAGGCGCAATATAATAGATGTGCAACAACGATTGCGCTGTAAACATAAACTAATACTCAAAAGCAGCACATAATAACCTATTCATGCATTCAGACTTCTATTGATAGTATGACATTCATTCAACCATGACAAGACTTGCATCATAAACATAAACATAAAAATAAACATAAACAACCATACACATTCAATCATCAACACACATGAGAGTTCACGTGGAAAACCATCCGGGAAAAACCACAAGGTGCTCTTCATCTGGCATGAGAAATGTATGGTGCCTTCAACCTGCATTTTATTGTGGACTGTCTTAGATATAACTTTCTGCTCGGACTCTTTCTTTCTCTCATGCTCTCTATCTTATTTCTCTCATGCTCTTTGTCTTTACATGGCCTAGATCGACTTCTTTAGCATTTGCACCTCTCTAGTAGAGCTTCTCTTCTACTACACTACCTTCGACTGCATCCTACAAAATTTCGACTAATATACCTCTCAGATATCACAACTTCACTCCACTCCCTCAGATATCTTCCCACTGCTAACTAATCAAACCAACTAAGAGTAAAACCAACAAAAACAGCCAATAATAACCAATAATCACCAACCCTCTAACTATTGAATCCCCCCATATTTATACTATTTTACATGAACACACATGGTTGATTGCATATAGGCAGTCCATTAACTGTCACCATCGACGTCCCCCTAGGATTTAGCTGTGGTGATCATTACTTGGCATGAGGCACTAACGTCCTTGCTTACAACATGCGTTCACTCATGTGGCATCCGCCGACTTAAGCCGACTTCAACACCTACGATCGTCCTATCATTTTTGGTCGTTAATATGCACTTGTGTTGTTGTTTTACCTGCAGGTATCTTCCTTTTCGCGTAGTTTCCCTTTTTCACGTAGGTGACATCTTTTGTGCAGATTCCTTCTTCTGCGCAAATTTCCTCTTCCGCGCAGTTTTCTTTTTCCACGCAGATTTCCTTATCTACGCAGATTTATTCTATTCCTGCCATGTACTTCCTTTTCCTTGTTTATGTTTGTGCAATGGATTGATTCTTGCATGTTTCTTCATTTGCACTTATTTCTTGTGTGCTTTCCCAGGGCCCAATAGAATCCATAAAAATGTAACACTTCTCCTCACTATGTTGCATCTTTCTTTGTAAGTGAAATGTTAAGGGAACCTTCTCGTAGCTAGGTAATTTTCTATATTAGAAAACCATGGAGTATGTGCAGAAATGGAAAAAAGGTGTTCATCAAGGAATGCATCATCTACCATATCTTTATCTTCCACAAGCGTTAGTTTGGACAATAAATATGCTACAACATTATGTTTTTCAGGTTTATTTAAGATTGTTATGTCAAATTCTTTCAAAAGTAAAATCCATCTGATTTATTCATTAAATATATAATTTTTGAATGGCTAGTCAAAAGGGATGCGCCTCTCCTATTTATACTAATTAGATGAGAGACTTAATAACCCAACAAGGTCGACTTCTACTTACTTCCAGGGATGAATTTCCTTGGAAGACTCAAAGATACATTTTAATAATACTTTTGTGGGTACTACTAACCCGAATTACATTGGAGGTTTTACCTCAAGAATTTCAATGACCAAATATATCAATGAAATCCCTAATCGGAGGAACAACATCTCCGAAAGGGGTAGTAATATAATATGAAATAGAATATATTCTGCAGTTACATTTCTTTAACAAGTTATATATCAACCAAACAATCATTAGTGAAATTTCAAATATGAAATTTACAAATTTGTTTCCTATAGAAATCATATTTTTCAACCATGAAACCCTTCTCATAATGTTTGAATTTAACACACAGTAGATTCTAGCCTTTATTATGGACTTACAATACACATTGCCATGTCCAAGATAATTCTACTTGCAATCTATTTTTTTTTCAATTAATCAAACAAGTCGTGAGTACCCATGCATATAATATTTTTATTACAACATTTTCATCAATCATTGAAGTGACCTTGGAATTACAACACTCCATAAATCAAGCACTATTAGTTGTTAATATTTCAAATGAAATGAATACATTCACTTTATATGCATCATCATCATACTAAAATTGCAATACACAGTCACATTATCTACGTATTCAAATAAAACTTTAAATATTCATTATTACACAATCATATGATTTCATGCAATTTTGTCCTCCCAACAGAGTATTCTGATAGGACATTAAACATGACTACCTTATTCATGCAATTATTACCCTTGCATCCATGGAAACTCATGAAATGATCTTAGAATCACCACTAATTCATCATTTGATCTATTATCTAATTGCAACAAAATGTATATCACAACCATGCATTCACAAAATGCATATTAACATGTGTACCCACACATATGATGCATAACCACAATATCATGAAATGACCTCATATTTACCACTAATTCATCATTTCATCTACTATCTAATTACAACGAAATGCATATCACAACCATGCATATTAATATGTGTACCCAGACATATGATTAATAACCACAATATTTACAAAATATTTTAATGTACCTTCAATCAATGAACTCCAACATTGCTCTAAAACATTTTATGAGCCTACACATGTGTCATGTCATGGTAAGTTGGGCATCCTAGTCAATGATTCAACAAAATACCCAATCATCTCCCCAATCACTTAGTTAACTATATGGTTCCTTCCCTTTTCACCAAAACACAACATCGGGAGTTCACTCCCTCCTTGCTTGTTGAAAAAGAGGTTTCATCCTAGATCAAGACCATTAGGGAGTTCATGGGATACTTGTGCAGCACTACTGATTTCACAACCCAACATAATCATTGCCTCGAACATGGCATGCAATTATTTCTTATGAATGCATTCAAAAGTTTAAATGGTCACATAGTACAAGGTTCATTTCGCTTACTGACCCATTCCTCACCTTACTTTGGTGGAATTCCATTCACCTAAATGCATTCAATAATTCATATGATTGAGGGGATTCTTACCCAATCCTCTTTCAATACTCATTCAATCGACATAATTAAAACATTACGTACATGGTTTCCATCAATATAATTAATGTTACCTGATCAATTGGCCTATTATTAAGAAATAGACATTCCTTCCACCAACCTATTGGTTAAATATTTATTTCCCCAAACCTTCCTTATAAGACTGTTGGTCACATGCAAAAACATCATTAGCATCTTCAACCATTTCTAAGTAGAGAATCAACATCAACTACAATAATTGTAATTAGTGGACCATTACGTATGTAAAACCATACTAATTTTAGCAATTTGCAACGTCATATGCATTTGAAAGCATATTCATATGCACTATGCATTATCTCTTAATATGCTCACTAGTACATATGCATTCCAACTATCCAACTCTTTCATTTTAATCATTCCTCTACCAAAATTTCTTTATATACACTCAAGAAATAAAAGTATATCAGCAAGAGAATAGTTGAGTAATTATCCCTTTCCAATTCCTCATCATAGCATGGAATTTTCTCTTCCATATATCACATTTAATCCACTTCATGGCCTCACTAATAAGGACACAAGGAATCATAGATATTATTTTTTCACTAAGTAGCAATCCAATACATATACAAAAGTAATACTTTTATACTTGCTATTTCCCAAGAAAGAAATCCTTATGCTCGAAACAACAATATTGTAAGGTGAGATAATTGCCTCTTTATCAATGTTGCCTTATGGAGATAATTCTCCAATTTGGGCTACATCCATGTTATGTATCTAAGTATTTAAGAAAAATATTTTAAATATTAAATGTAATATTACGTAGGGTCATACCTTTTTATTGAAACTGTGTTTAGTCCTATAAAAGGTCTTTTATCTCGTATTGTAACATCATCATTCTAATATATCAATTATTACTTCATGGCTTATTTGGTTCAATTGTGGGTTCAGAAACCAGTCCACTCCAAGTGGTATGAGAGTCGTGTCGCTCCTCGGCACCTTCCACGGCTCCACCCATCTCATCATTCTCATTCACGCTCATTTCCCTTCTCCCTGTCTTCTCCACCACCATTGTTCTCCCATATTCCATCCTCCCCATCTCCACTGTGACCCCCCTCTTCCCTCATGCCTTCCTGTTCCACTTCCTTTCTCCCGTGCATGCTCCCTCCTACTACACGCCTATCCCATATTCCCTCCCATCCACCTCTGCTTCCAAGCCTCCTCTCCTCCTATGTCTCTTCCTCTACATCTCCCCTCCTCACGCCACGTGCTCACACCCTGCCTCCATCTCCTTCCTTTCGATCGCACCACCATCCCCCCTCTCCATATGCTAACTCGTCACCCTTCTCCACTTGCTCACCTGTGCGTTGATCCGACATCCCATGCCGCCACTTCCACGTACCTCTACAACCTTCCTCCACCAGTGTCCGCCTCCACAAGCCTTCACACACGTAGAAAATACAATTAATTAATAAAAAAATTATTATTATATAAAAAATTATTTTATTGAAGTATCCAATTTAATATATATATATATATATATATATAGAATTATACCTTCATATCTCAAAATTCCTCCTTGCACAAGGAATATGTCATATATGAAAGAAATTAAGGAAGGAATGGATATTTTGGATAAAAACCAAGTCCAGGATTCTAAAAATATCAAAAGTTTACACTTAAGGCTTGATCAAATTGAAGCAAAGCTACACAAAGGAAAATAAGAATTATCAGACACTGCAAAAAGGTAAGTGAACAAAGTTGTATCCTGGGAGATGGAGGGATTAAGAAGAGAGATAGCATTAGGTTTTGAAACTAGATTAAGAAAAATCATGTGATATCTAGATAAAAAAGATATCACAAAATATGGCAACATGTCAAGAAAATAACAACCAACCTCAAGTTCAACAAATACAGCATCACGAGACAATCCCGCCTAAATGGAAAATCCTACAAGAAGAAATTGATGATGGTCATTCCCCAAATATTGAAGAACTTTTCTCTCCTCAATGGCAACCAATAGGTGGATATCAAATGAAGCCCAAGTTAGAGCTACCAAATTTTGGCGGTGAAACAAAAAAAAGCGTGGCATGGATCAATAAGGCTGAAGAAATTTTCTCCATACACAATATCATATCCGGTGAAGAAACGATAAAGTATGCCTCGATGCAACTAGAAGCTCTGGCATATAACTAGTACATGTGGTGAAGGATTACAACATGAGAAACTATGCTCCATTGCAACACGTTTAAACACAACTTTCTAAAAAGGTTTGAAGACTTAAAGGAACAAAATTTCTTTGCAAGAATCACGAGATTACAACAGAAAGGTGACTTCGATGAATACACCGATGAGTGGGAATACCTAGCGACATGTGTGCCAAAAAGTACACAAAATAAACATCTACAAACTTATGTGTATGAACTAAAACACTATATCAGAGATGAACCAGAACTGCTAAATGTCTCAACCCTGAACAAGACGAGACACAAGGAAAAAAACATTGAGGAAAAATAAAAAAGACTCGGAACATAAACCATGATAAAGAGTGAAATTTCATCCAAAATACCAAAACCGACACTAAATACTGGCCACCACATCTAAGAAGTAATGATAAACCCAATATAGAAGTCCAATAAATGAAAGATGGGAAGTGTAAATATTACGGAGAGAAGTGGGACCCAAGACATAGATGATTAAAAAAAGAGACCACCATGAACCTATATCAATGTGAAGAATAAGGGGAAGGAAAGTAAGATATTGAGGAATACAACATAGAAGAAACATGTGACATCCAAAATCCTCCATCAGAGCTAGAATAAGAAGAAACACCAAATATATCGATCGTAGCCATAACAGGAATACACCAACCACATACATTAAAACTTAAAGGGCATATCAAAAATAACATTGCCATTGTCCTATTCGACACATGAAGTAATCATAATTTCATTGATGTAAGTGTTGCAAATAGGCTTAACCTTTTCATATATCCAATACCTAACATGAATGTAATGGTCGTAGATGGAAAGAAGAAAAAAAAATGTGGGAAAATGCCACAAAGTTAAG
Source organism: Pseudotsuga menziesii (assembly GCA_001517045.1). Taxonomy (NCBI): domain Eukaryota; kingdom Viridiplantae; phylum Streptophyta; class Pinopsida; order Pinales; family Pinaceae; genus Pseudotsuga; species Pseudotsuga menziesii. The sequence continues at coordinate 115,799 of LPNX010829514.1, read as the reverse complement.
CTGCAAATGCAAAACTATAACCTTGAGTCAGAATTTTATGCAGTACCCTTAGGAGGAGTTAATGTAGTATTAGGAATTTAGTGGCTGCAAACACTAGGTACCTACTAAGCCAACCACCAAGAAGACTTTACAAAGTTTAGGTGGAAAGGATAAAAATACAAGTTGCATGGGTTCCAACCACCTCGCACACAAATTGTGTCATCCCACAAAATGGAGAATCTAATTCGAAAGGGAGCACCAACATATGTTGTACAATGCCAAGAGATGGAATTGTTAACTTCAATAAGGGGTTAAGCCAGTTCAACTAGAGATCCAAGGACTAATCTAAAAGTACAAAAATATATTTTAATATATTCCCATGGAATTAACACCATAAATAAAGATCGAGCATGTCATCGAAATCAAGTTTGTATCAAGCCCCATTAATTTTAAGCCCTATAGGTATCCACACCATCATAAGATAGAGATTGAAATATTAATCCATGACTTGCTGAAGTGTTGAGTGATTACAGAAAGTCGAAGCCCTTATGTTGCACCAGTATTATTTATGAAAGAAGGATGGGTCATTTAGGGTATGGATCGACTACAGAGGACTGGACAAGATAATTATTAAAGACAAATTCCTCATTCCCTTCATCAATGAAATGTTGGACAAGCTTCATGGCGCAAGGTACTTCTCGAAACTAGATTTAACATCAGTATATTATCAAATCAGAGTAAGGCTAGAAGATGTGGGAAAAACAACCATCCTCGCCCATGAAGGACATTATGTGTTTAAGGTAATGCCTTTTAGGATAACTAACGCTCCAATGATATTTCAAGCAACCATGAATAACTTATTTCAGTCATTCCTAAGGAAGGTTGTACTAGTTTTTTTCGATGACATCCTAATATATAGTAAGACATGGAAAGACCATCTTGTACATTTGGAACAAGTACTCTCCATTTTAAAATCAAATTATTTCTATGCCAAGATGTCCAAGTGCATGTTCGGTAAGGAAGAAGTGAGTTATCTTGGTGATGTAATATCTAAAGAAGGAGTCAAGGTAGACCCATTAAAAATCAAATCAATCACAGAATGGCCCAAACGCACTAACATATTCAAGTTAAGGGGATTCCTTGGGATAATTGGATACTATAGAAGATCCATCCAAAATTATGTGCACATAATCACACCCTTATCCAACCGAAATTATGTGCACATAATCACACCCTTATACTATAGTTTATGGTAACATCTGTTTGAAACCCCATTTCTCTCAATAAAATTTCTATCATTGACAGAGTAAATATGTTCTTTATGATGAATGGGCCTACAACCCATGGGAATTTGATTTCAGAAGACTTCTTGAAGTTAATAAAATTTTCATTTTCTACTCTCAGCGTCTGTCTAATTAAATCTAAAGAAAATAATCTAATAGTTAAGAATGCTGATAACATGTAAGCATGATACAAAAACCTATACAATTTGATTGCTATACCCTACGCCAATAAAAACCAATCTCCTATTCTCTTTTCCAGAGAGAATTGTAGAATTTATTTCATTTGTGGTAAGACCCTATGCAATTTCTTCTGGAAAAATTAATTATAGATTTCAGACATGAGAACATTCATGTATCTGCTATAATCTCTATTCATCTCATTTGTAAGTACCATTTCAGGAAATTGCAAGTTTTCCTCATTAAAAGATAAGAACATCTTGAGCAGATATGACTGGAACTTGAAACATCTGGTTTTGTGGAAGTCAACTAGTTGAGAATGGAAATTTTCAGCCAGAAACTCATCAAATTTAAGGTAACATGATTGGACTAACTAACTCGATACTTTTGACTCAATCTGACCAGTACTAATTGTAAACAATAGACTCATTAAATGCTTCGTAACATACTTATTAGTGTCTAAACCTAAAAATTGACCTATGAGGGTTATAACACATTGAGTTTCATCCTTGAATAGGATGAAATCAATAGGAACATGTTGGTTTTGCAATAGGACATCAGGCTTGAAACAAGTTTTAAAGAAAACCTATTTTTGTTCAATGGTGGACTCTTTGAGAAACTAGATTCTGCTTTCTTCATTGAAATCTTTGGACACTTGGTTAAACTCAACATGAACAGAGATAGTATTTCTAATAAAAAGTGGGATGATTGGACAAAATATCTTAGACTTGGTTGCATCCATAATTAACCTCTCGGAAGAGGATTAATTACAATCACACCAGTCGAAAAAATTAGGAAAATTTAGGGTTTTCTCGGTGGAAAAATAATGGAAATACGAATTGAAAATACAATGGACCTCCATTCCTTGGTCTTTGAGGAGTCTTGATTAAGTTTTAACAGATTTTATTGGACCATTCAACAGTATAGTATCAAAAATCTCCGAGTCTTTATCCTCAAAAATATCCTCAATCCTCTGATATTCTAGATTCCGGACCTCTACTTCTTCTACCTCATCCATTTTAAATACTTTCTTAGTGAGGATAAATAGCACACCTAGTTTATCGACAAGTGGTCCAAGGATTTTTCTAAGCTAGACGTTTCCACATAGTCCTGGACTTTCACTTTCCAATGCACAAATAAACAAATAACCTAAATCCATGTTCCCACACTTTTATATTATTTTGATTTCCTATCAACCATGCATCTTTCTCAACATAAACATTTCCCATCCGTTCATATTGCACCTTTCATCCTGAGTTGTTGATCCTTTTTCTTGTTTAAATCATCTACCTTATTCTTTGCTATGCTTCCATCCCTATTCTTCTTGTAACTTCCAGTTGTAGACCGAACTCTGACCATAAATATATCCTTTGATTCATCTTCACCGTCGATTATTTACTCCCTTCAACTCACCTATTCAGATCATAAGGGGACTGTCACTTACCTGAGCAGATAAATTCTCAACCATTGATCTTTCTCTTTATAAATCTGGATGGTCGATCAATTTACCTCTTTAACCTTTCCTCTCATACTTAGTCCCTTAAGAAGTGTACATATTCCCTTTGCAGATAGATTATCCATCGTCGATCTAAATCCTTATTGATCTAAGCCATTCATTTCTGCTTCACTTTACCCATTTCCACCGACCCCCCTCTTAATTTCTAGTGTGCATGTTCTATCAACGGAACAATTCATGACCATATATCTATTTCTCATCGAGTGTACACCCTTAATTGTATATGCCCTTTAACTCATTCCACAATCCAACCAATTTTCTTCTTCCAGGAACCTTCCATCAGTGGAAAATATATCAGCCCTTGATCTCAATTATGCTCCCATCTTGGCCGTTGAAAGATCCGGTCCCTACCACATCCCGTTGAGTCTCAAGATTTTATTCACCTATGCACCTTTCAACCGTGGAATCAATACCGACCGAGATTTCATCTAGGTCGTCAAAACATGAGGCATATACCTGATTCCACTGATTTTCAACTTGATTTACCACGTTCTTATTGACATAGAGGAATTCATTTGAACCGTAGATAAAAAAACACCTTTAAATATCTACCATCTATAAATGACAGACCTACCAAATTCCAAAAATATTCAAACTTAATTTCCCTGTGCATGTTCTTGTTGCGAAATCCATATCCATCATTGAGAGGTGAGGAATCTACCCGATTCCACTCATCTTGAAATTTTATTCCTCTGTGCATGTTTAATCAACAGAACTCTTGATGGTCGTAGATCTTCGTCCATATGTTGATATAATGGTATATTTTAGCTGCAAGTTAACTCCATTCCACAGACAATAAAATTTATTTGAACCTTGCAACTTACCTCTGTGGATTGATATGTAGCTGTCGATCACCTCTGCTGCAGATATACACCATTGATTCTTGCTATGACATAAACTTGAAGTGGATTTATCATGTATAGCTTATTTCCAAGGTTGTGCTTAGGATTTCTTCACATTTTTTCATTTTATACCTAGGAATAAGTACTCCAAATAATTTTAAAACCCCTTCAGCATACCCCTAGGTCATATGATACAAATTGTTTGAACTTACCTTCATTTTATCTGATATGATCCCTTCCAACTTCTTAGCCCAAAAATGGTGCTAACAGCTTCCTTGGGCCATCTCTATGTCGTGCTCACTGTTCCAAGTTCCTCAACCTCTGTCTGTTTACCTTGATCCTTGTCATGTTCATATTTGATATTGATCTATGTCTATCTTACCTTATCCAATCTACTGGTTTACTCATGTGACCTGTTGAAGGATTCATCAATGCCTTCCTTCTCACAAATGAGTTCCTATTAGCACCAACTAATGATCAAGAACTAGAGTTCTTTGGATAGTACCTTGGGTTCCACTTTCCATCTTGGTGGTTTCCTTTTCATTGGTTTTCGATACAATTTTTTAACTGATATTCAGATGGTATCCTCCATGTTTGACTTCAACCATTGTATTCACATGGTAGGCTTCGTACTTGTTTCTATGGGTTTAAATGAAGAACTTAGGTTTATAGCCTATAAAACATAAGTTGCACAAGATCGTTCCATGCTTTGTGGCACAACTCCATCTATTGAATATTTGTTATTGCACTCATGTGGATATGATCCACTTTATAAGGCATGCATGGCCTTGTATCCCATATCATATGATGTATATGTATCTTGTAAAGGAGCCGGTGTTCCACTTTATTGAACATGGAATCCTTAGTGACGATTTTTGTAAAAACGACATCTATTTTTTTTGTTTCAGCTACCTCTTTGTATCCTAGATTTTGAGTCCTATGAGCTAAATATTATAATTTATTTTATCCATCCTTACCCTCTGGCCTCATACATTAGGGGGCATCTGTTATACCTCGAAATGACACTTCTCCGTTCGAGTGATGACACCAAATGTGTCATCACAAAAAAGGACAAACTGGATTGAAGTAGCCTTAACTTTATAAGAGGTTTGGACCTTGAATACACATTGTTTACTCCAGTATCAACATTTTTTGAATATGATTTTACCTTGAATACGCGACTTTCCTCCTAAAAACCTATGTACCATATGTGAGTTGCACATAAGCAACCCGAGTATCGATCTCAAATGTTGAATACCTGATTTTCCTCAAGGAAACTCGTGTATCATACACAATTTGCCTCATTATAACCAACATATTTCATTAAATTTAGTTAAAAATAAAAAGCTAACTAATCATGGGGCATTTGGGGTTGGTTTGGAAACTACCCTAACTCCCCTACCTATCCTAGCCTCGTAAACCTTCCTCCTAATGAACTATAAAAAGAGGAGAGGGGGATGAATTTGGAGGCACAATTATGATGGAGGATTTCCTTTGAGGAGAGAAGCAAGAGGGATAAGATCCAGGTTCCAGAGAAGCTTGAACATACAGAGGTATATGTAATTTTTCCAGCAACTCTATCAATTAAGAAAGTCTTTTCCTTGCATCAATGTGTAATGCATGTTTCAAATTTTTTTAGTATTGATCTAGATTGTTCTTTTAATTCAAGTTTCAATCATTATATATGTTCATATCTCATATGTTATAACAATTGAAGGTGCTTTGAGGAAGGTTATTTCTTTGTTGCAAGTGTTGGAGATTTGGCGTGAAGGAGCATTTGAGAAAAGAGACCAAGCTAGGATCAACCTTCACAATTTAAGGTATGTATCCTTCCTATCTTTTGCTTTAAAATTTGGTTATAGAACCTCAGTTCTCTGTCAGTAAACCCTTAGTATGTTGGTGGCCTCAAACCCCAACAATAGGATAGATTCCCTAACAACAGTTGAATGGCACCATTTGCAAATCTTGAATATAAGGCCATATGTACATACAAGTATGACACTATATAAGTAGTTGTAACTATGATGAGGTCCTAATTATAAAAGAACAAAATTTCAAAACACTCCAAAACACCATTTATTAACAAAATGTACAAGGTACACATGCAAAATTCTCTAACAATAATAAATTTTAAGGTAAATCCCATTTTGAGGTTCACCTAAAGGTATCCCATCATAGTCATTCAATTCATAATCTTTTTTTTCCAAAACATGACTCACGATGTAAGGGCCATGCCACATAGTCCTTAGTTTTTTGCCTCCTAACTTTTCATGTTTTTGGTCATAGGTTAAAACCAAATCATCTTCATTAAAGACACGGGGTTAAACAGATCTATCGTATTGAGCCTTAATTCGCATGTTATGTACCTCATTGGAAAGGGTCACATATGGAAGAGTTTCATCAAGCTTATTCAAATATAAGAATCATTCTTTCTTTGTGGTAATGTTAGGTAGGAGTTCAATGACAAGTTTTAGAGAAGGGATCTCACATTCGATAGGTAGGGTCACTTCGAGTCCATACACCAGTTGAAATGGTATGAAACTGGTTGACGTTTTCACTATGGTTTGAAAATCCCATACTGTTGATAATAATTATAAGTGCCAACTAGACTTAGTGTACCCTACCATTAGTTGAAGCATTAGGCGAATTTTGAGGTCTAAAATGGGCCTCATAAGAAATATTATAATAAAATATCATGAGTTAGACATTTTGTGGGGGAGGTATATTTACAAATCAGTTCTTACACTAAAACCAATATAACTATGATTAAGTTAAATTGAAAATATGTCTATAAATAAAATTAATAAAATAATCCTATTTAATATGACTAGCAATATGAGTACTTTTGATTATGTCATAACTAATAAATAACATATCATTTATGTATTTAAAAAATAAAGTAAAAAAAATACATTAATTTTAAAATTTTAAAAATAATTTACTTATTTAATATTTAAAATGTCTTTTTTAAATCATATTTTCATAATTTTGAATTTTAAACAAAGCTTAAACTTATAAAAATAAATTATTATTAATAATTAATCTTTTAAAAATAAATTATTATTAATAATTAATCTTTTAAAAATAAATTTTAATAATATAAATTAGCTTATATTTATTAAAAATAAAAACTAGTAATACATTCTTATAGACCTATAATTAATATATATATATTTAAATACTAAAAAAAATATTTTTTAATAATATAAATTTACTTATATTTATTAAAAATAAAAACTAGTAATAAAGATCAAATATATATTTAAATACTAATAAAAATTTAATACCTATAAAATAAATTTATCAAATTTATCAAATAAACTTATTACTCATTATTTAAATTTAATTTATATCACACTAACTAAAAATAATTACAATTATTTTAATATATTATATATTACATTTATTTTAATTAATATAAATTATATTATATTTAAAAATAAATAATTATAATTTAATATATTATATAATAAGTAATATTTAAAATATTAAAATATATATGTAATTATTTGGTTGAACATGTTGCTGCTAATAAAATAGTACACTTCCATATAATATGGGTAAGTTGAAGGCCACGTATTTTAGAATAAACAATATCATGAATAAATTTTGTTGAGGATCGCTCAAAATCTTTCTTATAATGACTCTGGGATGTTTATGTGGTCTTCAACAATACTGACAACTTCTTTCAACAAAATACGAGATATGCAATATATCAATGCGACACAGATTGCAATAACTAGTGGAATTATAGTGAACAATAACATGATTTATGAAATAGTATTTTTCAGATTCGGCAGGGCCGAACAACAGTGGAATTACAGAGTGAATAGTATATTTGCAGACTGATTACAGACTTGATATGATAACACCAACTTACTCTCAGAGTAGTTTCTGATCCCAGCTGTTCGCTCGAAGCGCAGAGGGAGAGCATACGCTACTATGATAGCATTACAGACTCATTACAATATGAGATCCCTGCTTTTGATCCCAGCTGGTCGCACTAAGCGCAGAGGGAGAGCATACACAGAGCTCGACACTTACAGACAGAATGCAAAACCTAGAGCCGAGCGGACTACTTGCTCAGACTGACACACTACTTGCAGAGCTCTCTAGGACTCGGGATGTGATCTCCGAATATGATGCATAACAATGAGCCCGAGGGTTTATTTTATAGCTCACCAGCCGGTGTAACCGGTGATGACTAACTGGCACTAACCAGTCATAAAGAGATCCGGTAGCCAAAACCGACAACTACCAGTCACAAACGAATCTACGGGGTGGAGAGTGGGGACTACCACCTCCATTATCTCGTCCCTTAATTGGCCAGTGGCATTACGGGGACCCGAAGAATCATCATGACAGACTCGACAAACAGACAACATAAAAAAAAGTGGAGCATAGCTGGCCCACGACAGCATCTAATTTACTATTTACACAGCGGAGCTTATCATCCGGCCCGCGACGGAATCAATGTGGGACAAACCTGGCCCACTCAGGCTTCATGAGGCCCACCACTGCTTTCAATCGTAAGGATCCCGGCCTTGAAGATACTCCCATATGTCGTCGTCTTCTGGGGAGTCGTATCCTTGAGCATCTTGGACAGGAGAATTGGGAATCTCATCATCTGACGGGAGAGAATATAACCACGGAGAAAAACAGCATTGTACATCGGAACCTTGAAATGCTTCTAGCGGTTCACATATAAATTCTCCACGGAACTTTGACTCAACCTTGAAGTCTAGCGGTATGTCACGAATAGTTACCTGTGACTCAATGTGGTCTCCTTCCACATTTCTTCTTATCACTTTCTGTTGAACATACATGCGATGCTCCAGCGGTTTGTATGTTCCTCCTTCAAAATGAAGCTTGAACTTGAACCAGAGTTCTCTCTGATTTGCAACCTGTAAATAAGCTTTCAGATGAAGGATGAAATTTGCCCTGCGATTTTCCCAGTCAGTTCTAGGGCAGAACTTGTCTAGGAAAACTTCTGTCCATCCCGACCATTTCACATTAGCGGCAAGATTTGCTGGGTCGGCGAAGATGACAACTGTGTCATTCTCTCTGCAGCATTGGAGAATGAGATTATAAGAGGTCCACGTGAGCTCACCTCTTCCAAGATCAATATACCAGAGATGGTCATGGTCATCATAATCAGTCCACACCTCTTGGCAGTCTCTGAGCTTTCCTGTAGCATCTGCAAAACTGAAGAATGCTTCTTTCTCCCATCGTTCAAGGATAGTTAGCTTGAGGGGAGATGACTGGATATTTTGAATCAATGTCAGTTGCAGAAACCTTTTGGCTTCATCAGTTGAAGCGTATTCTAGAGACTCTATACGAACATTCCTGGGCATTGTCCCATCCCAGGGCAGGATAAATAATCCTTCTTTTTGCAGCAGTTCTTCATGTGTCTTCGGCTTTTCTGCTGCATCATCTTCTTTCTTTCTTTCTCTTCTCATTCTTCTTCTGGCAAGACCAATGCTGGATTCCCCTGGATCAAACATGTTAAGTGTAGGCTGGAGGTCCTTAAGGTCTTCTGCTGACTCCCTGGTCAACATATCAGCAAGACAATTTAGATAGCCAGGTTTATATACAATTTCATAATCAAAATTTGATAACCATATAAACCATTTTAAGATACGGCTATTATTTTCAGCCATAACAGTCTCACTTTTCAACATTCCAGGCATGATTTTTAGATCAGTCCTGATGATAAACTTTACTGGTTTTAAAAAGAGAATGAAATGTTGCACAGTCTTTTTGACTGCTAATATCTCCTTATGGCTGGAGGGATAATTAAGTTCGGCCCTTTTGAATGATCCCGAACCATAGCCACAAATGTGTTCCTTCTGATCAATGGCTTCAAGTAAAACTCCTCCCCAAGTATGGGTGGATGCATCAGTTTCAATGATCAGATTTCCTTTACCCGTAGGTAAAGTTAAAGCTGGCAACTTCATAACTTTCTCCTTGATTCTTTTAACAGCTGCAGTCATGTCTTTAGACCATGCAGGCGGGTTTTTCCGGAGTCTGCTCTGAAGCAGTATAATATCCTTGGCCTGCCCTTGGTAGAATGGTCTAATATAATTAAGTGATCCAAGAAATCTCTGAAGCTGTGTTTTGTCTGAAATAATATCAGGAAATTTCTTGAAACTCTGGAGAACATGGTTTTGCAATACTACCATGCCCTTATTTATATTTAATCCGAGAAATTCTATCTCAGTCTTGCCAATCTCCATTTTCGGTTCAGAGAGAACCAATCCATGCTTATAAACCAAATCATAAAAGATTTGCAGGTGTTTGAGATGTTCCTGCAAGCTATGAGAACAGATTAGGATATCATCAATAAAAACTAATATCCATGGATAATCTCTGAAAATATCTTCCATTCGTTTCTGAAACTCAGATGGAGCATTATTGATGCCGAAAGGGAGAACTTTCCATTGGTATAAACCATTGGGAACCACAAATGCAGTTTTGAACCTATCTTTAGCCTCAATACCAATCTGATAGAAACCAGATTTTAAGTCAAACTTACTAAAGATAGTGTTACCTGTAATGCGCTGCAATAAGCTTGATTTATCAGGTAAAGGATACCTGACTTTCTGAAGTACAGCATTTAGTGGCTTGAAGTTAACCACTAACCTCAGTTTTCCTCGTTTTTGTTCTGAATGCTTGTTTACCACGAAGGCACGACATGCCCATGGACTTTTTGAAGGTTCAATAAGTCCTTTCTCTAGTAGTTCTGCAATCTCCTGTTTGCAGAATGCTCTTTCAGAGGGCGTCATTATTCTAGCAGAGGCCTTCATTGGTTTTATCTTTTGTAGCGGATCATAAGGTAGAGTAACAAAATACTTCTCCCGCTTCCAGAACGCATTAGGAATGTCAGAACAACAATCCTTTCGAAGCTTCTCAGAAATATCTTTCAACATCTTTTCTCCATGTGTTTCTGAGTAAGCTATTGCCCTTTCCATTTTTGCTAGCCGAGGAATACTAGCATTTTTTGGTTCTGTAATTGCCTGGCATTTGACTTCACTGGTAAAGGATAAAGGAAGAACTATCCTTTTCTTATTAATATAACAGGTGAAAGTCATTTCATCATGATCTAATGTATAGGGACTGACTTGATGAAGAAAATCAGATCCCAGCAGACAATCATCCTTTAATTCATCCAGTCGGTAGAATGTAAGCTTGCTCTGAGCTTTCCCGAACATGACTGGAACAATTTCAGCTTTCCCTTTTATAGGTACTGGGGTACCATGAATAGCAGTTCCACTGCCAAATGTCTTTTCCCAGTAATAGAAGGGAAGTGCAGAGCCTTTTGCTAGATTGAACTGACATCCAGAATCAATCTGACAGGAAAGAGTATAGGGCTTAAATTCTTCTAAATCAAACTGAACTTTTATATACAACTTCGGTCCAGACATCAAGAACAGACTTGGCTGATTATGTACAATCTGTTCTGTCTCTTCAGCTGTTGTATCTACAATTTCAACTTCTCTGTCCATTGCTCCTTTAATAAATTTATTTACTTCTTCTTCTGAAGAATGTTCTTCTTCTGAAGAATGTTCTTCTTCAGCATCGAGTATCTTTATATGGTCTCGGAGCTCACTGACTTCTGTACAGAGCTGCTTTATCTGTTGCTGCTTCTCCTTGATCATAGTTCTCAAAGTTTCTCGTGTTGAGAGTCTATGCTGTTGCCTGCTTTCATGCTTATCAGGATAGGTTTTATATATAGTTGCTGGCTCATGAAAGGAGACTACTTTGGAGGTAGGAGGACTGCTTGGTTTATCAAGCAACTTCTTTTTGCCTTTTAGCTGTTCAAGCAACAACTCTTTTTCTGTTCTTAGCTGTTCCCTTCGCTGATACTGATAAGGCTGTGTTTCAGCAAAATCTAAGTCAATTGCAGCTATCTGTTTTTCTAAGTCATAATGCTGCCGCTGGAATGAAAGCATATACAGAGAGAAGTTAAACTCAGGAGGCTGGAATGTATGTACAGAGGAGGAAGAAACTGAAGAACGGGGCGAACTGGGCATATTACACCCCCCCAAATTTGGAACCGCGGAAGATTCACTATCAGAAGCAGAATCCGACAGATCCGAAGAGGAAGATGACGAGGGACCAAATTTATTAAGGTCAGGAGGATCATCAGAATCAGAAGCAGAGGTTGAATCAGAATCAGAGTCATTAGGGAGATACATGAATTCACCAGTAGGAGGTTCAGCAGAGGATTTATGATAACGCCACCACTGGGGCTGTACAGAGGCACAAAATGCTGCCAGACGTGGCTTATGTTTCTTCTTAGGGCATTTATTTGCCCAATGGCCTTTAGCACCGCAGAGAAAACAAGACTCTTTATCTGCGGGTTTTCTCCTCTTTGTAATATATTTTCTCCTACGAGGAGGCGGTTTGGGATTTTTGTAGTATTTCTTCTGAGGCTTTTGACTGTAAGAAGTAGAAAACTTCTCAGGATAATGATAACGAGGATCACTCATGAAGAAATTCTCTTTCTTATGCTTGCGCCTTCCTTCACAATGACATTTCTGATTCAAATGTCCACGATTGTGGGCACCACATCCCCAATCTGGCATCTGCGCAACCTTCTTGCAGAATGAAGGTGTGAACATATTCTGATGTCTCTTAAAATCTTTATCAATGCGCTTGGATAGACAGTGCTCTTTCCATGTCTCTTTTATGTGATAATGGAGTTGCGCAATTGATAAATCCTTATAGTTCAAATTCTTATCCTTCATATATTTCTCTACTGCATCTGGAACATGACCTGGGAAGCTTCTTAGATAATGCTTAAGATAAGCAGGGTCATTTGCTTTTCCTGATCGGATAAGCAATTTTTGCATGTAGCAAAAATATTCATCAGCTAAGGATAAGTCACAAAGCCTAGCAGACATATATAGGGATGAGAGATGATCAGCATCATCTTCATCGTCTCCGCCATGAAATTGTGTTGCTAGAGATTTTAACAACTGTTGGTCTGCGTCATCGGCATTTAGTATATCATCACGAACCCTTTGTGGAAACCATCTCCACCATTCATTTGCTAGTCCTGTGAGACCTGTTATAAGCAGAGTAGCAATCTGCTGTCCTGATATCTCAGGGTTTTGGGCCTTTTTGGATAAAGTCCAGTGAAATAACAAATTCAAAGAATCATGTATGGCATCTCTGGACTGACAGTCAATATTGATCACAGGATGTTCAGGCATCTAGGATATAATATTATTAAAGGTATGGGTACTGAAGCTTAGAGGAATCCGAGGGCCTTTAGTAGGTTCTTGCTCTGTCATAGGCTCATCAAACTCAGGTTCTTGCTTTACACCAGAGGAAGATCCTCTCTCATATGTGCTTAGCATACTCAGGTTGACAGATTCTGAGACAGGATGGATAATTTCAGTTTGTGCAGAAGAAACAACAGGCTCTGGCTCAGGCTTTGGGTCTTGAGGAACCATACTTAAGATTTTCTGGATAGGCTTCTCGGATAGGCAAGGAGGAAGACTCTTGATAGCAGTTACCCATTTTGTAAGAATTCTAAATTCCATTTCTGATCTACCAAAATCAAATTCTGGCCTTTGATCAGATTCATCAGTAGTCATCATCCCAAATGACATACTACGTTCTAGCTTAGCCTTCTCTTTTCTCTTATACCCTTCAGCGGCTAAGGCTAAAATAGCAGGACTAGGTTTTAGAACTTTAGAACCTAGAGTGGATGCTTTCTTTGACAACTCTTCCATCTTACTCAGGCGAGTAAGAATGTTCTCAGAAGCTTTTGCAATCATTTTCTTGATCGCTGTTGAATCAGCAAGCAAATGCCGAACAAGCTCCAGCTTGGTATTGACTTCAGCAATTTTCTCTTTTTCTTCTTGCATGCTGGCCTTCAGACTCAGAATGTCTCGGGCCATATCATCTAAATTTGCTGCAGTTAGTCCTTGCTACAAGTTTCCCCAATTATTCAATCTGACTTCATCAGATGGCGTTTCACCAACTTCTACCGTTTTCTGCGGCAGATATTCTCTTTTAGATAGACCATCTGGAGTATACTATCTGAAAGGGACATTAGGTAGATTTCTATCGGGGAAATAAGATTTCTGTCCTTCCCTTTCTACTTCATAGGCTTCATTTTCTCTCGGGAGAGAAAACATACCTAGATGGGGAGTTTTTCTGTGACGCCGGAGTATTTCTAATGTCTTACGACATGCTGGGCATTCTTTGTGCTGACCTTTGTGTTCTGTATCATGCAGGCCAGTAAATGATTCTGAAGAGTTGGGTTCAGTGGTAGAGATAGAAGGAGTAGAGGAAAGCTTTCGGTCGACTGCATAAGAAGAGGTAGATGCAGAGCGAGATAATGAAGGATTCACATCCGCAAGGGAGAATCTTGGAAATGGGGTCACATTAGGTAACCGGAAGGAATTGTTTTGTCTGTCAAAGGTAATAGGCTGTTTCTTTAATGCAGCCTTTAAAGCTTCACTGTTTCGGAGTTCATCATATCTGCACTCCCATTCTTGTGGATATTTAATACCTGTCCATTCGAACAAAACAGGTTGGGCTTTCTTGGAATTATCCTTTTCCACCACGCTGAGCAGGCGCGGGGTATTATGAACTGGAGACTGAAGTGCAGGTAAAGTATCATTACCGAAACGAAGAATGACAGCAGCCTTGAGCTGAATTATCCAGGAACCATCCATCATATCAAACCCTTGAGGAAGGATATATTCCTTCAGGAGATCATAGATGTGGGGGTCATAGAGACTCACGCTAAACTTTGGATATATAGTCCCAAAAGCAGGACCACCATGCAATGGGGAAGCAAAACCACCAATAATGGCATTGGCAAAATGCAGATGTCTAGTATCTACAGCGACACACAAGGAAGAAACATTGAGGAAAGGTCGAACCAGAGGGTTAAGACCTAATCTTATTGCACCTAAATGTACATACTTATAACCTTGCTTACGAGCCCAATCGATTTGAGAACGCTCAAGCAGGTTTATATGAACAGGTTGATCTGCATTCGTAAATGCAATATCAATAGAGGAGACACGGAAATGTTGTGCAGAAACATATTCCCAGAGTTTAAGTTTATAGATTTCTTTCGGAAGAATTGTAGGAAGTTTCCATTCATGAGAAGGATTAAATTCATCAATGTGGACAATACTTGTGTCAGGATCAGAGGTACTGCAGTTTGAGAAAGAAGAACGTCGTTCGGCTAGAATAACTGTACCATCTTCAGCCTGCTGACAATCTAGACGGGTGTGAGCAACATCATCCATCGTTGGGTCCATCTGAAAAGGAACTACGTCTCACTAGCGGCTTGGTCTATGTAAGGACTTACTCAGGCACTCTCTCTTCGGCCTTCACTGCCTTCTACCAACAGCCTCTCTTCTAGCTCCTAGGAACACCACCGATCACTCAACAGGGTTCCCTGCCTACTGGATAATGCAATTTGTCTACAATAGCCAACAGAATTAAAGAAGGATGTGTAAGACTAACAGGAACTTACAAAGATTGCTTCTCAAAGTGATTGCAGAAAAACTGGAAAGCTAAATCTCAATCTCTGACCATCTGCTGATAATTCTCGTAACAATCAAGATCACTCTCTAGATGAAGCATTAGCCACAATAAAAATTTCTCAGAATGCGCTGGATGATCTGTATCTAGAACTCTGTAATTATTCCGAATCATAAGCTTACTTAGCTAACTTGGCTCACTGGCCTAACTTAGCTCACTGGCCTAACTTGGCTCACTGGCTTAATGATATAGTGATTAGTAAATATCTATAAAATAAATTATATATATTAAGATATGTTGGTTTTGAAATTTGAAATATAAGTATTTTTGGTACATTTATATTATATTTAAAAGTAATTTATGACTATTTTTTTTAGCATGAGTATTTTACTTACAACATTGATGTGGTTAACTATGTGTTTTCATCTACCATTTAGAATTTGAAAAGTAGTTATATTTAACTCAACCAATGCCATATCAACCATACGGGATGGTGTCATCCTCTAGAATGTGATTGGTACTTTTAAAGTTGTTTTTGATAGTACATTTTTTGTTTTGATGCTCTTTTTTTACCTCAATTCTCCTAATGCATAGTTTTTAGAATTTTTTTCATTGCCTCAACTTGACCATTGGCCTAAGGATAGTAGGGTGTTGAATTCTCATGACGAAAACCTAGTTTAGTTCTCAACTCCAACATCATCTGGTTCTTAAAATGAGAACCATGACTAGTAACGATGGCTTGAGGAAGTCCAAACCTAGAGATAATGTGATTGAATAAAAACAAGGTGTTCAGTTTTACCATCCTCAGCATACACATGCATAGCCTCATCCGATTTAGTAATATAATCCACATCGACAATAATATAACCATGCACCCCAGCTGAGATAGGCATACAATGCATAAAATCAATTCCCCATTGAGCGAAAGGACCAACAACAATGATTGGATGCAACAAAGTAGTATGAGTACGCTTTTTTGATTTAAAAACTTGGCAGAGAAACCATTTCTTTATGTCCTCAATACAATATTTAAAAATGGAATGCCAAAAGTA
Source organism: Pseudotsuga menziesii (assembly GCA_001517045.1). Taxonomy (NCBI): domain Eukaryota; kingdom Viridiplantae; phylum Streptophyta; class Pinopsida; order Pinales; family Pinaceae; genus Pseudotsuga; species Pseudotsuga menziesii. The sequence continues at coordinate 99,433 of LPNX010829514.1, read as the reverse complement.
CCCAACGCGTAATATTTTCTAAGTTGTATCTATCCCATAAAGATGATCACCACATGCTCCATAGTGGTAGTCATTTAACACATGTTTAGCTTCGCCATGACTTAAACATCGCCACAAGATAGAATCGACACCACGATCTATCTCAAGATAGAATCAATGCCAATGATCATACCCAGATCATCTAACTTGTCAACATGTGAATATCATGTTTCAGAATCAAGACGACTCTTACTTAAGTAATAAATCACATGCTCTTGGATGTTGTTGTCTTCCTATACTAATACCATGCCAATAGTAGTAATGGTTGCAACGGCATAAAGGAAATAATCCTTTGTATAATCAAGAGGTTTTAATATAGGTGCATGTGTAATGACATGTTTGATATTGTCGAAGCCATGTTGCGTAGGGTCATCCAAAACAAAAGGTATTCCTTTTTTAAGTAATCACATAAAACCATTTGTTTTGTCGGCATAATTACATACAAAACGATGCAATAAGTTTGCATTCCCTTGAAAAATTTGAAGTTCAATTATGTTGGTTGTTGGCGGCAGGGCCAGGATAGCCTCTATTTTTAAAGGATCAATTTGGATTCCATCTTTAGAGACAATGAATCCAAGAATTCGTCCAGTCTCAGCACAAAAAACACATTTTTGTTGATTCAAACGGATGTTATAGTGGCAACATCTAAGAAAAATGGCTCTCAGATGGTCAACATGGTATTCTCGACGCTGCGAATGGGCAAGAAAATCGTCGAGATAGGGTTCCACTATATGTTTGATATCATGGAAAGCATAAGACATGGCACGTTAAAATGCAACTCCAACGTTTTTTAGACCAAACAAAATTTTTCGATAAGCAAAGGTTCCCCACGGGCATATAAAATTCATTTTATGTTGATCTGAAGGGAGTATCTCGATCTTATTATAGCCATAAAAACCATCTATAGATGAAAATATGACACTTCCGTAATAGTTGTCGATATGATTTGATTGATATATGGAGTGGGATAGTTGTCCTTTGGACAAGCTCGATTTAGATCCCAAATATTGATACAAACCCTAATTGTACCCTGCTTTTTAGTAATAGGAACAATATTAGAAAACCATTCTATCAAAGGTATGAGATAAATGAACCCAAATTTAATAAGTTTTTCAACCTCTTTCTTAATGGCCACAAATTTTTGTGGATATATTTGGCAATTTTTTGTTGGACTGGCTTGGTGTTAGGGTATGTTTTAATTTCATGAACAATGATCGAAATATCAATCCCTAGCATTTCTCCATAACTCCATGTGAAAACATCACAAAATTCCTTGAATAGGACCATATAAGTTTCTATTTCCAAATGAGAACAATTATGGACCAAATGTACGTGTTCAACAATATTAGGTTTTACCGATATGTTGACTGGAGTAGTCTTAGTAATGTTACTCAAATTACCTTCAGACTCAACATTTTGTATGAGTATAGGTGATTGAGGAGAAACAACAATATCATATGAAACCATTGAATCAAAATCAGCTTCTACCAATTGGTAATTGGGAAGGAAAGAATATTGACGATGAGCATCTTTCCAAGGTAATTCATCTAAGGATATAATTTCCATTATAAATTCATTCGATGGAAGGGGTTGTAAAATATAGTCCAAAGACAGATGGGGAGAATCTAACCAATATGGTAGGTTGTAAGGGTTCGACGATACTAAAAGGTTATCATTAATATTGCAGTCATTTGACGTGGATTGGATGGCTTGATAAATAGCTTCATATGGACTTAATGATATTCAATCGTAAATTGATTTTCCCTTAAAAAATTGTTATGATTATTATGGAACGTGTTAATGGATGCAACCTGTGAAGGAGGAATGGTACTTTTTAATGTAAATAATCCCAATAGTGAAGATTATTTGAGAATTCCTACCCCTATGTTTTGATATTATGGGACAAAAGATCCTAAACGAATAACATTAATCGCAGAGTTGGAGTTAATGCCAGAAGAGAAAAAATTCAGTTGATCAATGGAAAAATTCAGTTGATGGATTCATATTTCCCCCCTAATTCTACTAACAAGGACGATAACAATCCATAAGGTTGGAATCCATGACCATAAAAGGCCTTCAAGGTGGTAGGGGAACAATTTATTTCAGGAGAACCAATGGCTTACCAACAAGATAAATACATTAAAGAAGTAGAGGCACCTTTGTACAAAATATTACAATGGATATTTTTCACATCAACTTTCATAGATATTTGAAAGGCCGTGAGTTTGTGAGAAAGCCTCGACTTAAAATCTTCCAATTTAAAAGTGACGACGATGGAATTTTCTAGATCCATAGCTCCAAGTACTAACAACATATTTTTCCTTTTCATTAGATAAGTTTGGATCACATCGAGAGTGGACATAGCATAGGGTGCTTGAGCCAAATATTCATCAATGTTATAATATTGAGCAGCACACACCCTAGGATTAAACACTGACTTTTGAATAATACTCTTAGGTGGATGTAAAACTGTGTCATAAATAGAGTTTTTAATTTGAATACCATTAGTAGGAGGTGGAGTGGAAGGGGAAGCTTTATCAATAGAAACACATTCACTACTTTTCTCCTTGCGGTATGCCATAGCTCTGTGATCGAGTTGTCATGTAAACCATTTGACTAGACATCATGTTGACTTGTTGAAAAGAAGAAGAAGATGACCAATGCAAGGATTGATGATCAATCAATTGTTGTTGAGTAGGGAAAGGATTAGTTAAAACTGCTGGAGTGGAATTATTTTTCATAAATATATTACCATCTTTACGACGAGGAAATTATTTTGTAAAGTGATCACCTCTAGATATTAGGGAAGGGAACTTATATTTTCTCTTAGGGTCTGATTAAATATCTAAAGTTTGTTTTTTGGTATCCTCTTGTTGATTCACAAGTTTTTTGTATTTTCCTTTTCCCTTTTTGTTAGTTCTAGAGGACTTTTAATATTGTACTGTGTTTACTTCAATGGGAACAACATGAGCGAAAGTAGTGTTTGGATTATAAATAGTTTGGTTAGCTTGTCAAATTGAAATATTTTCTTTTTCATTGATTTACCAATAGACTATGCTTGGACAAAACCAACAATTCCATCGACAGGTGTCTCTGTGGAAGGAATTGAAGGATTTGAGGTGGGATGAGGATCATTCATAATTAAATCATACACAGTTCCAAAAAGGGAATAAACCAATTCTATGTACTATGCATGACTAATATCTTACTCTTCAGCTACAACACTTTCAATGATGAAATCTCTAGCAATGGGTGGAAGTAAAGATTTGGTGAACCAATCAGCCAAAATTTATCAAGAATAGGAACTTTGATCAACCTACGTTACCATTTCCACTCATGAATTTGATGAAATATGTGAGTGGAATTAAATTGGTGAAGTGAAGTCAAAAGGTCTGTACTTGTTTCATAACTAATTGGTAATTGAAAATGTGTAAAAAAAGACATTGCTAGAGAATTAAAATCACCAAAATAATGTTGTGACAATTCAACATACCATTTGGTAGCTATTCCAGTAAGAGTATGTTGGAACAAACTCAAATGTATGGAATCATCCATCAAATAGTTCAATGAACACCAAAGATGGAGAGTCCTCAAAATAGTTTTTGGGTCTTCTCCCCATTTTCCATCAAATCTAGTTATATCGGATGGTAATTTGGCTTGTATGGATGGCCAAAAAGGGTCATGCATGATGGGATGATTTATAAGTTTTGACAAGTACAGTAAATTTAAAGTCACCAAGAATGGAAGCTTCTTATGTGGTTGTGGGTAGTTATAATATTGATATGGCATAGAAACACTAGTAGGGACATAAGCTGGTTGTTGTTGTACATGATAGTCGTATTGACCACCCACATGTGGTTGTTGGTAAACTGTAAGATTCTGTGGTAAGGGTTGAACATGAGAATTTGGTTGTTCAGTAGTATAACCCAGAGAAGGTTGTAACCATTAATTAATCATACCTCTTGGATAGGGTACATCATGATACAAATTGGTAGTAAGGGGATTAAATTGGGTGTATCCCCCCCTAGCTGAATATTGCATGGCCTTAATATGTTGTTGTGTTTGTTGGACCAAAACATATGGTTGTTGTTGACCCCAAGTAGGTTTTGGTTGTAGAATACGACCACACAATCCACTTGGTATTACAGCTGATACAGTATACAAAGTAGGGGTATAGTGGGATCCTGTAGAATAACGTACAGTTACATTTGGAAAACCGATATAAGGCATAAACAAACTTCCTGATGAAAAAACAATAGTTGATGTTTGTACAAGATGAGAAACAATCATAGTGATGACTTGTGGATTAGTTTGAGTACTAAACCACATAATTGAAGGTGATGAAGGAGTATTAACGTTCATGGTATGACTAGAATAAATCCCAACAGAATGGCCAAGAATGTCACTTGGTTAGAAATAAGGGAAAGGCCTCTTAGAATATGTGCCAGAATGAGGTGTTAACTCCATGGAAGAAGTTGGAATGGTACTCGTATATCCAAACTCAAAAATATATTGTCCTAAAGTTGAAACCCATAAAGGTATAGAAGGACCAAACATGATCACTACTAGATCTTCTGGTGGTGGCTGATAAAAACTGATCCCGAAGGTCCTACATAAAATTTATTATGAGTAGAAGGTTTCTCTACCACTATGGGTGCTGAGAGGTTAGTGATTGGAATATTCCCAAGAGGATAAAATTATCCCCTTCCTTTAGTGATAAGGACTCCTTCCTGCTCAGGTGGAGTCCTTGTTACCGCATTGGATGTTATGTCCATTTCTTGTTCCTTATTTAAACAGGTTGTAGGGTCTTGCTAATATTCAAGAAATAATACTTGAATACGATGGGATAGTCATAGATGTTTTTATTCCATAATGTAAGACCAAAACACTCTATCTCAAAAATCCTAACTATATAAGAAAAATAAAGCACTACTCAGTCTAATAGAAACAAGAAAACCTCTGGTGGGTGGGAGGAATAACCAGAATCCTCACAAGAGTGTCAAGTCATCGCAACTTACAATATATTGTAGGGTCCAATAGTGATATGCGACAAGGAGTATTAGGACCGTACCCTTTTCGGTATACCCAACTACCTAGACAGTACGTGCGTATTATCTCCCATATTGTTGTTCTTGGTGTATTTCTACGACAAGACGACCAGTAGGTTAGTCAATTGGTCTCAGGATCCTAATGGTGTCTCCTAATATACACAAGGTACATGGGAGATCAAATCCACAGTAGTGTTGTCTAATACACAACTGTTTAAAAGGGGCCTTCCAATATACCGTCAAGTACATAAAGTAATATTTCTATATACCATAAAAGTACGTGAAATACCATTCTATATACCAACTAGTACGTGGAAGGACCACACAGTCCCCAGGATGTAGTGCAAAAAAAAATGATGCCTCCTACACTTAAAGATGTAGAAACACGTCTCTAACCTAACACACAATCTTGATAAAAAATTTACCCTAACTAACACTTGATTTTATCTTCTTACGATTAAGTAGTAAACATGTTGTAAAGACTCGACTCAGAAAAACCATGCATAGATGAAGTCCAAATCTTTATATTTTATTTCAAAATATGCCCTATTTTAATAGGAGAGTGAGAATATTTTTTCCCAAAACATAGAATAAAAATCAAAACC